>NSJW01000637.1:600000-1158555 GCA_019955255.1 Castanospermum australe
AGGAATGTTACTAATCCAATTTTGTAGGACCTTTGTTGTACGAGCTCATGACAAATTTAGAGAGCCAAATTATTATATCGAAGAGAACAGCTTTATAAGCCTATCCAAGAAATCCACCCTCGAAGTTATAAATGGAAGCAAGCCATTTAAGATTCCCATATACGCATGAGTACTATTTCATCAAGATTTCTAGGGTTTTGGCCCTCAAATTTGTAGCTTTCAACTGGCAACGGCTTCACTTCTCAAGACTGATTTTCCATAAAGCTACTTATTTTTATCTTTTGCTCAGGTGTTAGCACTTCCTATGTTACCAAAAGAAAATACAATAAAAGTTTGTAAACTATAAAATTATGTAGGTGAACATAAAATTTGATCAATATAACCATTATCGTTTATTTCCTGCAATTGAAAGGAAATTCTCATTTAAATTGTAAGTGATAGTTTCAAGGCGAATGCATGACGAAACATGGTTCAGACAATTGTAGCAAAAAGAAAAAACTCGAGAACTGATTGGAAATGACTTTATAACTGTTAGTTGTCATCAAAGTGCTATAGATGCTGAGTACTTTATTAACTTCACGTATTTACGTTTTATGCCTTACATGGTTGGTAACTAGAAGTAAGGATGCCTAAGAATGTTCTTTTAGTGATGTTATTTACATATTGGCATAAACTCACCAACTCTGCAACACAAGCAACAACAGTTGATTTGTTTGCAGCTAGTTTTATCAGCTACAAATCTCCAGCTAGTTTTATCTTCGCAGATTGTCATTTTCGAAGTCACCTAGAAGGTTGTGTGGATGATACTGACTGTTTAAAATGTTCCTGCTCTCCTGTTTGTGCAAAGCATTATTCTCAGGGAAATTACTGAAGCTCCCATGCCTCGTTTAAACCAACTCAAGTTATGACAGACCTAAAATCCGTATGGACGTATCAGAACAGTGATGCATGTTATTTGGGGTCTGTTGGTCAGGTTGGGGAATAAAACAGAATCCTTTGTTTAATACAAGAGTCCCATGCACATACAAAGTTGCACCCTTTTCAAGAAGGTCAATTCTCCAATGGCCAGCAGGATTCCAAAGCAGAAGAAAAATGGAAAGAATAGAAACCCTAATATCTGGTAATCTGTTACAATTAATTTGAAAAACAGCATATTTCCTCAGAACCCTCTAATTGTCTTACAAACTATAACTAACAGGATGAAAATGTTTAGTGTCCAAAATTAAATAAATCCGAATAAATTTGGGGTGAGCCTTCACTGTGACTTGCGCCTATAGTGAAGTGGGAATAACATATAAAATAACAAAAGCTCGGGAAAAGAGCTGTAAGAGGTATTTTCCACGATAGTGTGGCCATTTTACACCCAGCATTGCTGAGATTTTAACTAATAAGTGAATGGGAAGGGTCCCATCCGTAGTGGGAGTATGCCATTATTCTGAAACCCGGATGCTCTCACTTGTTAGCCATATCTTCTTTTGAATTATAATCACTGCATCATCCTCACCTTGATCTGAGTCTTGATCCTCATATATGGTCACTGCCTCCCAGTGTAATGCTGGCAAATGCTTCTTTATAAACTCCACCACTGACCGCTTATCATGGACAATGATGAAACCTTTTGGCCTGAGGATTCTATCCATCTCAATCAATAAATCCTCGGGACTGCATTCTTTCTTAATGATATCAGAAAATATAGTCGATGCATGGAGTAGATCATAAGCTCGAGGGTAGGTTGAAAAAGCTTCACACCTGCCACGTTAATATAAGGTTATAAAAAGGTACTATATACCGAAGAATTTTTTTTGGGGCGGTTGGGGGTGTACAAAATCTGGATAACAAGTTACAGGGAAGATCTCATGAGTTTAGTAATCATTCATATTTTGAAAAATCAATAAATCAATTTTTATCTGATCTTATTGAGTCAAAACCAGTTTGAATCAATGAAATAGTGTTGTTTCACCTAATCAGTTTTTTCTTTTTTAAATTTTAACCAAAACTTTCCTTTTTTTTTCCTTCAAAAATGATTCACCAAACTATATTTGATACTAAACTTCAAAACTAGATTTTAGACAATCAATTACAATTCAAAACTGGTTCAAACTAATGAATTTTTGTTTCAACTGAAAACAGTTCTGAACCATTTTTTTAATTTGCTAGACACACCGAGGGGACTATGACCAGACTACTCCTCCCATGAAAATGCACTGATGAGATCATAACTAGAGAATGGGCTTTTTTTTATGGTAGAAAAAAGTTCTATACATATTAAATTCTTCTTGGTGCTAAGACTGTCACGAGTGTGACAATAAAAATTATTTGAATTGGTATCTTGCTTTTTATGTTCACCATTTGCCCCAAAGAGAGTATTTTAAAAAAAATGAAACAACAAATTTTATAGGGGTTGCCATAATATAACCTAGTGAAGATCATTCTTTCTATAAAGATATGAGCCATACCAGTTGTGAACTGTTCCTATCAGTCCTCTGTCGTATATTATCTTGAGAGTGTTTGGCCCATTTTCTGGCACCACATTCATAACCCAAACATCTATGTCCTTCAAAGCAGCTGCAAATGAACCCAAATTTGCCTTCATGTCCATCACATTCCGAACTGTGTCAGGCTTAATTTTACTGCTTAGCTTGCCCCAGTAATTAGCAACTCGTTGTTGCCAAATTTCCTGCACAAAGTTAGTTCTGTCATATACCAACTGTCATATACCAAAAGCTAGTAAACATGCATTTGCTTGTTCATGCGAGTGTCCCGAGCAAATATTATCAGAGAGCCTGGCCATCAAGCTATCTTACCTTAGATTCAGTTCTAGAATAATTTCTTCTTTTTAAGCTTATTCATTGTGTCTGAGAACATCTTGGAGCTGGAAAAGAAAATTACAAAATTTTCCACAAATTCAACCAATATAAAGAGTTGTTCATATCTTTCTATAGGCACCCATCGTGGAAATGAAGGGGAAAAAAATGACACCTGGGCAGCAGTTAGGGTTTTTAACTAGTTCATACTCAAAGTTAGTCAAGTAATAAATGTGATCAAAGTTATCTTTGTTTCTATTATCAGTTTACTATGCAGGGTTTCCAGCAGGTCCTTCCCCCACCCCCTCTCTAGTATTTTCTTTCATATTCTTCTGTTTTTACTGTTACCTGCAAGCTTTGTTGCTACTTCCTTCTGATAAATGAAAGAACTCATTATTGAAGATATTAGAAATGGTGAACAGGATAAATTTTAAATTACCATGTCCTTCTCAAACATTTCAGTAGAATAGTCAAAGTCAGCAAGACGAGGAGGTGGAGTAGTCAATCGGGCCGGCCAAGGAGCCAAACCACTTCCTCTTGCTCTGTGCATCTCTGTATAGACCAGCAAAAAATGTGATTATTGTCTTTTCAAATTCCAATAAGAGTTATTAACTAATACCAGCAATTGCTGATGGAACAGAAAAAATGCAGTTGTCATATATAAAGTACCAGAGAGAACGTGGACCTATCTAGAAAAGCAAATATATTTGATTAACAAAGTAAATCTTATGTGCAACTGCATAATCATGAGGCGGTGCTTTTGCTGCAGTCACTGTTTCATCATTTATTATTCATAGTCAGATTTTTTAGAACTATCAATGGTCTGAGAACATTCTCAACAGCAGTTTATCTCATGGTTTTAAGATTAAAGATTCAATTATTGTATGAAATAGGGAAAATATCACTCACGATCAGAGTAACGTGTGATGCAAGCTTCCATGTTAACTCCCCAAACTGCATCAGGATCATCATCAGATTTGCAGAGTGAAGGCTGAGTCCCAGGCTCTCTTTTTAAGTAGCAATCATTTGTCAGGGGCTTGACCCATATGACAGTCTGGTTCCTCTTAGCAGCTATTTTCCAACACATCCGCCCTACAAGAGCACTCATTTCTCTCCATATTCTCTGATCCTCTTCATCCTTTGCATAGGCTTCAGGAGATGAGTAGGCAAAGTAACCTCCTGGTCTGAGTAACCTATCCAGCTCAAGGAGAAGTATACCATCTCTTTGAAGCCAATCAATTCTACAGCGAGAACAATGAGCAAGTTCAAAAGATCTACTGGGGTAAGGGAGTCTTTTGGTCCCTAAGACACCCAGATATGCTGGAATTCCTCTCTCTAAAGCAAACTGGATT
Source organism: Castanospermum australe (assembly GCA_019955255.1). Taxonomy (NCBI): domain Eukaryota; kingdom Viridiplantae; phylum Streptophyta; class Magnoliopsida; order Fabales; family Fabaceae; genus Castanospermum; species Castanospermum australe. The sequence goes on from NSJW01000637.1 coordinate 604,157, forward strand.
TGGTTTTCATGAACATCATTTGGTGCTAATGACATTGCTATAACATTAGAAGAAAGTAGATACCCTCCAAAGCTTGCAACTCCACAGCCAACATCTAAAACAGACCGGAGTCTTCCTCCATTATTTATATTATTGTTTGGAAAATTGAGCATCTGTAACAAAAACCGTGAATATGATGTTATAATACTCTCAGTTATGAGAGAAACGTTTGTGTATTGGTGATTATTTTATTCTTGACCCAGATAGGGATTAACTTGCTTACATTAGCAATTGATGCAATATATTTATCAGCACCATAATGGAAGTGGGTTCCTCCACCAGGAAAGACTATCTTTTCACCTTTTACAACCATCCAGTTCTGGTCAGATTTCTCAGTTGCAAGATGGGTATGAGGTATATTTGCCTTCCATACTTGATCTCTACTTTTGGGCCACTTGATTGGAATCTATTATTATGAAGAACAACATAAGAAACTAAAAACTTAAGCATGGAAAAAAAATCCAAATATTATGAACTTTCTAAGTTCCATCTAATAAGCAATGCCCAGATAGTGGAGAGTCACCTTGTACCCTGGGGGAGGAGGAATCAAACAGTTATAACGCCTCTCAGGCATTGGGCAGTGTCGCTCATAGTGCTCCATCACAGACAGATCAAGCTTTAATCTTGTTTGGTATATGAGGTTTCTGTCTAGGCAGGGAATCAGCTCCGCGAGACGATCATCACAGACCTTAAAAAAGTAAATAGAAGAGTAAAAATAAATTCAATGTTTCACAGTAGAAACTAAAATTCTGGGCTAGTGGGAAGGGAAAACGTAAAATTTGTTCAGTTCAGACTCTGAGACTGAGATAACTCACTGGAATGGTCTTCGGTATAGCACTGCCCTCTCCACCAGGTTTAGAGGAAGATTCATCAGCATCTTGATCCCCTCCCCAACCAAAGTGTATTAAAGATTTATTACCATACTCAAGAGGAGATGAACCATTTTTCCGAGAATACAAATAGAAAGCACCAACAATCACCAAAACCAACACAATTGTGACCAATCGCTTTCTTGAGTTCCCATCCACTCTTCCTCTTGCCATTCTTGCCACTGACAAAAGAACCACCTTCCTAGAATAACTTGAACTGGCAGAAGGTAAAAAATTAAGAGTTGACAAGATAAAGCAACTGCTTAGTCAAATACATCACAAAAATTTTTTACCACACTCACTGATTTAAAGTTTCACCCAGAAAGGCCTCAGCCCTCGGTTTAAGGGCACCACCAGTTTAATGACTCATGATCCGCAAAGCACCTACTTGATGTAGATGAGAACCACGAAACAAGAACTGCGCAGAAAGTTGAAATTAAAATCAGTGAAACACATTAGCACCAAGAGAATAAGCATGACTGAATCATCATGAGCTCTTTGTAGGACCTGCTGGACATCATTCAGAAACTTAACATCAATGTTCGATCAAATACATTCTAATAATTAAGAATTATAAAAAGAAAAAAAAAAAAAACTCTTCTTGACAGAATGATGGAACAAACGGAGAAAAACAGTAACAAATGAGAGACTTGATAATAAACAGGAAAAACCAAAGCTAAGTAATATAACAGTTGAATGATTTAAAATATTCCAAATATGAAGAGAAGCAAATCTAGCTGGTTCATTAGGTTGGATTAAATCAAAATGCAACTGAAATTCGTAGAAATTGTGCAAATGACGCAAAAGAGGAAGTGGGGGAGTGTGGACGAAATGGGAAAAGATAGCTGCCAGCCATTGAAGTCAATGTGAAGATACCCCAAAGGGAAGGGTGGGGGTGATAGCGGAGGACCCATCTCACAGAAACAGAGAATTCAATGGAAAAGGAAAAGGGTAGACAAAAACTAACGAGCAACGTCGATTTGAGGGGGTACTCAGATCCAAGCTATGCTCTTTCGGGGATTCGAATTGTAACACAGGGAGGTTGAAAAAGCGAGAATGGATCCGAGGAGGGAAAAAAAAAACAAGAAATTATGGGAGGGATAGACAAGGACAAGGCCGTACATACCTGAGAGTCACAGAGAGGATGCAAGAGAGAGTGAGAGTGGGGCATCGGATTTGGAAAAATAACATCCAAAATAGCAAAAGATGCTGTAATTCCTTTCTTATGAATGAGATCTCATCCAAAGTGCCGTGCTTTGCATTGCAATTGTTGCAGGTGCAAAGCGGGTAATGGGGAAGTACCAGTGCATGCATTCAATTGAGAGAGTGGGAGCTATTGGCCGTGGAGGTGGCTCCCATCTTAATGGGCCCAAATCATGGAGTTCAGTTGACTATGTGACAAATTCATTAGTTTAAAAAACCAACAAGATCACCAACAAAAAACCAAAAAAAAAAAACCAAACCGGGCTTATTGACCAAAAAATTAAAAACCAAAAACAGAAGGGGTTAGACAAAAAAAAAAAAGTAACAACAACAACAAATGTTAGCATGGTGGTAAAAGAGCCATCCTCTTACGAAAAGGATAAAGAATTAAGTTTCATTCTTAAATTTTTTTATTAGTGAGTCATCTGTAAGTACTCATATAAACGTTCAATAAGTTCATAAACTCGAAAACATATCCTTAAATTAAGATAAGACTTTCCTTCAACTTAAATTTTTGTGTAACAAAACAAATTATCATCAAAAGTTTTTGTTTACCCTCCCAAATTCTTTCTCAAACCTAAAATTCATCTCATTCCAATATAAATATGATGTTTCTTGTAATTTTTTCATTTCAAAACTTTTAACTTCATCCTACTACAAAACCTCTACCACTAGAGGGGGTATACAGGCTAATAGAACCTGGCTTGACCTTTAACAAACCCACCTTAAATGAATTAAACTGGGGTTAACCTGTTTATTAAAAGGACTAACATTTTATGTGATCCTAACTTAATTTTCTTAACTTGCGAACTAATGGGATGGTCGGTTAACTAGCTATTTTTTTAGATTTTATTTTTTTTAATATTTTTAATGATATATCATATTTCAAATTATATAATTTGATCTATTTTTTCATCAAATCCTCAAAATAAGTAGATATGAAATAAATTAAACAACATAATTAAGAAAATAAAATTTAAAAAATATATATATATAATAAAATAGTTACAAGTTAACCTGATTCAACATGTTTAATTCACTAGTTAAATAGACCGAGTTTTATAACCCACAATTAAACAGACTTGCAATATTAATAGTTTTAACCCTTACGGGTTACAAATTAAACAGATTGACTCACAGACCACAACTCATTAATCCCATTTTATCTATCATATCTCAATATTATGTGTTGAGCAATATGATTTTGTTGATATCATTAATGCTAACCAAAAGACATGGAAGATCAAAGTAAGAGTAATCAAGTTATGAAAAGTCCTTAGTTATTTGCGATGTTCATTTGGCGATATGATGGAGATAGTCCCTTTGGATGAAAGGGTAAACAAAATTATTAGTTCATCTATATTTTTTTCTTTGTTGTTTTAATGTGAAACTAAAATATGAATCATCATCATATATTATATAATGTAGGGTGGAAAAATCCAACATTCCATTAAAAATATTCATTTACTACTATTGAATTGAAACAGTCTCCTATTTATCTAAGGAAGCTTTTATTTGATAATTTTAAAATTCTTAAGATCTGCAATATATGCAGAATTCAATCTTTTGTTTTTGTTTTTTTTTTTGGGGTCTTTATTCAGAATCTAATCTTTTTTTTTTTGGGTCAACGTGCAGAATCCAATCTTTGCACCATTTAAAACCATGCTCACAGAGGGCCTAGCTGCAACTCCATTAGCTAGGTTGCAATTGGAGTGGGCTGTCGGTTATTTTCCGTTAACGGCTTCTGGCTGCTGGGCCCATTTCTTGCCTTAATCATTTTTCTTCCACTTTCTTTGATTTTTAAGAAAAATAACAACAGTAATTTATTTATATTGATAACTCATGTGGGGACCAACCTGTCAAGATATTTATGTTTTTATGCATAAAAGCATAAATAATAATTTCATTTAATTAAATTTTTATTAAAAGTATTAAAAATCATTCTATATTTTCCACCAATACTTAATTAAAAGTTGTAACAATTTTAAGAAATGGTTTTTTTCTTTTGTTATTGTAACACGGATGTTAACTAATCTATCTTTCCAATCCAATTAAATACAGGCCATTCACACAAGGAATGAGATATTTATAAGAATATTATTTACAGTCTAACATCAAATAATTGACATAATTAGGATTCGAACCTGTGACAGTAAAAATGGTTGTTGATACGAAAAAAAAAGTGCTTTAATTTTATCTCATGTGGTTTACGTAAACATTTTTTATTATAGTATCTTATTCAATAATTTATTTTAATGGGCAAATTAAGATATTTGTTATAATACCATTAAAGTTTTAAATAAATTTTTAACAATTTGTCTTATTAATTATTAAATTTGACAACTAATTTTGATAGTAGTATAACATAAGGAAGTAAATTGAACATTGCCAACGAGCTTGTAATTTAATGGACATCGACGTCAGTCTCTAAACATTTTAATAGGTTATTGCGTATTATAGAAGAAGATAAAGAAATTAAGGGGAGCCCATCTCAACTCCCCACTACAAATTTCTCATGTAAGACATTAGAGAAGGTGCATATATATTCCTTTGGATTCTATTCAAAAAGAGAACTATCTTATTGGAGAGAAATTAATGTAAATCTTTTTTATATATAAGGATATATTATGATAGATCATATAATTTACTAATTATATTTAAAATTAATTATGTTTTTATCTCTCTAATTAAGATGATTCTCTCCTGTTATCCTGATCCTAATATATATACCTCTGTCCAAAATTTAAAATTGGATTCATTCATGATTGTTGATTTGTTTTAACTTCTGTTTGAGTCAGAGGAGGTGATCAATGAGATAACTTAGAACTATATACAATTAATGAAGATAATTGATTCAAATTGAGATGTGACCAATTATTAATTCTATGGAACATTCCAATTTTCAGAGGTGTTGACACGTACATAACTTTCCTTGAAAGTTATGTAGTTAGTTAACTTAGTTGGGACGGTTATGCGCAAAGGGGTTGGTAAACAGAGGGCACTATGCATATGTGAGTGACTACAAATCATAGACATGCTGGAAGTTCACTGTTCAACTTCATGATATGGAGTCTTCAACTTCATACATACAGAAAAAGGAATTGTTACTGTATAACTTTTTATTTTTCATCATATAAAAAAGGTTTTTATTTTTAAAGACTTCCAGTCATAATTAAATTGTTTGTTTTACTTATTATTTTGGCCAGAAATTGACAATGAATTGGCTAATCAAAGCTCCAAATGGAGACCCTGAAGCACTTTCTTCTTGTGCATACTAATAATTTTTTCTTATATTCGCTTTCCTATCATTCACAATGACGGAAGAGGAAGAAGAAAAAGATATATGCTAGGCTTTTTTTGGTACATAAAGATATATATTAGGTTAAGCCAAAAAGAATATGCCCAAATGCAATATTTAAAGATGGGGGCATTATATATTGTGAGTATATTATCGATGGAGAATATTCTTTTTATTGAATGATGTCACATTATATGTTAATTAACTTGAAAAAGGTATCTAATTAATGGATAAAAATACCGCAGTATCTTTTAGAAATTCATGGCGTCTCGTCTAACTAGTGTGCAAGTCAATTTTTTTTTTGAAAAAAAGAGAACTAAAAAAAGAGAGATGTAGTAAAAGAAAAATATAAAAAAATAAAAAAGAAATATGAGGTGGAAAACTATTCAAAATAGTTTTTTATTAATTTTAGTTATTGATTATTTATAACTTATACTTTATTAATTGAAGTAATTAAAATAAATAAAATAAGAACATTTTTTAAAAAAAATTGTGGGATTAAAATTAAAATTGGACAGACATTTTTATAAGTATTTAATTTTCTTCAAAAATATTCTTTCAACTACTAGACTAATTTTTTTATCCTTAATATATACCAAAAAAATCATAACTATATTTACTTTTCATTTATTAGGCCTTGGTTTCTTTCAGTAGAGATAAACTATTAAGAGCTGAGTTAAAACAATTTTGAAGGTGATTTAAGTTCTTGCTCAAGCTTCCGAAAATGAGTGTTTACTGTGCAACATGCAACAACATGGTATGTTTATAGGTGACCGACTCCATCATTTTTGGGAGAATGTTCGGAATGGTTGTTTTGTAAATATTTTTATTTCCATTAATTCGTCAATTTGATTAATCATTCGCTTATTTATCTAACAGGCAAAAACTCATAGTTCAACGAGTTTGCACAAAAAATAGTTTGGCCAAAAGACCAAGAGAAGAAGAGGTACAAATACAAGAGCAGCTTTTGACTCTCATGATCTCATCCTCTCGGTAATAGACGCACTTAGCTTGGACCACAAATAACTGTAATGTTCGAAGACACAGTGTATGTTGAGAAGAGAAAAAGAAAAGAAATAGAATAAAAATGAGAATAAAAAACTTTTTATATTTTGATCTTAAAATTTTTATATGTTTCATTTCATTTCATTCTTTTTATTTTTATCACACTAAATGTGTACTGAGTTTAAAATTGGTCCTAAATTCAGTCTCAAAGATTTAAGAAATTTGCAGACGAATTCAAGATCCAGTACCTTAATTGCAAGAACAAGACCCTAGGTTCTGATCTAAAGTTAGCTGTACATAACTTCAGCTAATGAATCTCTTCTGTTTATTTTTTCTTTCTAATTATTCGAGAAAACAGAAAGGTGAAGAGCACTATTGTCTTAACCTGAAGTAACAATTACAAAGAAGTATCTGCCAGTCCCAAATCTGTTTGCAGGATAGCCTGATCAATAATCCGCATATTTGTGATTTTTTCACTTGGTTTATACTACATGTTATTTATACAGTAGTATGTAAAAAAAAATAATATACAAAAAATTAAGACTGAAACATTAGGTTCAGTTCAATGTCTTACATCTTGCAGTTCATCAATAATTGACGCACGGAAACTCCTACAAAATCAGGCCCACGCTGTTGGTAGGCGTGACATCGCGTCAAATAATTCATATCCTTTTCCAACAAAAAACAATTAAACCCCCCCCCCCCTCCCCCACTTGAAACTGGGTGGATTCAGATCAGTCAAATGTTTATGGGTATAGGTTGCATAGATACAGGTATTTGTATCCCTTTTGATATAGATACGGGTATCTCTTGTATATGTAAATGTATTCTATAAAAAAAATTTGTAAAAAAAAAGAAAAGAAAAACTATCCAAATGTACTTGGTATGCAACCTTATGTAGTCAATACATACATGTGTTGAATACGTACCCATGCATGTACATCAATCACATAAGCATACCTTTACATCCTATATCATAACTCAAGTGAAATCAAATTATGCAATAATATCCTCTTGTTTTTAATAATTTTGTGTCGTTTAACAAGAGTGAGGCTTAGGAATGTTCCACTAAAGCTTAAGAGAAAGAGGAAGGCAAGTGGAGAGACGTATGAGGGAGGGATGGAACCCTCTTCACGGAACATTAAGTTGACATATGCACTGCTAAACTATAAGCTCGTGTGCTGATTATGTGTTATTTAGAAAATTAAATTCACGATCTCTATTATAATTAATATATATTACTTGTCATAAATTAAATAAACCCTTGCCATTAACTTAACAGTTATAATTGATATCTTAACATACAAGTATTTTTTTTACTCCAGTATCACACTGATATGATTCTAGCCCACGTTGGAATTTGCAAAATTAGGATACTCGGGCAAAGCTAACAATTGTTATAATTGATCATAGACAAATATTCTTTTCTATTTTTTTTTCCTTTATAAAAACGAATGGCCAACTTGACTGTATGTGAATTATGTGGAAACGCAAAAAATGTGCGGGTGATTGATAGGTGCTTCCATGTTGTTCAAGGCGTCCACACTGCCAGTGCATCTGCGCCAGCTGTCCTTGGATTCCTGACATCCAGAAAGAGTGTTGTCCAAGTGGATGTCTCTGTGCGTCGTGCAGCAAGGGTCACGCCTATTATTTTAAATGGAAATGTTTTGTTATGAATCAATATTTTTATATTATTTTTTATATTTTTTATTTTAAAAAATAAAATAATTGCGTATATTTATCTTATTTTATTATTTAAAAATATAATATACAAATAATATTATTACAAAATTCAACCGTGGTTCCAACAAGAAGTTGTCGTTATGAGGCCGTGCGTACACTAATCATTGTTGCTGATTTGATGTCTCTTAATAATTCGTTCCCTTTCCTTTTATCTTTTGTACAGCGCAATACTCCGGTAATAATCTTTTATTTAAAATATTAATATTTTAAATAATTTATTATATACTAATTTTATTTTAAAATTTTAATCAATTATTGTAAAAAAATAATCAACAATTATTTAACAAATCATTCAAGATATACTAGTATCCTAAAAGAAAATCTTGAATGCCATAACAACCCCTGTTGTTTAAATAACTTATATAAATATTAAAAAATTTATTAAATAATATTATTTATAAAAAATAAATTAAATTTAACTAAATTATCATCTTATTGAAATATTCAAGATGTTATTGTTTATTCTGTTAATTCTCTCCTACTTATTGATCAAAGATAAAGTTAACTCTTCATTTTTTAAAATAAAAAATAATATAAAATATAATTTTTTCCTAAAATAATAGATAATTATCAAAGGAGTATTAATTACAGCTACAAGCTTTAAGCACTGTTTTAGACTTATTTTGTCTTTATTTTAAAAATGAAAAGAGCAAAATCCTACTTGTAGTATCCTTTTAATCACTTATTGATTGCAAAATAACTTTTATATATATATATATATATATATATATTATCTGTCTCACATAATAGTTATCCTAATTTATTATTATCTAAGATTTGTCCTTGATGAATAAAAATACAAGAAAAGTTGGTTGAACAAAAGCCAAATGCTGCCTCACCCCCAAGAAATTAAAGTATTTAAATAGTCCAAAGTGTAAGTGAGTAGTCTTTAATGAAAAAATTAAAGAAAAAGATTTTAACAAATCCATATATACATAATTTATTATTCATGTTCTTACATTTTATTAAATCTTAAACTGCTGATTTTTAATTAATGATTATAAATATTACATTTTACTTTCATACATCATGCACTTTAAAGAATTTTAATATGAAATTAAAAATCCCTAAGCAGACAACTAATTGTGTTATTTTACATAGAAGATATCTACGGTATATTAATTATACCGATGAACTACAAGCTCGGTTTTAAAATTGTAGACAATAATAGTAAATCAAAGTTAATTCAGTTGGTAAATATATATAATACTTGCTTGTAAGGCGTGTAAGCTATCACTAAGGCCTGCAACATATTCTGACCTGACCTTCAAATATAGTAGCCGCATCCCTTCCCTTAACTTTTTTGAAAAAAAAAAAAGTAGAACTATATATAGACAATAATCAATAACATTGATCAACCTAAAATAGAACAAATCCATCATAAAATGATTAGTAAATTTACAACTAAGTATCCATGAATTCCTTAACCTAAAGATTAGTACGTATATGAATAATAAGTTATTACTCGCGGTCAACTAATTCATTATGTTGGATCTAGTTAATTTTATATTAGGTGTGTTCACATATAATTATAAAGATTTTTTTTTATTGCACGATAAGGGTAATTTTGAGTTTTAATTTTTGTAGGTGTTAGACAAAAGTTTTAAACAAATAATAACAGCATGAAGTATACCCCTTAAGTACTAAACTAAACTCTCTTAGGTTATAATTATCATATTTAATTTTGATTAATTGATAATGTAAATAATTTTATGGTATCAAAGAATTATATAGTATCATATATTTAAAATTTATTTAAAATTTTTTATTACAAGTACAAAAACTCTTAATTATAATAATGACATGACACTTTTTATTAATTGTTAATGTAAAAAGTAATCTCTCGCTGATAAGAAACTAAATTTAAATTAGTAAGATTAAACTGTATATTCTCAAAAATATTGAATTCAAATTCTGTTAAAATTCTTTATTAGTAGGCAATTGGAATGAGGTAGTAATCTTGCTTCCCCTTAAACTATAACTATTATATAAGATTTAATTTTAATACACATACTAACATTAATTATAAAAAAATTTATCTACAACCAATAAATTATATAATTCTACTTACTTGAAAAACTATATTTGTGTGTAAGGGTGGAGTAGTGAGGATCCACTTATTATAGGAGCTAGTTTTGTATTCTTACATTGTTTGATTTTTTTTTATAAAATATAAATTTTACCAATCAAAAACTTGAATAAAATGATATTATTGTGATAATTGTATATATCAAATTTAAGATAAATCAAATATTTGTAAATATATAATTTAATAATTAGTATTTACTTATATTTTAAAATTATACTGTATGTTAAAATAAATTAGTTATATGAATTAATAATTAAATCTTAAAATTTTATAAACTTGACTTGTCTAAAAGAGAGGTTCTAATTTGGATCGAAATTTTTTTTTTATAAAATTATCACTGAATATGAAGTAAGTGTATCGGTTGATCGAAATAAGTGAATTCTATTGTCATAATGCCGATCGTAAGATGAATTCGTAATTATTTGTATCCAATAATGGGTATCCCAGGCCAATAATTTGAGAATCAGTGATTGGTTACTACTCTTATGATTGATTATAATCTCTGTGACAAATCTAGTGGTTTGTCAATAAATGCTGACAGCAAAACATTGCTCGACGCAAGTCTGTCTATTAATTGCACCAGCACTGCTGGGCATTATCATAAAATTCTTTCTCCAACTGGTTGGTAAATTAACTAAATTGATATTCTCATGAATATAAATGAACAATGATTGCGTTTCCACCGTATAATTAAATTAACTTATGGAGTTCAAACACATTAATAGCTCTCTCTCTCTCTGTGACTCTGACCATATGTAACCCAGCAGTGTTCATAATTCCTACCTTGAGAATCACGGATTCTAAGTCATCACTCTCATAGTCATAGGTGATAGCAACCCTCTTGCTGATATATCTCTCTCTCCATTATTGAGATCTGAGAGGTCAAATTTAATAATGTCGCGCCATGATATTTATTTTGTCATTATAATAATATAATGATTAATGCTTACCGGAAATAGGTTGATAGCCAGATTAATGATTAATTAGTGGCTGCATTAATCAACTTAGAAAATTTCTCAAATTAACTTCAATTATATTAGTAGGGGGTTTTCACATTTAGACACCTGCATTTGCATTCAAATCCCATTACGTGAAGGGTGTGTTTAGATTAAATTTTATAAATTTAATTTTGAATGAATTTAATTTTATAAAATTAATTTTACTTAGATCAAACAATGTTTTGATGTTATAATCATATTTAAAAAAATGATACAAATATCAAAACAAATAAGACAAAGTATTAACAAACACTCACTTCACTCTCCAAAAGCTTGTTTAGATGATACTCACTCAAACATGCACACAATAGTTGATATGGCGATCATTCCTTTGTAAGAAAGATTTATATTAAGGGTATGTTTGGATGAAAGAGTTTAGAGGGAAAGGAAAGAGATGATAACTTTTTAATTTTGATAGAAGATTTTTTTAAATTAAAAAAAGAGAGATTATCAAATAATTTTTTAATTTTAATTTTTATAAATATTTTATAGTTCTTTTAATTTAAAAATAAAAAATTAATCCTCTCTTTCCTTTCCTTTCAAAGTCCTCCATTCATACATAAGGTAAAGTGCTTACCATAAATGTCGTGAGAGTCTCTTGAAAAGTTTCTTTTCCTAACAGTAGAATGACGAGTACCTGTTCCATTAATTATATCCAGCTAATATGGATGAAATTTTGGTGTGCATGATATGATTTGATGCGTTAAATGAGCTAATAACTCTTCTAGCATTAACCACATATTCTTTAATGTGATGTGTTTGGTTGTCATGAGTTTGATTCTCACTCTATAATTTTCTCAAGTTTTCCAAGTCTTTTATATAATCAAAAAAGATATATGGTTTCACATAACTTAAAATACAATGGTAACTTTGATAAAGAAGAGTTGTTAAGGTTACTGGTATCAATACTACTCTTGATGAGCTATTAATATTATTAGTTGATATAATTCTCAAAATAAATGTCTGAAATCAATCAAATATAATCAGTATATAATTAAACTTTTTTTTTGAGAGATATAATACCTAATGACGCTGTGAATATTATGCCAAGGGTTGAGTAGAATGCTTAATGCCTTTGTTCTGATCAATTGAATCCTACCGCAGGAGGACGACCACTAATCATCTGATTTTTTTAACCTCACCTTTCATTAAGAAACTTAAATTCTCTTATCTCGAGTCATCAACTTTTTATTATTGTAGAAAAAAAAAAAGAAAATTTTGGTTTATCCCTTCAACTTTTCTCTTTACGTAGTTTAATTTTCAAACTGAAAAAATGTACATTAAAGTCTCTTGTACATATGCATGTAATGTAATCCTTCAATGTAATGTCTGTTAAATAATTGATGAAATTTATCACTATAACAACTATAGCATGGGAGTTGCACGAGACCAATTTCGTCAATTATTTGACATCACATTTAAGGACTAAATCACGTACATTTGCAAATTACAAGACCTTAGACATGTTCTTTTTTTTAAGTTTGAGAATTAAACTTCACATGAAGTAAAAGTAAAGGAGATAAAATAAAGTTTTCAAAAAAAAAAATACTGATAATGAACCATGACGTACATAATTTAAATTTCATATGAAATAAAACACGTGTAAATTTAAAGTCAATAAAGAAATTTATTATGAGACTTCTATTATAAGTAATTAATGTGTTTTAAGTACTTTAATTATATGAGACTTAATAACTATTTAATCACGGATAGTGTACAGAATTTGACTTTCACAATAATAAAATCTACAAATTCATGTGAAATTAAAAATTCTACAAGATATGATTAATGAATACGGATCAAATTGTGCACACGAAGGGAAAAGAACTGCGCAGTGGAACTGGATACAGTTGAGATTTAGCTTTCAAGTAGGGGTCCAAATTGAGAACAGCTAGATACAGACAAAAATGGTAGGATTTGTAGGGAGTACTAGAGTGGGTTTGGGCGTTGGGCTTCCCCAACCAAATAATGCAGAAGTGTAATATATGTAAGATATTCTAATTATATAATATACACTATCAATTAGTTCTACGCAAATACATGTTGTCATTGTTTGAATGTGAGTCTTAAATGATTAATTTCCTCTTTGTGAAGTGTCCCTCACGTGATAGTTGTGCGTGGATTGGAATCTCGTTAGCCCTGTCCCTAGAGTAGAGTAGAGAATCTCTCTCTCTTCTGATCTTCTCTCTCTCTCTTTTTTCGCTTTTTTTTTTTTTCTATTTTTCTTTCTTTTATTTTTCTGCTGAACCTGTGTCTGTCTGGTTTCTCTCTCAATGGCGCCGCTAGTTGGTAAGCTGGCATGAGTTAGCTGTATTACACAACCTCAAGACACATGCAATGTCAGTCATCTCCCTTTCTGTGCATTTGCTTCTTCCCGTCCAAACAAAGCATTGTATGCTGAAAAATAATTTGTACACAACTAAAAATAATATTAATTTTAAAAAATAATACTAGTATATAAATATCACAGTACTTACATATATTCATTTGTTTTTTCATAAACACAGAGTCTTTTATATAATATTTTTTATTTATATATTCATAATAAAATTTTAAATTACAGATTGCATCACTTGACGTAGCAGCATCAACTGTTGCAACTGTAATATACCATAATTACATTCTACATTGTCTCGCATTTAGGACTAGCAATGAACCAAAGTAACTTGTAAATAATTTGAGACTTGAATCATTAATTAGTTTGATAAACTTAATTCATAAACTAAATTAACTGAACTTGACTTCAAAATTAAACTTATTAAATAAATGAGTTAAATTTGAGATAAATATTACTTAACTCGTTTAATTCATGAACTGGTTCGATTTATATATATATATAGGAAAATGCTAACATACACATGAACGAGTATATGTTAGCATCCTATACTCTTTCTTTTAACAAAAATTATCTTTTTATCTTTTTCTAATCAACTCAAATGATGATGTCAATTTTAGTTATTGCCAATCTCATAATTAGTTCACAAGTTTAATTCAAATTATAAAAAATAATTCATATTGAGCTTGAGCTGAATTTCAAACTAAATCATTTCTTATTGAGACAAGCCGAATTAAACATCAACTCGATTTATTTCAGCTCGTTTCCAATCATATTTGCATTAGTTCGCATTAGCCTGTAACAGTTGCAATGTAACCGCAATCACAATTTAAAACCTTGATTCACAATTAAGATTTAATAAGCTATAGCTAGCCCATGGCTCCAAAATCTTAACTAAGTAAGTAACATTGGTTGAGTTTAACCTCAACCCCACGTTGCAATCATCTAATATAGTTCTATTAGAAAATCTGATGCTCGTATTATTTCTTAATGATAATCAATCATAGTCTAGGTCTGTATACGTGATTGACGATGCTTATGCTTGTAGAAATCAATTTCCTACGTTTTCAAGCTATCGCAAGAATCTTTCGATGTGGTTTCGTTTATGTTTTTTCTTATTTCTTATTTTCAAATTGCACCAATATTATTAAACTGAAAATGACATAAAGTCTTAAATTGTGGGTCACGAAACATTCATCCATTTCAGAGCTAGAGCCGTCGATCTCATTCCCAATTCCCAAATCATCAGCAATTGTAGGTGCACTGTGTAAAATTCCTTATGATGGTGGATTTCCCTACAATAATACTAAACTAATAAAGGGCATGTTACATATTATTAGCTTTGTTGACGAAGAGGAATAGCTAGTGATTCCAAAGCTAGCCTGGTACTTTTTCATAGACAATGTTCTCTCTTAGAGGATTTAATTAGATTATGACGAAAACAAAAAAGCATTTGTTAGTTAGATACATACGATCAATAAATTAAAACTCGACCGAGCTTTTCTTCTTATATAATAATATAATGTACGAAAACTAATTTTTTGAGCTTATAATCTACGAAAACTTTTGAGTGCTGACAATTACTATGACGAAACAATGGCTTATCTTTTCTAATTTGAGTAACTATATATATATATATATATATATATATATATATATATATATATATATATATATATATATATATATATATTATATATTTTTAACCATCACCTTGCGTTCAATGCATTTTTGCTTTCCATATATGATATTGCTTGTGGAAAATAACACTGCTAATATAATAAGTTGTGGCCTTTTTCGTTGAAGTACACATACCATAATCACCCAAAGCAAAACAATGTAAAAGGAAGAAAGCCTATGAATAAATCCCGGAGAGAGAGAGAGAGAAGTTTCTTGGTTTCTTGAATTCCAAGTACGAAACTAAACTATATTGGCTAGTTTTCTTCTGAAAGAGAGCGAGTTACTTTTTCATGAGATGATAAAGTTGGTTAAAAAAGCAACGGCCAGACATGAATTCACGATCTAATCAGAAAAAAACTGCAAAATTTTCAAAAAAAAAAAAAGGCGCGTAACATAAAGTGAAGGAGATACTTACTTTTTAAAAGTGGCTTGTGAAGTCGAAGTGCAAAAAGAAGGCCATATCTATGGTTAAAGTTGTCGTGGAAACGTTATCTCATTGATATATGTATTCTGGTTCAGCACAATCTTTGGAATCCGATTAATTGCTATCTATTTTTCCTTCTGTTGTGTAGGCCAATAACTTATCCGATATGCTTCTACTCCGGAATCAGTTGCCCATAACAAGTGGTTAAATCTCTTTCTTTCTTGTCCCCTCCGTCTCTCTGCCTCAATCTCTTTCTTTCCACCATCATCTCCTCCTATCATTCTTTCAAATATGAATATAATCCCAGAAACTCTGTGACTGTAAAAATATAACCTTATTAGCTGATTACGTACACATGCTCTATGTATATTGTTCTTTTTCTTTAAAAGAATCAGATTTTAAGAAAATTACATGAGAATTATATCCTTTTGCTTTATATATGTGTGTGTGTCAGCGTGTGGAGAGAGGGTTTGCAAGTTGGAAATTAAAAGAGGATGAATATGGTATAAAGGAGTAAGAAGAGAAAAAGCGGAATTATCTTAGAGATGGCATATAGTGCAATTGTTAATCAATTTAGTACTATATGATTAACAGTGGATTAATAAACTAACAAGTATGAAATGGTAGAATGATTTGCTTGTCATGCAAATCTTAGGATAATGGTTGAAAAATTGAAATTATTAGTTCTTTCAAATGTTAAAAATGGACTGAAATAACGTACAAAGTTACAAACAATAATTGTGGGCCCTTGGGGCAGCGACGACGAATGTTGACAACGATATCGTCCCACATGAAAGATAACAGCTCGGCCAAGGAAAGAGGGAGAATGCCACGTGGGTATGTGCTCAGCTTCATGCTGACTTGGCTGGAATTGATTGGTCACTGTTGATTGACTGATACGAATCATTGACACTGGTTAATGATAATAATCATCAAGGGCCCCACTTCAAATTAAAACTGATAAATTATTAGCATACAAATCATGAAAGAAGAAAAAGGAAGGTGAATGAGCAAGAGTTCAGTTAATTTAGGGGTTAAGCTAGATTCTAATCCAATATACAACTACATTTGTTCAAAGAGTAGTTAGCTAGCCCATAAGTTATGCAAGTGAAATTAATTAATTAATTATATTAAATAGCTAGCTAGGGCAAAAAGAAAGACTTAAAAGGCACACCTTGGAAAGAGCTAGGAAGAAATTATTGGCCCCAAAGAGAGGAGAGGAATATCAAACCGTCACTCATTCTCCAACATTATCATCCTCCTCCTCCTCCTCCTCCACCCAACAAAAATTCCATCCTTAGACAAAAACCCTAACCTTGACAATCATTTGTATTATCTTTTCTTTTGGTAGGGATAGTCATAATTTTTTTATTCTGTAATCTTCTACGTCACGCCCTGCCCATGACGTGTACCTTCAAAATGTGGTGCCGGTATCACACGTGTCCTCCAGCGCATGCTCAGCTCCCCGTTGATTTAGGGTTTCAAAGAATATATATATATATATATATACCTATTGCGAACAAGTTATGTATCTCATGCCCTACTAGGACCTACCCTCTCAGTCATTTTCACTTTGCATAGTATTTCAAGCTAGTCTTTACTCATCAAGAGGATTCAGGGAAAAATCTTGACTCAGCTAGGGTTTAAAATTTAATGTAATGCTGCTGCTACCTCAAGAGCTATATAGCTATATATAACATTTTAATTTATGAGCATTCATTAATTTTTCTAGTTACATGCAAATCACTGTTTCTCCGACAGGATCATTTTGGATGATTGATATATGACCAGAGTTTTCGTTTCAATTTTCGTTTCAATAACTGTCTCATCGTCCTTGCCCACATAATTAACTTCATAAAGGGACCACTCAGTTCCCCTTTCTTGCAATGGCGAAAAAGGCCCATCATCTAAATGTGCAAATTAAAGTGACCAATTTTACAAGAAATCCTGGTATATCTTATAATTGACATTAATGTACGATCCTATGGTTCCCCCCCCTCTTTGTCACAGTACGATCATCCTATTGTTTTCCTGCATAACCTTATTAATTAAAAATGATATAATTAAGATCAGTACTAGTCATAAAGATACTTACACATACTTTAAAGTATACACAGAATTTGAACTATTTAACCATCACTCATAATTATATGTGTGGTCACTGGTCAAATTGTTGAAAAAAAGATGAGGAGGAACCCCAATGGAGTCATCATCGATCTGCCAATATATATATGTATAATCTCATAATTATTATTTTATTTGGATGATTCATGTGGTGACAAATATCCTTTTTGTCCGCATCTACATTATTATTGCCGTGCTTGCATCCCTTATCACCCAGCCAGAAAACAAAAAGCAAAGGAAAAATCACGTATTAGTTAATAGAAAACTCAATTTTCAATTTTTCAGATAAGTGTACAACACGGCCTTATTATTGTTATTAGGTCCTCCATCATCACTCACCAGGTCCAGGGGACCCCACATCAAAGACCATCTGTGCACCCCACACCCCGCTTCCTTCCAAACTATTATTCTGTGATCGAAAACGGAACAGATGGGACTCCGAAGTTTCATGATTGGCATTAAATTCTATTTCCAGCTATCAAAATGAATTATTTTAAATTTCCCCCGTTTTTCTAAGAGCTGTCCATGTTCTCCTGGGCTCACCAGTTTCATCAAAATGCGTCCCGTGCTTCCCAACCAATCTTGGGACTTCCACTAGTTAATTGGGAAGCATGGGCATGTAGTTATATATGGATAATTCTAAATAAATAGACAAGTCCCAAGCTCTTCTGATATGGTCTGTGATTGACACTACTGTGGAGCTTTTCATGTCTTTGCTAACCTACCAATATATAGAACAGACAGATATATAGAGCCACACTTGTCCTTTGTGAACTGGGGCAAAATTTTTTAAATTAATGCACAGCAAGACTCAACATATAGAAAGAGTGTGCCACGACGAAAGTACTGAAAAAAAGAGAGACAAAAAACATGATTCTGGGACGATCTGCAAGTAATTACCTTGACTTAATGTACCCTAAAAGAAAATAAAAGCTTAACTAATTGATTATTCAAAAGGCATGTGAATCGAAGAAAACCGAACCCCGCAAATCGTTGGACTACCACCAATGAGGTTTCCTAGCTTTGACATTTTGGACTAAAACGCCCCCAAAACTCCTACTTTTTTAACGAGAGGCCACAAAAGTTGATTAATGAATCTCGTTATAGAAAAGTAAAGAAAAGATCATTAAATTATCATTGGATGGATTAGGTTAGGGAAAGTCTACTCCTAGAAAGGAATATATATATATATATATATATATATATATATATGCTAAAAAATAAAAAAAAATGTGTAAGAAAAGAAATTGTAAAAGTAAAATGACTCATTCATTTTCATTAATTATCAATAGCTGCATGAGTATTATGTGCACATGTGATCTGTACAGTTTGAATTAAATTTTATAAACTTAATTTTAAATAATTTTTAATTTTTAATTTTTATTATAAATAAATTTAAGTAAAATAATTTACAGTAAAAAAAAATCTTATTTTTCAATTAGTTACCGTTATATAATAGTTTCCCCTTTAACGGAAGATAATGGAGGAAAGAAACTTTTTAATAATAAAAATAAAAAGGGGTATTTTGGAGGGTGTCTCACATAATTTTGTTTGGCTTTTTGTCCGGATTTGTTGCAGAAAATAAATCAATTAGTTCTACCTTTTTTAGTAAGAAGTTTTCTTGTGACTTCCGTTTTTCTTGAAACTTCCTACTATAACTAACCACTTACACAAGCATGCCCCTGCTGGAATATTGTAGTAAGAAATTCTAAATGGCAAAGTCTCTTCTTCCTAAATATATTATATATATATATATATATATATATATATATATATATATATATATATGGTACCAACCTTTATGCCTCTATACCTTAATATTTCAAATGCCCAGAGGGAGCAATCTCTCAAAGCTTCAATTATACACATTATCCACATTCCTATATCCACCTCTTCCGAGTATTCATTAGATTTCCCCCTCTCTGTCTCTCTCTCTCTATCTATCTCTCTAGCTGTTTCACATCTTCAATCTCCTTTCATTTCTTTCAAACAGATAAAAATCATGGGTCTTAGAGACATCGGTGCTTCACTGCCTCCTGGGTTTCGGTTTTATCCGAGTGATGAGGAATTGGTCTGTCATTACCTTTACAAAAAGATCACCAACGAGGAAGTTCTGAAGGGTACCTTGGTGGAAATTGACTTGCACATATGCGAACCATGGCAGCTTCCTGGTATATATACATACATACATACATACATATATATATATATTATCTGAATTATCTTCTTGGCTTGATCTCGTTAGTATTCATTTGTTTCTGAACTTCCTGAAAAATCTATGTTTTGTCACTGCATGATCTCTTCCATTTTCTTTTACAATATTGAGATTATATCCTCCTTTCCCATTTGTTGTTTTCCTTTTGTTCGTGTCTTTGTGATAACAAACAGAACAATCACATGGGTTACTTCACATTCACAAAAAAGATAAATTAAAGTCTAATCCTTGTCTGCTCATAAACCTGTGTCTATAGCTGTTGTTCTTTCTTCATATAGAAACCTGCTCAAACAAAACATGCAAAACAACTCAGGAAATCTACATATATAAGAGGCTCGCAGACAGACATGTCTGGGATATATAATTAACTACGGAAAAGTAGCAAGCAGGCTTGTTTCCAGAAGAGAGCAAGATATAAAGAGAGATCAGAGAGAGAGAACTAAGAATACAAGAAAATAAAAGGGATCGAGGTAAAGGGGAGGGGTTGTTTCAGTTACAGACAATAGTGTATTCAGTTCTTCAATGATGAAGGTAATGCCAACTTCTTGATGAATACTCCGCGTCTCTTGCCAATAAATAAAACATTCAATTCTTAATTTATATTAATAATTAACTTATATAACATACTACCGCTTGATATATGTGCCTTTATTAATTGTTTTTGTCCTTTGTATATAGTTGTTTTTTCCTGTAAACGCATACCAAAAGTTCTTTTCTCTGTCTATGTGTGTGTATATATATATAAAATTGGAATATCGAAACGATGTCTTTTGAGCTATGTCTGATGCACAAAGTCTCGATTCTGTCTTTTCCTTTATTCGATCCATTCTCTTTCAGTCTTCCTAGTTCCTACCATTTTCTTCCTTCAGATAAAACGGCTTCAAAAAGCATTTTATTTCTATCGAAAATATTTATTCTTCCGGAGTGAAATACAAATAACAAGACTACAAAGAGTTACTTTAATTTAATTTCTCACAATATTTTGTTTTACTGTTTTGCATTAATTATATATCCTCTTTTACACTTTTATGTGTGTGTGTGTGTATTTATTTATTTATATATACACACAAACAAAAATCTTCTCTGTTGCATCGTTAGTTCCCATAGGCCACCCAAACCGTTGCCACCAAACTTTGTTTCAGGGTCCATGTACATACACACATACACACACATGCACCCCACAGTAGTACTCTACATTTCGTATAACAATGTTTTTGCTTCTGCCTTATTTTTAAAATTTATCATATTTCTTGTTAGAATATTCCACAGTAGTACCAGTAGGATTCCTTTGCTACTAATTTTGTGAGTTATAATTAAGGTTTCCACCATGTCATGCAATACAAAAAAAAAAACGGCCTGGCCTAGCTAGCAGCCATAAGGGAAATTTTTAAGCATGTGTATGCTTATATATACAAGCACTTAAATCAATGTTGGACATGTGTAATCAACTCTTTAAAGAGAAGCGAATTTATAAAGATGGCCCACAAAACTTTATAAATATCTAATGTTGATTTGAGTACTTATATACGCACATATCTATCTAAGAATTTTTCGCAAGCATAGAGACTAGAGCACCAGAGCGTAAATGATTTCTCTTGAGATTCATGTAGTTCTTATTGATGCATAGGAGGATATCACTTTAATTTTACGCTTACAAGTTATAACATATTCTCTTGGTAACTATTATTTATTATAACGAAGTTGACAAAAAGCAATACATTCTCACCAAGCAACCAACACTGATGTCTTTAACAGTATTCAATTATCACTTAGATGATCACTCTGTGTCCTTAATTAATTTGTTTTATACACAAACACGCGCACACTCGAGTATATATACATACGCCTCGGTTACCTTTCTTGGGCATGACTCGCTATCTAGATGATTTTGACTCCTCAGAATTCATATATATGTATATATAAATAATATGTGATTAGTAGTTATATGTTCACTCAAGAAATTAAAGAAAAGCTAACTTTTATACATGAAAGGACATACTTGATCTTTCTTGCGTAAATCATTTAGTGCTCGTATCATATTCATGGACAACATTATGAAAGCTGAGAAAAGAGGTAAAAAAGGGAGGGAGTAAAAAAACAGGCTACGCAATTACATATATAGCAAACATCTTGAAACTTCCAAACACTGTGTTGGTGTCATCTTTATCTGCTGGGATTGGAAACTTGAAAACTGCATGTCATTGATTAACTAGCTGACATGTGATGGTGATTACAAACAAGACCTAATAATTAATTATTATTATTATTATTATTATCATTATTTATTGGAGACAATTAATTGCACTTAGGAATCATACCTTACCTTATTCATGTTTTGTCTATTTGCTACCAAAAAAACTGACCCGTCATGTGTTAATGCATGCGGAATATCGTACAGAGGTGGCTAAGCTCAACGCAAACGAATGGTACTTCTTCAGCTTCCGTGATCGCAAATACGCCACGGGCTTTCGGACCAATCGGGCCACGACATCTGGGTACTGGAAAGCGACGGGGAAGGATCGTACGGTGCTCGATCCAATCACGCATGAGGTTGTAGGGATGAGGAAGACATTGGTGTTCTACACGAACAGAGCTCCAAATGGCGTCAAAACGGGTTGGATCATGCATGAGTTCCGCTTGGAGACCCCACACATTCCCCCTAAGGTTGGTTTCCACTTCCCTTTACTTAGCTAGATCTCTCAATTTTCAAACTTGCACATGAATATGATGATTGTCTTACAGTTTAGGCATACACATAAAGTGAAGTGATCATAGATAAATTAGGAGAGAAGAGATTGAGGAATATAGTAGAGGATTGTCTTTGTTTAAATATTCATTCCCATGCTAGAGATAAAGCTTATATGATTATAATTTCACTTAACAATTCAAACATTTATATAAATCCATTGATTAATATTCTTTCATATGATGTGTACCAGAGCACGTAATTAATTAAGAATTCAATTAATGTAAAAAATTAAGTTGATAAGTGAAGATTTAATTATCTAAAAATGTATTATATTCTTTAACAAGCTTGTAGGTGAAGGTTGAAGGGTTAACATATATTCTCCTAAAAAGACCAGACAGATTTTCCAATCTCTTTTTTACATGTGAACGTTGGAGCTGGATCTGATAAGCTTCAGCATCATTTAGAGAGAAAGAGAGAGAGAGAGGAAAAAACAACGTACGCGAGGGTTGTCCGGGTCCAATTCCTTTGTTACAGATGTGCTAATTGTTGTGAGTGATGGAATAGAATAATTCGTAAGGGGAAAAGAAAAGGTTGCCTTTGCCGCGTATTTTTGGTGTGAGGATAAAGCTTCTTTAAGAGAATATTTCGGTTTCACATTTATTTTGCTAATTAGGTCAAACTTTTGTTGATTACACAGGAGGACTGGGTTTTGTGTAGAGTCTTTCACAAAAGCAAAGAAGACAACAGTGCCAAACTCAGCACACAGCTCGTGTTTGAGGCCACAGCTCCATCCCTAACTTTGGCCTCATCATCCCCAACCAACCAAACCATGCCTGGTGGGCATAACAGACTTGCTTCTTTCTCTTCCTCCATGGCAACCAATCATCATTTTAGCCAGATCCAAAACGGTTCTTCGATCAATCCCCTTCAGTTTTCTCGGGAAACAAACACCAACTGTAGCACTATTACTCAAATTAGTCCTAAAGGCGATGATGGATATGGGTTCTTGTGGGACATGGATCTGGAAGAAAATAGCTTTCAAGATGGCGTGGCCTCAAACTTGGAGGGAATGGGATTCGAGGTTGATAATAATAGTATGGTCTTGTTATAAAAGTGTACTGTGTTATGTGTACATATTCATATATATATGGTTCATATATATCTCGCAAATTACCAAAATTCGTTGATTTGTGATGTGTTTATGGTGTTTGGCTTCAAGGGGCAAGTGACGTGCTAGATTGGGATCAGTTGTTCCAAGCTTGTGGTATACTGTTCTAGTGCTTAGTGTGATCAATTAGGCTATTTCGTAATTATTATTTATTTCTTTTTTTATTTTTGGTATACACATTAGCATTTGTAGAGGAAATTAATAATCCTTTATGTACAATTTGTAAATTTGTAATTATCAATATTTCTATTTGTCTTGCTTTCTTTGTATCTTTTATTATCTCGAATATGTGCACGGAATAGCACTAAAGATTACCCAACATTCTACTAGCTCCACTTGCGAGGAAATGAGTGAAAAGAAAAAGAAAAAAAAAGGTGAGGTCACTAACGCAAACTTCGATTTGATAAGCTAGTATTTTTTATTTGGGGTAACGGGGGTTCATTTTTAAGGGAGTAAAAGTTTATAAATTTTTGTTTATATGTCTAAAGTTTCAGAAAAATAAAAGGAAAGAGCTAGTAAGGTTAAATTTAACTTGACTTAGGAGTGAGGTAACATAAGAAGAAAAAATAAATCAAACTATTCACTATTTATATCTTTAAGGATAATAATGAGGTGGATAAAAGCATGTTTTTATCCAATTTGATTCAGTTTTGTAACCCTCAAAATATAATAAAACTTTTAATTCTTAAAACTTAAATATACTTTTATGAAAATATTTAAAACTCACATTTACCTCATATTTATGAATATTTTATATAATTTTATATAATCAATTATAATATTAAAATATAATTATTATTTTATATAAATTAAAAAACATGTTTAAATAGTCATATTCCACTACCTATATTTATAATTTATATACATAAAATTAACATAATAATTTATAAATTAAAACATATATCAAATATAAGTTTAATATAAATACAAGAAGTTGAATAATACAAAATAAATCGTCCTCAACTTACACTTGTCTCACCTCATAAAAAATTATAACTCTAACTCACCCCTAGACTTCACGAGACAAAGCGAGTTTCGTATCTGCAAAGTTGGTAGAAAATGCCATCTCTAAATAGCTTTCTTATAAACTCTCCTCTAATTTCATTGTCTTACGCTTCTACAAAATATATTTTTTGTCAGATTTGTGTGCATCAGATTATTATGATATTTCCGACGGATATATTGTCCAAAATTTGTTCGTCCAACGATTTGCTGAATTATCAATTGTCCATCGATAAAAAGCTGATAAATTTTTTTAAAAAAAATTGAACTTTCCTGAATATATCCAACACTTTTTTTTTTCCGGTGGACAAATCAATTCTGCCGGAAAATAACTTCTGATGAGAATTTTACTGATACAAAAATTATCAATTGAGTAAAATCTTGTATATAACTGATGACACATTATTAATGATATATAAGAGTATTATTTTATACTCGATGTACCCTTAGAATTTCTCTGACTTTCAATAGATTGCAACTAGTTTGTCGTGGTATTAATTTATACGTCTCTTAATGCCGGTATGTTTCATAATTCATACAGCAAAATGGGTCATCACGTAAATATAAATTTCTAAAAAATAATGTATATTCCTAAGTAGGTAGCCAGCTTTATCCATAACTTTACATGAATTTTAATATGTTTCGTGTGCATCACTTCTTTTTCTTTTTCCTTTTCAAGCTAGCCTCAAACGCCATGCAATAATTTATTCTCTCCAGTCCCCCCTTAATTAGGATTACTTGCTATTCGAATATAATTATTCATTGTTCGCAAATACAAAAACAATCATTAACTTAAAGACTAACTTATAGTTGATTAATGGATGCATATATATATATGAAAATTGTTTTTATCAGGTAAAAAAACTTGTTGGGTTAATATATATATAAAAGGCAGACATTCTTTTTGGATGTACCTGAAGCTATACATGACATTAATACTTTACACCTTTTTTAATTTCTTTTTCATTTTATCTGATCATAGTCCTTTACTTTACTATTTGAGGTAATCCCAAATAACCATAACGGACAGAGTTAATTATACGAACCCCATTCCATTGAGAGGTAGGTTATATGTTTTTGTCAAAATAAAAAATTATAAAATATGTCAAGTAAGTAAAGTATATATGTATATGTTTTGAAGCATGTGACAAATTTGAAAGGCTTGATTGAAGCTTCGAGTCTATATTTTAGGCCTCATCTAACCTAGGTTGGCTGGCCCCCCCTTTCAACGAGAATCTTCTGTCTATTAGTGCATTTTAAGAGACATGAACTAGACTCCTAATTTAGATTTATATATCAGCATTCTCTTTCATGTACTAATAAAGTGCATGCATGCAATACTAAGAGAAAAGGACATATCGGATGCGATGCGAGCATATGATATGTAACTCTTGCAAGAGATTAATTATTAAACATGAGATGAAAGCACATACAGCTTGTTAGATTTTCTTTTTAACCTCAAATTAATTAATTAAGTTGGAGGAGTTGTTCCATTTTTAGACCAAAGACATGTTACAAATTTTAGCAAAAATTTACGATAATAACTACAAATTATTTATCTACAAGGGATCATCGGCATAAGCTGAACCCAAAACCTCTTACCCGATGTATCAATAGCGTCAATCCTCTTTGGCAGAGCTTGTTAGATTTTTATTGTCTCCCTACTTTGCTTTCAGTTTATTTATTAATCTCCACAAATTGCATGAAGTATAAACTAAAGTCTACAAAATTTCTTCCAATAAAGAGATTCTTTCGTTCCAGTATTCCGCAACGCGGATTTGCTTTTGCTTTTTCACTTTTCTGTTCCCATTATTTGATTCCAAACAATTGATGGCCACCGCTTACCCTCCTAGTCCTAGCTTTTAGTTGATAAACACTTGACACTCTCAACAACGCAATAATTTATCAAAATGAACCATTAGTGTTAGAGTGTGTGTATATATATATTACATTATTTTAAATCAGGATAGCTATGTTTTGATATAATTTGTTTATAAACTGAAAATAAAATCAAACACAAGTTAGTGACAAGCAACAAGAGGCAAGCCAGCTAAGAGTTATTAGTTAGAAGGGTCCACCATTAGTCGACATTGATCGAGACTCAGGAGAACAAGCAATTAGGATATGGAGGTGCAGAGACACGACACCTAATTCAAATGAATGCATGATACGTTCTCTTGCTGGCATGCATACAGTAACAGCATATATATAAACAATAGCCAAATTTTCAGTTTTGCCGTTTAGCGTCTGCATGTCATTTGGCATTGCTTATTCTCCTGCCTTTAATTGTTTCTATCTCTTCACTGTCCCCACTGCTTTTTTGAAATGTGGCTCTACCATCTCATCTGGCTCGCCCAGCAGTCAACAGCTTGCACCATTGTCATGCCAAATTGGACGAAAAATGTTATTTGCATCACTTTCCCTTACATCATTCTTAACCATTTTTGTTTGGGTAATAAAGATAGAAAAAAAAAGTTGTTAGTATGTGTGTGTTTGTTTTTTATTTTATTACTCAAAAAAGAGTGATGTAAATATTATAAAAATAGTATGTAAATAATATTATTATTGTGAATCTGATTACCAACGAGCTTCTTTACTTTAAGCTCGTCTAATCCAGTGTTCTTGCATGTTTAAGTATAAATTAATTTTTAAAAAAAATTATTTTTAAAAAAAAATTTATAAAATTTTAATTATAAATTATTTTAACGACAAAATAAGTTACCCTGTATCTTCTGCGGGTCTTTCTTGAAGGGCAGAGGCTTCACCCTTGATCTTGCGCCTAATCTTTTTTCTTTTTTTAAACTTCTTCTTCTTCTTCGAGTGTTCAAGTAGCAAATATTCATCAAGGCCAACCATGTGCCTGTGAAGCTAAAAAGTGAAAGTCCCCAGTGCAGCACAGTACGTAGCAGTGGCTTTACTGTATCGATTTCAGATTCTCGGCCAAGTTGGTGCAACACACCGCAAAATCTGGCACACTTGATTACGTTTTCACTTTTTTAATTTGAGCGTCGATGCCCATGTTTTTGTTTTTACTTTTGTGAGAGATATGCTCAGGAGACATGTCATTGGTTGAGTACTGGAGAACTTATCTTTCAGATGTAAAATCCATATCTGATGGGAATCAAGTGAGATGGAAATTCATCAAAAGAAAATAGACTGTTCTTGTTGGGTATCCCTCCACTTGATTAATAAAGAAAAGTAATACTTTTTAAAGAAGAATAATGCTACACGTTACAAAAACTTTATTAATTATAAATTTATAACTGTTGCTCCAATTGTGGTGTGACATTCTAAATCAAAATTGTAATATTATTAATCATTTTTTTATAAGAAATGTGAGAGCAGGAATATGTTATTTCAAGATTTTTATTCAGAATGCTAGTGGACATACATGAGATTCTAGAAAGACAGATAAAAGTTTACCAAAAGAATTACTTTTAAGAATTTAATTTTTCTTTAAAAGAATGCTACTTAATTAAACTTTAAATATGCCTAGAGATCTTTTTTAAGAAGAGATAATCATTAAGTGAGGCTACTTATGAAATAAGGAACTTAAACCTTTACACATGAGAAATATAGAATCTTATCTAAAGAATGCCACAAAACATTACAGTAAATAAAAAATTTTATTAACTTAAATAAAAGTTTAATATTTTTAAATATGAGACATCATATGGTTTATTAATAGTATATAACTTTATTATTAGTCATTAATAAATCAAAATTAAATGTAAAAAAATATCTTTAATCATAAATATACTTTTAAATATTTTATGATTATAAATTTTCAAATTCTCTATGCCATTTGTTAGGTTTAGACCAACACTAATTTTACTCAACCTCTTGACTCTTTGGTTTGAGATGAGCCATGATTGTTATTTTTCAGTGTATGCATTGTATGGGGATTAAAATGGGAGTAAAATTTTTATAAATGGATTTTGTATACATAAGTCATTTATGAAATTATCATCTCTATTTTTACCCACATATCAAAGACTCTTAATGTAATGAGTACTACTTCCATAATTTGTTCCTTGTAGTTTTGTCTTCTTTGTTGGACTTTTGTCTCATTTTTTTCCTAAAAAAAAATAAAAGAAAGAAAGTAATGTTTTATATTATTATTGTAGTTAAGGGTGAAAATAGATTTAGATTAGGTTTTCTTCAAATAGGCTTAGTGTTTTTTATAAAATACTATGTTTGAGTTTGGCCTATTACTTCATATAAGTTTTTTCCGGAGCTTGACTTGGCTTGCAAGTTTATTTAACGGCTTACATTATTTGAAAACTTTAAATTAGATTAATAAACTTATATTTTAAAAATCTCAAATAACTTGTATCTTTAATTAAAATTGTTATATTATATTTAAAATTAATAAACTATATAAATATATAATAATAAATGATATAAATATTATATTTTTTAATTACATATATATATATAATAGATAAATAAACCAGTCTATTAAACTAAATAGATATTTTTAATAGCTTAGGCCTAGTTTATAATAGATCAAGCCTAATAAGGCCAAAAATAAGTTAGGTCATAGGTCTTTAATAGGTTGCATGATTTATTCCAACCCCTAATTGTAATCATTGCTCTATAATTACCAAGTAAATATTCTTATACATGATTAATTACTAGTTGGTCTCTTAAAAATATATACGAGGATTCCAAATTTAACATCAATTGATGAATCATAAACTCCACGCGTAACATAATAGAATCAAATGTGGTATTAGTTTTCTTTTTTCTTATTAAATATAACCTTATTTGAAATACTGAGGTTGCTCCTTTTCAGTGGTGGAACTTGACTTAAAATTTTAGAGGAACCATTGGACTACAATCTAATGAACTAGGATGAAGTGTAAGAACTATCATTATAGAACTATTGTTCATCTACTAAGAACTAGTAATTAGTACGTTATTAGAAGTGATGAAATAAAAGCTTATTAAAAAGAAAAAGGCAGGATTGAAAGCCAATTTTTGGAGGTGAAGAAAAGAGAGACATGAAGTTAAATTTTGGGGTTGAAAATAAATTTTTTGGGTTTTGGAGAAATTCTTCTACAAACTTAGTCTACAAAATAAATTAATGAAAAAAACTGACACATAATCAAATACACATTAATTATGTGTCAACTTTTTTTTTTTGATGATGCATTACTTTTTTGTAGGCTTAGTTTATATAAATTTTATGATGTCTACACAAAAGTCTCTCCTAAACAATGTGAGTTAGTAGTTAACAAATTTTTAGGAGACAAAATTACTTATCTATCCCTAATTTAAAATGAAAAAAAAAATTGGGGACTAAAATTGTTTCTTGCGGTTTATATTTTTTTTAATGATATTTACTAACTATAACAGTTTTAAACTTGTTTTGCATAAAAAAATGAATATATACGATAATTTTTTAGGTAAATAAATAGAACGGATACCTATTAAAATTTTATTCTTTAAATATTTTTTCACCTTACCAGTTTATATACATATAACTAATGTAAAAATTACTCTCTAAACGAGAAGGTTTTAGTTGAACATTCTTATCTCTTTTAATATACAAGTTTTAATTTAGAACATGACTCTTCTAAAATAAAAAGTTTAATTTAAAAAAAATAATAAATTATAATCATTCATAAGAAATTAAGAAAGTAAATTGTAATAATTTTATAATTTATTAAATATATATATATATATATATATATATATTATTAATTATTAATTTTTTTATCAACAGTTATAATTTTTTATTTTTTTAAAAATAAATTATTCATTTTAAAAAAGTACAATCCTTAAATTTATTAGTAAGAATTATTAATGTTTAATTAGTATTTTGCATATAGTAACGGTGATACATTATTAAAAAAAATACTATATCAATATATTCACTTATAAGATGTCGTTATAAAAAGATAAATTTTTAATAGTTTGATATTTTTTAAAAAATATATAATAAGTAAGTTCCATATTGCAAAGATGAAAACAATGCGATAAACAAGAAATTTACGGCATGGTTGAAAAATCGATCTATTATATATGTACTATAAAAAAGAAAAATTGATCTATTATGTTAAAAGATTAATTTTTTATAATTAATCTATTCTTATATTTCCAACTCAGTCGAAAATTATTAATCTATTGGGTATTAAATTAAAGAAAAAAAAAGAGACAGTGATTACTTTTTCATTTATAAAATAAAATAATTACCATGTTTAAACTGCCTCAGCGAATTAAATTTAGAATTTTTTTTTACACAGCATTATTCAAGGACATAATAGTAATTTAAGGGGAAGAGCACGGATTTGACTCCGAGACTCGAGTTTTGGGCAACGCAGCGAGGCCCAGGAAGAATGGGGTTGAGAACGAGAAGCGACTATCAACTTTGAATTTTGAGTGTGAACTCTCTCTCTGTCTCTGACCAGTTATTCTTACAGAATCGCAGAACCTCTCTCGGTAATTTCGATTTCATGTCTTTTCTGCTCTCCTTCATTTTTTTTTAAATTTTGCTGCCGCCTGCTACAGAGGCTACTCTACTCTTTCCAGTTGCAATCTTCTCCGGCGTTTATTTGTTGCAGTCATATGATTTTTGGGGGATCCCTTGTTTTGAAACTTCTGGGTATGTTACAGAGTAGGGAAATGTTATGGGAAATTCATTTTTTTAAACAATTTGTCCCTCATATTCAACTCATTTTCACTGTTTCACGAAAAATTCTTAAGTATTCTCATGATATTACACTCAACGATTGATATTTGATTTAAATTTTATTATATAATATTTTATATTCAATCTAAGGGCATGCATAATTATTTTAGTGGATTGGGTGTAGTATTAGAAGTACACAAGAATCTCTCCTGTTTCACACTGTGTGAGTGGCAAAAAAAATTGTGGGCCAGTGAGAATCAGATGCACTCCAGTTTCAAGCGTGCCAAGCAAATGCAACGTGATTTTCATTCCAAATCTTCTGCCTCCTCATTTACTACCATCCCATTTTCATACCGTTAGTAATTGGCATAAATAATAATTTGACTCCTGCAAATATTAGTTGGGGATGATGATCATCTGGTATTTTTGGTAAAGATGCTTGGCAACCAAGCACTTGGATTGGGCTTGTTACATTAAAGCATAGAAGTGCAAGAAATGATGAATACAAGGACTGAGCTTTTTAATTAAAATGCAACCAAATAATAGCTAATTTACTCTAGATATAACCTTAACTTCAGTCAAATTTATCAACTAATGAGTAATGACATATGTATTATTGAAACCATTGCTTCTCTGTCCTCTATGTCCAGACTCCAGATACTTTACTTCTGCACTATCAGTATTTGCAATTGATTTTTTGCTTGTGGTTTCTTTTTCCATCCTCTTCCCTTCCCCGCACTTCTTTTCCTCTCCTATTCAAACATTGGATCTTTTGGTGGGCTGTTGCACTGGTGTGAACTGTTTGAGCGATCAATAATTCTATTAGGGTAGGAAACTGCCTGCAATCATGTTTGATGTATACTAAATATTCTATTCCAGTATTTGATTTTTGATTCAAAGTATCCATTAATGCCAATATGGTTTTCTAGATAATATTTTTTTTTTAGCTTTTGCCTGCAGCAATGATGGAATCAGAATATGGAAGAAATTGTGCCAAAATTGAGACAACGAGAAATCTTTCAGTTCCCCCTGGCTTTGCATCCCTAACATCCTTCATCTTGAAAAGGGCCAACAAGGTTGAGAAAACTGATAAATCTACAAGCTTTCTGACTGCATCTGATCATGAACCGATCTCCATGGCCACTAAATCTGAGATGGATGGCATTGCTGCATATAAGCAGATTCTTAAGCGTCGGCCGTGGATACTCTTGGACCAAAGCAACCACAAACCTGAGGAATCTCACACAGAGCATCTTCCCATGGTTAAGTTGGGAATCTTGCAAACTTTTTTGTTAATGATTAGCTTACTAATAAATTCATACTAGAAAGACATAGTCCCAATGTGCAGACATGACAATGGCTCTTACTGCCCCATAAGTTCATTGTATTCATTCTTTATGGCCAGAAATAGAGTCTGAAATGAGATGCATGGATGAAAGGATGGGAATATGAATGAATTTTAATGATCTTGGTCATTTGAAAAATGTGTGTTGCAGTTTGTTTTATATTGAGCAATACATAATTGTTCATCAATGAAACATCTTAATGCTTGATATGTCCTGAGCTGGTGGGAAAACTGTAATGATCAGAATTGAATATTTGCTGATTCTATCTTTTGTTTGAAGTTCTTCATTGTTATTAGGACTCTGTTTTACATGTGAATATCATATTTAAACTGCATATGTGCTTTTGTCTGGTTGTTTGGCATGGGATTGCAGGACTTCCGATATATTTGTTCAAGTGTTAGGTCTTAGGTGTGAATTAGCCAATTAGGTAATATTTCAGTGCTGGTAGAACATTAATATATATATATATATATATATGTACAATTAGTACAGTTATGATGGATAACTCAACAGAAAATTTTCCATGTGCTTCTGTTGTGCAGAATTACATTAGAGTGATCTCATAATTGGTTTCTATTTTAAGCATGAAGGAAAAATTAATTGTATGAGTTAAAACTTTTTTCCAGGATCTCCAGTTAAATGATGCTTGTCGTCCAAAAGGGGTGGCTCGTGGATGTCTATGGTGCAGTAATTGTCTGAAGGTAGACATAACCTTTCACTTTGCATTTCTACATTGTGACAAACATTACCACGTCTACTATATTTTTGTTTTTGTTTGTTTACCAAAGTCTTGAACCAGGTAACAACGAGGTGGCATCCTGAGGATGCAAGAAGGGATGACATGGAAGAAGCTCCTATTTTCCACCCAACAGAAGAGGTACCTACCGCCTAAACATAATAGTATGCATTCACTTTTGTGTTTCCTTGTACAAGTCTTGATTAATGTCATCAGATGTGGATTCATATGCTTGTTTAAGTTTATAGAATAAAATTTAAGTAATTGTGTACATTATGAAGGAATTCAAAGACACACTTAAATATATTGCAAGCATACGTTCCAGAGCAGAGTCTTATGGAATTTGTCGTATTGTTCCTCCTCCTTCCTGGAAACCACCTTGTCTTCTTGAGCAAAAGAACATATGGGAAGAATCTGAATTTGTTGCCCAGATTCAGCGAATTGATGGAATCCAAGTTCAGCATGCACAAGAAATTAAGGCTAGCTCTTGTGAAAATACCAAGACCAAGAGAAGAAGAGGCACGGGGGTAGTTTTGGACTCTCAGCTTGGTAATAGAGACACTTGCACTACAAATAACCATAATGTTGAAGACTGTGAATCTGAACCTGGTCCTAAATACAGTCTCAAAACATTTAAGAAATTTGCAGATGAATTCAAAATCCAGTACTTTAATTACAAGGATAAGACCATGGGTTCTGATATAAATTTAGCGGTACGTCAACAGCAGTGGGAGCCATCTGTGGAGAATATTGAGGGTGAATATGGACGGATTGTTCAGAACCCAACTGAAGAAATTGAGGTATATTGAAGAAAATAATTGGAAACATGTAATGCTTTCTATGTTTCTAGTCTTTGGCTTATTGTGCAACTTCTAATCTATGTAATTCTGCCACACTGTTCTAGGTGCTTTGTGGTAACACTTTGGAGGCTGGAGTTTTTAGCAGTGGATTTCCAACAGTTTCTGATCCTCCGGAGGCATACACTTATCATAAATATATGAAATCTGGGTGGAACTTAAATAATATACTTACACTGTCAGGTTCTCTTCTTTCTTTTGAAAGCTCTGAAGCTTCACTCAATTTCGTCCCTCGGATTCATGTAGGAATGTGCTTTTCTCCACTGAACTGGGTAATGCCATCCCTGTATTGCCTTATACTTGCATGTACAACACATCTTTGTTTTCAATATCTTTTTAATTTCTTAATGGTCTTTTGAGGGAAACTTCCAGAAAAATTTTAAAATTTAATTAATGAATCTCTTCTGTTTATTTTTGTTTCTAATCATTTGAGAAAACAGAAAGTTGAAGAGCACCAGTTATACTCATTGTCTTACGTGCATTTGGGTGAACCTAGAGTGTGGTATAGCGTCCCAGGAAGATTTGCTGTCTACTTTGAAAATATTAGGAAGAAGTATTTCCCAGATCTGTTTGCAAAACAGCCTGACGTGCATGATAATCTGGTGAGTAGTGATTTGACTGCCTGTTATGAAGACTTTCTTTTTCTTGAAAAGTATTAAGCCATTCAGTTTGCATATGTGCGTGCTTGTCTAAGAAATATCATATGATTGGTTAGATGGACTCTTGAATTATTTATATAGTAATTTCCCCCATTTTCAGTCATGATGTCCCAACTATTGCCATTTTTGGGACTGTTTCTCCATCCTGCTTGTTTCTGCTCACTTTTAATGCCACACTTTCTGGTCTTTTGATATCATCTAGTGCATATGGGTTTCAAAAGTTTCATTGATATTCAAGCTGTTTTTTATTTAATATTTGCTTCATATATTTTTTAAGTAGCCCAGATTTGAAGGAAGAATAATTGTGTGTTCTTTTGTTTCATCAACTGAAATTTACAAGGGCACTAAGAGAAGGAAGCATAGATTCAACTTTTAGGACTTCTACTTCTGCCTGCTTAAGCATTTAGCTCACGTTTCTTGTAGCCAACCTGGTTTCACAGTACTATATGTTATAAGCAATTTCCTTGTGCCGACTGTGAAGGATTTTTTTCTCTTGCAAAAGATAGCAGCACCTTCTGCTCAATGTTCTACTCAAGCAATCCATCCTTGTGTTAAAGCTCTGGTCACTGCTTCAAAATAAAGCTCTAACTCCTCTAGGCTCCAAGTCAGCCAAACCTTGTAGCAGCTTATAGTAATCTTTCTTTGCTTGCATTCTTTGGCCCCATTGATGTAGTGTTTAATAATTGCCAATTTCCAATAGGGAGAATAGAAGCAGAAAATGTTATTCTTTGTCTTGTTCAATTTTCAGAGTGTGGATAACTTCATGTCACCTGAATGTGAGGTCTATATTGTTGTTTCAAGACACACAAAGTATCAGCTATTTGTTGCTATGTGAAATATTGATATCTTCACGTGAATATTTGGTACAGGTGATGCAATTATCCTGCTCCATATTGAAGGCAGAGGGTATACCTGTATATCGTTGTATTCAGCATCCTCTTGAGTTTGTTCTTGTTTTCCCAGGAGCATATCATTCCGGATTTGATTGTGGTTTCAACTGTTCCGAAGCTGTAAGTTTTGCTCCTCTTGAGTGGCTGCTTCATGGACAGAATGTTGTAGAGCTATATTGTGAACAGAGGAGAAAGACATTAATTTCATATGATAAGGTTTTGCTGGGAGCAGCAAGGGAAGCTGTGAGGGCACAATGGGAAATCTATCTGTGTATGAAGAGCACCCCAGATAACTTAGCATGGAAAGATGCCTATGGAAGAAATGGCATCTTAGCAAAAGCTTTTGACGTAATTCCTTCAGCCCTAAATCTTAGATTTAATGAACTTGTTCATTATTTGACTTCTAATCCTGTCGGCCATTAACTGGTACTCAATAGTTTATCTTGAGAAATGAAAATGATGAATCAGAGACATGAATTTCTTTTTCATTTTAATACTTAAAGGAAGTTCTGAAAGTCGTCTCTCCCTCCATTCATTTCTTGTATTTGATCCCCTATTCGGATGGAGGGATGTTGGATGCTGAGTTTGCTTCTTTCGCATTAAATGCCTGACATGAATCTTTTTATATCTGTTTCCTTTGTGTAGTCTCGCACCAGGAGCGAAAGTTTCAAGAGGGAATATCTCTGCACTTCTTTGCAATCACAAAGAATGGATGAAGATTTTGATGCCACTTGCAAAAGGGAATGCATTATATGTCTGCGTGATTTACACTTGTCTGCTGTAGGTTGTCCATGTTCAGAAGACAAGTTTGCATGTCTTAATCATGCAAAACAGCTTTGTTCTTGCACTTGGAGCAACAAAATTCTCCTCTACCGTTATGAAATCAGTGAGTTGAATGTTCTTTGTCAAGCTTTGGATGGAAAATTAAGTGCAGTCTATAAATGGGCTAAAGGGGATCTTGGATTAACTGTGCAATCCGTTGCCTCCAAAAGATCAAAACAAACACCAGAAAATGTAAGTGGCTCAACCCGGTGTTTAGAAGACTTAAAGAGGACAGAATCTATATCCCAGACAGTACTGAATGCATACTCGAACTGGAAAGCATCTAAACCGCAGGCAATATCGAATGCATCAAAAGGGAAACGAAATGAAGTAGCATCCCAAGTCACGACGACTTCTAGTGGCATTTATGGTAGTTCCTCTGGCATTCAGTTAAAACTTAAGACAACTTTACTTCAGTCAACAATCCCAGATGAGTTGAACGCAATACAGAAAATGTTGGGGCGCCAATCTGCTGTTATCAAAACTGATATGAAGGCACTTGCGGGTCAGTCAACAATTTCAAAGAAATTAGGAGGAGACCCAAAAGTATCTACAGTTCCTTCCGTTACTAACTCAGATTGCAGCAAAAAAAAATCAGGTTACGTGTCTTTTCTACAAGAAAACATGTTTGCTGAAGTTTCGTCTGATAGTACGAGCACATCTAAGTCTTCAGAATCTGATGACACATAAGTAGCTGATGGCTCAAATTTTCATACAGGAAAGGAAGCTTTTAGAATCCTCTAAGCGTTTATCTGTGCTAAGATACTTAATGATTCAGATGATACATCCATCCAGAATTCAGATAATTGTAGTACATACTTACCAGGGCTGACTTGTAATCTAACGTTCATCAACAGTAGCTAAGAGGAAACATTTTGTCAGAAATAGACATAGATAGAAACCATTGGTCCCCTTGCATCCTGGGCTTTTATTGGTTTTTCCTTTGTTGCTATAATTTGGTGTTACTGTCTGTTTGCTGCTATATTTTGGATAATTGAAAAAGGTTGCTTTAAAAATAACCCTAATTCTAAGTTTCATAATGTTAGATTATGATACAACGTTTAATTATGTAATTGACTTGAGCTGAAATCCTTTAATATTTGTCTAGATTAAATTCATTTAGTTATATATATAATATTAACTTATAAAGCTTACAAATTTGATTGAGATAATTTTAATTATATAATTTAATAATTTACATTCAAAATGAGGTAAACCAAATCTCTAGTTACAGTCAATATCTTACTTCCTGAAGTTCATCAATAATCGAGGCAGGGATACTGCGACAAAATCAGGCCCACACTGTTAGTCGGTGTGACATCGCATCAAATAATTCGTATCCTTTTGGATTAAAAAAAGGAGAAAAAAATCATACCCCTTTAAATGCTTGAGGTAATATGGTAGCAGAATAACACTGGGTGGATTCAAATGCTAATAGATAGAAAGAATGATTCAATGAAAAAATAGAAAAAGAGGCTCTAAGAAGAATCTGATATAATCACAACCCAGCTGAAACCAATCCATGCAACGTGACAATCCCAATCAAGATATTGTCATCATTTATCACTGGCAAAAACTGGACGGATGATGGAGGTGCTTCCATCTTCTTCATGGCCTCCACTGCCATAGCATCTGGACCAATAATTCTTGGATTCCTGACATCCAAAAAGAGTATTATCTCAATAAGTATTTCTGTTATGGGTGTCTTCATATGATATGTCGTGCACCAAGGATCACATATACAAATTAATTCATCTGCATATGGTTCCAACAAGTTAAATGTGTGTTTCTCTCGCAACAAACAAGCCACCAACTCAAAGAACCCAATAAGAGCTAAAACCAGACAAGAAAAATGCAAAGATTTTACGAAGTCCCATTTACTTCCTGATTTAGAGGGTTAAAAAACTCACGAATAAACTGTTAAGCAATAAAGATACGCCAACTACTATATGATGATTACAGAATTGTATATCAAAGGATTGTGCAGTCCCCTCTTACCTGTTGCACATTTTCCCCACAGTGAGCTTGAAAATGGCCTCCCCACTAGCTTTGAGAGTACGACGTAGATCGCCATCCGTGAATGTCCCAATCAGATGATGTTCTTCATCTATAACAAGCAGGCATCCACATCCTTTACTCGTCAGCTCCACAAGCTGATCCATGATTAAATCTGCTTCCCTGCAAATGGGAAGCTCATCCTGCTTCTTCATTACATCTTTTACCTGCGCATGGTTATTATGCAATCACCAAATCCTATCAGACCATAAGCAATTACATGTCCTTGATATTTGACTTGTAAGGTAGAAACAATTTCTTTATATAAGGAAAAAACAAAAGGAAAACACGATTACACACGACAATTCATTCACAATAACCTGCAACCCACTACACCATGCATTACTGTCCTTGTCCGTTATCCCACTACCTTATATAGTCAACACACAGAAAGGAAGCAAGAGCAGAGAGCCAAGGACGGTTTAATGCCAACTCCTCTTGTACTCACAGGTATCGCTAGTAATTCATTCATATACCACCAACCTATTTTGGAATAAGCATGAATGGCCCACGAGATTGACTTTACCAATAAGAAGTACTACAAATCTAA
This sequence comes from Castanospermum australe, assembly GCA_019955255.1. Classification (NCBI taxonomy): domain Eukaryota; kingdom Viridiplantae; phylum Streptophyta; class Magnoliopsida; order Fabales; family Fabaceae; genus Castanospermum; species Castanospermum australe. Next base: position 643,590 of record NSJW01000637.1, read on the forward strand.
CAACGATAATGAAAACCTATTGATCTCAAAATTCACTAATGGAATCCAGATTCCACATGCTTTATATTCTGTTATTTCCCTCCCAACAAGATTTACCCAATTTATCCGCTTCATTTTAAGAAGAGAATACACAATATCATATATAACCATTAGAAAAATAACTGTAACTCATCATAACTTTTTCCTTCAGCCCAAACAAATTTTTACTATGACTTCATGAAGATTGCATGTGCATAATCTAACAATAGAACTTGGGCCCGCTTAAATCTTGAGAACACCATTACCGCTAGTCTTAGTTCTCATTCCAATCAAATGCAGTATGTAACAATAGAAAACCCATGTGGCAACAAGAAGAAATTGGGGAGGAGCTGCATGGGAGCTAAATTTCAATACTAAACATCCTTAAAAGAGACATTGGAATCCAAAAAATTGTCATCACTACAAGATACACCAAACACAAAGACAACTTCAAGACCTAATATGCAAATAACTGTTTCCGAAGTTAAAGGGAAAATGACAGATTTTTTGGCCCAGTTCAAGGCTTAAGGAGATAAAGATCATTTTTCACAAATTCGAATTTTCTTTTCCCTTTCCAGAATGATAATTTTCATAAATATAATTTTAATTTGTACTTAACAATTGGGATGAAAATCCAAATCCAAATCAACATTACATGAAACAGAAAGCAAAAAGGAACAAGGGCCACCTTGAAGATAAGACTCTTGCCGATCTTCCCTGCGGGATGATTACTCGCGTACTCTTCCTTGCTCAAATTTCTGGCTTCCATTAGCGCAATCGCCACCGTATCGCCAAAAACCATCTGGATCGCCGTGGAAGTCACCGGCGCCAAGTTGAAAGGGCACAATTCCCTCTCCAAGGGCAAATGGACGTTCATATCGCACATCCCGGCCAAGGCATTCCCCTCCAGGGAGGTGACGGAGATCAAGTAGGCCCCTTTGGCCCTGGCGCAGGGCACCAGCCTGAGAAGCTCCTCGGTGGCGCCAGACTTGCTGAGGAGGACGACGACGTCGCGGTGGGTGAGAATGCCGATGTCGCCGTGTAGGGCGTCGACGGGGGACAGAAACGCGGATCGGATGCCGAGGGAGACGAGGGTCTGAGAGATCTTCTGGGCGACGAAGCCGGACTTGCCGACGCCGGAGAAGAAGATGGTGCCGGCGGAGTCGAGGAGGGTGCGGGTGAAGGCTAGGGTTTGGGAGTGATCGATGTGGTCGAAGAAGAAGTTGAGGTGCTTCTGCTGGGATTTGAAGAGGTCGAGGAGGGTGGTTTCGTCAATGTGGTTAAGGGCTTGTTTGGGCGAAGGACAGAACGAAAACGGAGGCAGGGAACCCATTTCTGATGTTCCTGTTTGCTAGAACCTTGCGAGGGTTCTTCAATGGTGGAGCTTTTGGAATCCAACACTAGAGTCTGAGATGAGAAGAAAGGCACATTCTTGTTTATACTTAAAATTTCATTTATAATGGAGTTTCGTTAATTTACGCGGTAACAAGGGAAAGCGATTGCCACGCTGCTGCTGTCGGTGCCGCCGTTAATTGCAAATTTTGTATTTTCTTTCATTTTCTCGGCAAAATCTGCCACACATCAATCAACGTTGTGTGTGTGTGTGTGTGTTTTTTCATGCTATTTTATTTTTCAATTCATTGGTGAAATTAATTTTTATATAATTATTGATACGATGTCAATATATGACACTTTTTGCAGAGCACTATCCGTTTTATCAAACAACTGTACACAGCTACTGTGTGTGTATATATATATATATATATTTTACCAAGAAAATATATGATACTTCTTGTAATACACCACCTGTTTTTATCAAACAACTCTAGCAGACTTCTTATGAAAAAAAAAATAAACTATGCTTTATCTCTTTAAATTTAGTATACAAACTTTGAAATCTTAATTTACACTTAGTAAGTATCAAAAGCAAATACTACAAGGCTACAAGCTTTTTAATATTTAGAAACACCGTAAATGATATATTTATTTTTTAGCCTAAATTGCTTGGAATATATTTATTTTTTAGCCTAAATAGCTTGGAATTTTTAAAGATGTATTGAGATTTTTCTTCTAAACCACGGAGAATGTATGTGTTTTGTGTATAAATAATAGAGTTTAATTTTCATTTACAGTTAGTGTAAAAAATTTTACACTATCGTTTAGTTATGTATTATCAAATTATTTAATAAATTTGATTATGATAACAAATATTTAATAAGTTAAACACTTTTAATTATTTTAATCAAAGGAAAAAAGTAAAATTTTAAAATAAGAAAGAGATAAGATAAAAAGGTTGTATCTCTTTAACAATTTGGCATAATATTAGAGATCTTACAACAATATTAGTCTTATAAAATAGAGGGCAAAACTATCATTTTGTGTAGAAATAAGTAGGTAAGTAGGTTACTTTTTTGTTGTTTGGTCAAATTCGATTCAGGGATTTAGATTACAAATTGGTCGGCCCATTTTGAAAGGCCCATCTGGCAATATTTTTGGGCTTGCATGATGACCTAAGAGGTGGGCAATTCGTTTCTTTCTCTTTGGGCTAACGTCAGAATATACATTACTTCAAGTATTGGGCCAAACATCAAGACACCTTATCCTCAGACTCGGGAAAGCACAGCGCAAACGGCTTCATAGTATGACCATTTCATAGTTGATATCAAAAGGAGGTATTGTTTGTAAATAATCTATTTTTCTTTAAACAGAGACTTTTTTTTTTTTGAAACATAGGTAAAGGTTAATGAATCATTAAATAGTTATTAATTATTAATTTTATGATAAAATTTTAAATTTCATAAAATATAACTACAATAATAAATATCTAATAATTTTTTCAGTATATTAAATATTTAAGAATTAATTAATAATCAAAACAAAAAAAATATAATTGATAAATTAATATATATCACGTTTATTATTTTCGATATTGATTATTATTAAAATATAAATTGCAATAAACTATAAAAATTTATAAATGTGAGACACATTTGATTATATTATTATAAGATAATGTAATTTTTATATTAGATATATTTAAATTTTTTAAGAAAAATATAAGAGTAATTTTTTATTAAAAAAATATTCCTGAAAGTCTCACGTGCACACCGGTCACAATGTCGGCTACAATGACAAGACCTGTGGGGTCGCACTCCGAAACTTTGGCACCACATATCAGAGAAACGCTACCGACCAATATGTGATTTCCACGTGGATTATGATGAAGCTGGGATCGACCGTCCTCGGTTACTGTGGACGGTACGAGATGGTGGTCGAGTCTCATCAAAGCATTTATTTTTTCTGTCCTTTTTTTAAAAAAATAAAATAAAATAAAAGGTGAAAGGTGGCCCAACGACAAGGAGTCATTAATATCTGAGATTTGCGAGCGTGACGTGGTCCCACATGCTCCATTTTAAAGCGGTCCGATGACACTTCTTTTCACTGAGAAATTATTAAGAGTAAATAACACATATGATATTAATTTTATCTTATAAAAAAATTAATATTAATTTATTTTTTAATTATAAAAAATAATATTAAAATAATTTTAACATAATGAATTATAAAAATATGTTAATATAATATTTACTTGATGAATTAAATTAATATAATTTTTTATGATTAAAAAATTAAATTAATAAATTATATTAATATTATTTTTTGTTATTTAAAAATTAATTTAATATTAATTTAAAAAAAATTAAATTAATATCATATATATATTTAAAAAATTAAAATAAATATTTATTTAATCTTTAAATACTTTCGTAACATTATATTTAACAGTTTAAATTTTATTTTTTAATATAAAATTATAAATTTAATTTAAAGATAAATATTTATTTTCAGAAATATGTGTTATATTTTTTTATCTAATTAGTGTAATATTCCGAGTACATTTTAAGAATTTCTATACATGGAGACAGCTCAATTATGGATTGTAAATTGTAATTTTATTTATTAAAAAAAAAAAACAATGTATGAGTGTATGACTATTTGAGGACATGTCACGTCAGTTTCCACGTACTAAATAGTCATTCCCCGTGTGTAGTCTTTCTAGTGCTAACGGAGATTCTGCATGGGTTCATCATTCTCCGCGGCAAGTGGAATCATTTGCTAGTAAACAATTAATTATAAAGTTGTATTTACCAAAATAAAATTAATTATAAAGTTTTTATAATTATTTAACATAAAAATTATTGAATAAAAAATTAAAATATTTCATATCTTAAAACTTTTTAAAATACTTAATATGTTTTTTTATTAAATTAAAAAGATGATTAAAGAGTTGTATCTTATAAATTATATCGCACATATTTCAACTTTGACAAATATTTGCTTATGGTTAAAAAAGATATAAATAACTCTTTAAATTTTACATTGTTCGAAAAATATTATTTATTAAAAAAAATTAAATAAATAACAGAAGTATAATTAAATGAATTTTAAATTATTAAAAAGTATTTGATATCAAAATTATTTTTTTTCATAGCTTATTTGATACCTCTTTTATTTAAAAAAAAAAATTTACATACACATCCTTAACATTATATCGTTTTTTTAAATTTATAAATAGATTTTTTTATTCACCAACAATATAAAAATCATATATCGTGTAACTAAGAAGTATTTATTAATATATGAGGTAGTTTCTTATTTGTTCACGTTATTTTTTAAAATTAAAATATTAATTTCTCTTTTTTAAGATGATTTTTGTTTTCTTCTGTATATTAATAAACAGATACAAGTCAATTGATTAATGATTTATGTTTAATAGATAGACAAAAATTTTTATTTATATGTTTTATACGGTTTAAAAGTCTCTTATACAAATTAAAAAGTTCAAAATAACTATTTTAAAACAGTATAAAACTCAATAAATATATGTAAATTCCCTCAAAAGAAAAAACAAAGACAAAGTATTGTCTTACATAACGTTTTGTATACAGAATAATTATTTTATGAAATCAAAATAGAATGATAATATAATAAAATAAAATAATTATTTTTAATTTATAATTTGATATCTTTTGAAATAGAATACCTTTTTAAATTATTCCATTGTTTGATATATGGAGTAATGAAATCAAAATTAATATAAATAATATAAATATCTCTCATATAAAAAGTTTAAATGTCCTTTTAATTATATTTTACTAAATCATTATAATTTTTTATTTTTATTAAATTTTGAATATAATTACAAAATTGTAGCCTAAAAAATATTAATTAATATTATTGTTCACAAACATATAATTTTTTAAAAACTATATATGATTATTTACATAATTTTATAATATAAAAAGTAAGAAAATTATTTAGTATATTAAATTTTTATTTACTAAAGAATTATCTCATTAAATAAGTTAAATTTAAGAATGATAATAAATATTATTTTATAAAATTAATAACGACATATTAAATAAAAAAATTAATATCTATTTCATAAATTATAAAATTTTAATTTTAAAAAAACAAAATAAATTTCATAGTCTATTTTAAATTTTATAAAATAAATTTTATAAATTTCATATTATTTTTTTTAACAAAGGTAAAAATCCTTCATTCAATGCTCATTTTATTACATTTTATGACCATTTGTACGTATTATACGTCACACGCTAGATATTGGCTCTTCATAAATATATATTCAAAGAATCAAAGTTTACGTACACGGAAGGTCCGTTTGTAGACATGCAACTACAGCATATACGTACGATGGATGTGTTAATATGTGGAACCTCACTTGTCGTACAAACCAGTAAGTATTTATGTATATATGTATGTATAGTCATTTGACAATTCTGCGCGTGCGTTTCTCATCCTCCTCTGTCGTTTTCAACTCTCCATAATTGAATGAATGAAAATAGTTCTTTTTTTTGGGTGATCCAATGAATCAAACTATTATTAACTAAAGGAGGGAAAGGTCGCTACTATAGCTGGGGTACGGTCCCCTTCTAGTCGTTCTAGACTGCTACTAGGGCTCGTTAATTCATCCAAGCTACTGTCACTTTAGTTTTCCTTTGGATACATACAGTTCTACAGCTTTAACTGAACTATATTCTCTCTCTTTTTCATATTCTCGACTTTGTTATCTTCCAATTTTTTTATAATATAAAATACTCTTTCAAAACTGAAATAGTGAATGTTCTTTTTTATCCCACGAATGATAGTGGGATGAAGAGTACACATTCCTAACTCAAAACACCATAAAAACCCCACAAAGAGAATTAAAACGCCCGTAAAAATTACTGACATGTTGCTAGCGTCACTCTCTCTGTTTTGGAGCGATAACCAAAGTCTGATATCATTTGGGAGACCGGTGGACCGACAAACAAATGAGAAAAATTACGAAAAATGAATAAAAACATAATAACTAAGACAATATTTATTTGGCACACTAGTATATATTCACTATCCTTGAAAAGGATAAAATTTCTTCACTAATAAAAATATATTATAACTTTTAAACAACTAAAGTTATAAACACTTCCACTAGACTCACTACACAGTAGTTTAATTATAACCTCTCAAGTCGTTAGACAAATTTCTTTATCTCAATGCACAAAAATTTATTTATATAAAAATACCTATTATGCTCTTTAAATATGTGAGATTTAAGTAAATTACATAACGATATAATTAATTAAAATATTTTTCCATTGTTAATTTGTATATATATATATTGAATCAGGTAATTTGCATATCAAATTCAATAAATTTCTAGCTATAATTAAATTACAAAATAGTATAAAATTTCTATGGGTATTATAGCAACTTTGTTGATGCCCCATGGCAGGAGAAAAGAACAAACAAAATTTTCAAAAGATACATTTTGAAAATCCTTTTAGCATTGTCATTAAGATAAAAAAATAAAATTATTTTTACATTTGATTTAATTATGATTTTAAAATAAGTAGCTATCGTATAATTATTTTATTCATCATTATAATTATGTATTTAAAGAGCAACAAATAATTTTGAGTATATGTAGTTAATTGCGGGACATAAACAATTAGGTGTCTCTGTGCCAGCTTTGGTGAACACACCTTAAACAGTTAAACTTTATATATGCCAAATGATGCTCATTGTCACTGATCAGATTTAGAGATAAAGTAGTTTTAATTATTTTTTTATTTTTAATTTTATTAAAAAGAGATGATGGACACATAACTTATTTTCTCTGCATTCAATTTTTTCGGGTAATCTTGTATACTCACATCTATTTTCTTACACTTTTCACAGTCAACTATAATAATTACTATTATTTTTTCTTTTTTTTTCTTCAACATCATTGGTTCACGTTAGATTATGTGAGGGATGTAACGATTGAAGAATGTGTATATAACATTCTTCTTGAGTTATATATTTTGGATGGTAAATGATACTTGTAGACATTTATATGTCTCACATTCCTCACATATGATGAATTCGACTAATATATATAGTGTTGAAGGAAAAAAAAGGGACAAAAAGAGAAGGAAATAAGAATAATAATAATTGATTAAATGCGTGAAATGTAAACAAATAGATAAATGTATATAACATTACCCATTTTGAATATGCACTGATATGCTAGTATTACTTTTTCATGAATGATGGAATTGAAATGCTACCTACCTATATATACCATCTAATTAACCTACGCACAAGACAGCTGAGAAATAGGATGGGGGAGCAGTGTTCAACAAATACAATATTAAAAACTAATGTTAATCAACGATCACTTCGCTTCACTGTTTTGTGTGGAATATATTATTTTTTTTGTCATAAAAAATTTAAGATGTGAATAGATTATTTCATAATCAAAATAGAGTGCAATATATTACTAGCTAATTGAATAAATTCTCGTCGGATCCTGTGTGAAATATATTAAGCAACTGTGAAAGAAATTGTAAACGTAATTGGGCACGAGTTCTGGAGAACAAGCCTAGTCAATTAGCACATAATGTAATATATATGCAAATACGAAGTAGCTTCCTAGGTAGGAAAGTGGAAGATAGAAAGAGTGATCGGAAGAGACCGTAACTGTAACTGTCTCTAATAATATGCTTATGTCATTTTGGCATGCACGCGAACATGCTTAGATGTAAACAATGAATGACAATGCTTGCTTTGTTGAATTGAAATTTGCATAGCTTCTTCGCATCTTCTCTGGTTGCTTATGCTTTTGGGATGGGGTTTTCTTGAGTTCAGAGATAAGAGAGTTGAATTTTGTGCTGCAATTATTGTGGTGATTTCTGCACTTGGATCTGCGAAATATACTGTTCATAACGTGGGAGGGGTTCAGGCTTCGGGAGGGTGCAGTGGCTGGTCCCTTGGGTTGAGGAAACCCTTTGGTTCATCAGAAATGGCAGTCACTAGCTCAAATCACGAAGTTATGGGGAAGGTAAAGTTTGGGCAGCTTTACTGCCCATTTTGGCTTCTATTGCCCGATCTGTTCTCTCCTACCACTAGTACTCACTGAGACACTATGCTTGTGCTTCTATGTGCATGTGTGTGTGATTGGTTCGACAGTTAAAAAGTGCAGATAAGATGTGAAATGTTTCAAATATAAAGAAAAAGTAAAAGTCTCATAACTCAATTCATATTTTATTCTATAAATTTTGATCACTCTAACATGTGAAAGTGAATTTTCAACTATAATAATAAGCAAAAAAACAAAACAGTTTTATCCCATAATTCCATTTTCACCTTTTCCCTTACTCAAAAGAATCATAAAGGTGGCAGTTGGCAGAGAGAGAGAGTACGAAAAGCAACAAGCTAACTTTACAAAAAAAAAAAATAGTTCAGCCTCAAACTGGCAGTTGTTGACAAGGGATAATACAAGTCACAAGTCATAACTAAAAGAATACAGAGTTAGTGAATCTGCAATACATGTATAGTTTCTGCTAAATTAATTATGCTCAATACCAATTAACCTACATAGCAAAATTTTGAGTGGAGGAAGGATTTTGATTTTGCAGCAAGAGAGGCTATTCAATTCATCAATATCTTAGGGGTCAACAAGACAAGAGTATCTTTATATATATTGCAGTCTTGATCGTACCGAACATATTGGAATGACATCTTTCACACAAATGACTGATGTACAAATTAAGCTCTCTAGCTTGCCTTGAATATATATAGTGGATGCAGTTTTGGTTGAAATGTTCCATCTCGGAGCATCAAATTTATAGTATGATTTCTAATTAAGTACTTTCTCATGCATTCAACATAAATGACCCAAACAAGGCTCTGAACATATCCTTCGATTATATATAAAAGTATTCATGTAAGATACTCTATATAATGCCGCATTTTGTTAGAAAAAGGCACAAGGGATTGTGATACACTGTTCAGTTTGAACATCCGTGTGCAATTCACTTTCTCTGTGGCTTTTGTTTCCGTTTAAAGCACGCATGAATGTATATATGTACTGATTCCACTCAATTATTCTTGTGGCTAGCTGCACCTTTTTACCCCATCTAGAGCACACAGCAATACTAGCTTTTGGCATTGACAAATCACAACTCAATGGTAAAAAGGCAATGCCCAATCTCTTCACTGATTTGGGGCAATGATATCATTTTCAAGATTAATGAGTAACAATATGCTTAAGTTATATATCAGACCATGTTCATGGTGAGAAATCTCCCGTCATTCGAAAAGATTCGTTGGGTTTAGCTGTTCGTTTGTAATTGCTTGGAAAGGTAGGTCCCCTAATAAATTTCTGTCGGGCAGCGCTCTTTAACAATGATCAATTATTTCACCACAATTAAATCGGGACGAAAATTTTGATGCAGCTACTTGTACAACAACTTGACCAATAAAACCTTATCATGTAATCAGTTATCTATTGATGTTGATGCCCATCATAGCCTTATCCTGATTTAGAAAGCGTGATATAAAAAATTATACATATTTTTTTTTAGTTTAAATATTTTCGTATCTTTTAAGTGTGAGAGTAGTTCCGTTAAAGGTAACGAAATTATTTTTAAAAAATTATATATATATATATATATATATATATAATGTTTATGGGATATTTCTATTTATTTTTAATTTTTAGTAAAATTTAATATAATGAGGGTACGAAAATTTCACCTTTAATTTTTTTTTTTAAGATATTAAAATCATTCACATTATTCTACTCCTTGTATTTTACAATCTCTTTTAGTAGAAGAAGCGCAATAGCTGGGAATTTGGAGATGAAAACTAACGGCGCAAAGTTGTTTTGGTTGCTAGATGACAAAATTCTGCCCCCCCCCCCCCCCCCCCCCCCCCCCCAATTTTTTCTTTTTAAAACATTGTTACAATACTTTTTCTTTTAACAATCCCAACGCCAGTGCAACGAGTATATCACTGCGCTTCTGAGGTCCTCCCTTTCAATATCTGTCCGAAACAATGATACATAGCCCGAAGGTTTAGTTTCCTCCCGGCTAATGTTTCATTCGTTTGGATTAGATTGTGCAAGTATTAATGTTAAAAAAATTAGTCTTAAAATTTTGAATTTTTTTACAATAAAGATATTTTTAAGTCAAATTTCATATTAGTCAAGACTAATTTTGAATATAATCATATTGATATTTTTTTAAATAATGGCGTTTTCATTGTTCATTACTTGAAGGATAATGTCATATGAATTACGTTTTATAAAGAAATTAAGCTACATATGAATTTATGAAAAAAAAAATTGATATGAAACTATACAAGATATATAAAATCCAATAATACAAAAATAAGCATGAATTTTCGTACGTGTAAAATATTATTTATATAATATTAACTTAAAAGAAAATGCAAAGCACAGTATTTGGTCTTTCCTTAAAAAGAACCCTATGGTTTATTACTAGCTACCATGTTTAAAATTTTAAAATTCCCTTGGGATGGACGAGTGGGATTTACATATAGGGCGGGATAAATTATCAATCACTGCATATAGCGCTTCAGTATATTATTCCATAAATATTACAATTACTCAAATGGGAAAACTATCTGAGACTGAGAAATGTAAGGAAAAATCTATTTCAAAAATACTTTCCATACAGCATTGTTCAGATGGACAATTCTCAAAATGGAAATTGTAGAAAGAGCTACTCATGTTGGATTGAATATGCAGAGGTGCAAATAAAGGGTTCGTCATGCACAAGATTACAGCCCTCACAAAAAAAAAATAAAATGAAAGCTATTAGTGCTAATTAAGAGAATGTGGTTTTGTCATATATGTGTTTATGAGTTGATTGGTTTCTATTATATATGACCTGCAATCATTTGTAAGTGTCATTACAAGTGCATGTGCCAAATGAGGAGATAAAACCATTCATTGCCATATATCTATAGCTTTGGTAACATTAATCATGTGTGTGTGTGTGTGTGTCTATATATATATACATATATATGAAACTAAGATTTTACATGCAAACTCGGGAATTAATTAGATGTGCTTAATTCATCTGATCAGCAATTATTTACAGATAAAATTATCAGAGAGGAATATATAGCTTCTAATTAATCAACCTATATAGGGTTTTTGCATGAATTATTCACAAGAAAAAGAGAAGAAGATAATAAAACTATAGAAAATGGCTGCTTAAAATCGTCTAAGAAGAACTTAGTGTCAGTTAATATAAAATTAGATTCGAGAATACCTTATCGTATAATTAAAAATAAAAATAGCTGTTTAGATTTCACAATGAAAGTAAAGAGCAGTTATAAAAGAGAAGAAGCATTCCTAGATGCTTAGGATGGAGCAAGCAATACCAAGTGGAAACAAAAGGTTTCTCTGAGCTTATAAAAAAAATAAAAAAAGTTTTCTCTGAGCTTGACCCGACCATAGCTAAGGATTGTTATAATTATCATTAATTATTTGAGAATCAAACACTAAGAGAATAACAAAGTAGTATACTTCTTAAATCTGGTACGATATATGTTAAGAGCATCAACCTACTCATTCCTAAACAAATTAATGATGATATCATAAAGCCAATGCTTTAATCATATATATATATATATATATATATATATATATATATATATATATATAGACACACACACACACACACACACACACATATATATAGACGTAAGGACCATACGATTAAAGCATTAGCTTTATATATACTGCCTAAAGCCTAAACTTATGAAACATACCTAAATGATTAGAGGAAGGAATAGATCATCTGTGTCTCAAAGTGGTAGTCTCATATATACCCCACTAGAATCACTTGAAAAGGGAAATGAAGGTTAGCTAATGTCTCCAGCATCTATCCCGTGTCCCATTGGGTATTTTCGTCTTGGCCAACTGGGGAGGTACAATAGGTGCCTCTTAATGAACAGAGGGATTGCGGAAAGTTCTTACTTTTGAGCCAAAACAATCACATAATCCCAAGGGAGATGGCCCAAACTATTTTTAATCACAGATGGGTTTGTCGGCCAAATTGATTAAGAAAATTTCCTTCTGATGATCTGTCTATGTACTTTCTCTCTATTGATCTTCCTACCCTTTCACTTTTTCCTTCTACGGTTACTGAACTTTTTGTATTCTCTTTCCTGTTAAGACAAGTTTGCCTAATTAGCCAGAAATTTGATTTGGACGTAATGAGCTTTCTGTCCTCGGCTACTTCCAGCTAAGGGGGAAAATCTAAGCACATACCTAATTGTCATATCATTCAACACACATTCACAAGTTAGTGTTTGAAGAACTCCTAGCTGGCAGGCATAACCTAACTCAAATAGAAACAAGTGATATAATGACATATTATGATATCTAAAGGAAATCTTGGTTAATTGGAAGTCTTCATAAAGAGGAATGAGGTGTTAATTAGGAATTTAGGATCATATATTACTATATACCAATTTAATAGAAGTTTTAGACATTGAAGAACTAATTACATTGTCTGCCATTGATTTTCTGTTTTTTTTTTTTGGGATCATTTCCCTTCAGTTGAAGTGACAGCACTACTGCATATATAAAAAAATATATCAGCAATCAAATTGACCTAGTTAACGGTCAGCAGTTAGTCGTGATGGGAGAAAGCGGAAAAATTGTCAGTCTGAAACAGAACTTATTATGATTAAGCTTTAAGGGCTCTATCATTCTTTCTCCACACAAAATACAATTGGAGGAGACAGTAAAGCAGTCAAAGTAGCAAATGGGAGGGAAAAAGGAAGTGAGAAAAGAGTACTCATTTTGCAGATATGAAAAAATGACCATCAATATGCGAGACAGAAGATGCTAATAATGTTATAGACATGACCATGTATGGAAGTGACTTGCTACCTACAGCTTCAAACAATCTACTTGTGGCATTGATTGGCTAGCAACTATAGTGAAATTAAACCATTCAGAGATAGAAAATTAAGATGATGTCCCAAAAGTAAGAGTGATCAAAGGCACATATATAACCCACAAGTCTAAGCTTGACATAGATGATATTAAGTACATATATATATAGAACTATGAATAATGCCATGCTTTTGGTTCCTCGCAAGGATCATGACCTCCATATACATTCACTCTCATCACTACCACTTTTCAGTACTCCCACTAGCAGTCTACTACCAGTACCGCACTGTCTGCTTTAAAAGCAGATTCATGATATCCCAGATCTTTAACCTTTTGCATCTGCCAGAGCAAACAGATACAAAGACAAACAGTCTATATATATGGACCATAAAGCTTTCAGAAAAATTAACTGAGAAAAAGAAAGAAAAAAAAACCCTAAATATAATACTAAATTAGAACATGACTCTAACAGCATCGAACTTAGAGAAGACACCCCATCGGGGATAGGGGTTTTGAAAGAGAGAGAGAGTAGAATTTTCCATGGAAAGAGAATTGCCTTATTAAGTTGCACCTGGAGGTGGCAGCTGGTGATGAGGTACTGGCATTGATTGTTGCTGCTGTGGTGGGCGCTTCCGCTTCTTCTTCTCATAACTAATCCCTCTTGCTTTGGACTGCAGATCACGAACCTCACGAAGGTAGAGTCTAACAGCTCGAGCTCCAAATGGGTTGGCTTCAGGCTTGCCTCCATTTTCCTCGAAAGCTGCACGGAGACGACCGATGAGCGCGTCGAGGCTACCCCAGGCTTGTCGAAGAGGGCATGGACATGGCGCTGGAGGGTTCGGGTGCCCATAAAAGGGGCAGATCGGGGTGTGGACTTTCGTCTTACCAAATTGGTCCAAGTACCTACATATATAACAATAATAATTATATAACAAGAAAAAAAAAAAAAATATATATATATATATATACACACACACACAGATAGATAAAGAGAGAGAGAGGGGTGCATGGTATATAACTAGAGGGTGGGTGGGTATGTACCGGAGAAATTCAAGAACATGTGCACCGCTGCACCTGGAGAGGGACAGAGGGGGTCGATGATTCTTGAGGTACTGACCAAAGGTATTCCAGTCACGGCGCTTCTGGTTCTCGTAGCGGCTGCTGGTTGTGGAAGCAGATGAGGAAGAGCTGGCAGCTAAGCTGTTGCTGGTGGTGGTGGTGGTGTTGGTGTTGGTGAGGCTGCAGGTGTTGTCAGAATTACAAGTGCCCATAAATTCTTGAATTGAATCCATGGAGAGCTTGTCCCTTTGCCTTTGCAGATCGAAGGTGGTTTTGACTGTGTCTCTTTGCTTGCTACAACACTTATCTGGGTTCTTGTCCTAGGGTTCCTAAGACAGTGAACAGAGTGAGAGTGTGGGGAGATGGAATGGAAATTAGCTATACTTCCAATTTGCACAACAGTAGAGAAGCAGTATTTTTATCTGATATATAATTTCTTTTATAGTGTTTTCTGTTTTTAGAAGTTACTGTTAATGAAAACAACTAGCTTGAAGGAAAAAAAAAAGAGAAAGAGAGCAAGAAACAAACTCTGATTCCTGATTAATATTACGGACCCTTGGATTTATTTTTTCCTTTTAAAGAGAGAGAAATAGAAGAGAGAGGTGATACGTAACCTGCAAATGGTGGAGCAAAAGAAGAATTTGATGTTGAGAATGTGATGAGATTGATGGGAGTGTGAGTGGACTGTTCCTCTTTGCTATTCAGTTGTAAGTTTGATTGAGCAATACTAGAAAGCTCCCAAGGGTAGCTGTGGCAGCGTCCGTTTTTTTAGTAGCTTTGATTTCTGAGATTGCTAAGGGATTGGGTTTTTTCCTTAAAAGGGTGGAGCAAATTCAAACTTTCATCACTTGTTAATGGTTTATATTAATATTCTTCCTTGTGTTGTAAGAGGAGAGAGAGAGAGAGAGACATGGAAAAGAGTTTAGGGCTTTTGAGGAAATAGGAAAGAAGTGTTGGACAGTAGGCTGCGATGGAGACAGAAAAAAGTTAGAAGGGGTAAAAATTGAGGGAATAACATGATTCTGTTTCTTGACCCTGTAGTCTTGAATGACAGTTCCTTTCTCATTGACCAGAATACCCCTCTCAATTTCCCCCTTTTCGCCTGTCGTTCCTCTAAAGAAAGAAAAAACTTTAATTTCTGACAAAGGATTTGTCCCCTTCTCAATATATATATATATATGAAAAAGAATTTTTTTTATTTTACTTTTTAAGTATAAAATTAATTTTATTTAAAATATTAAAATTATTATTAATAGTAATATGTTTTTCATATTTAATTTTTTGATATTATAAAATTTACTCGATTACTTAATTGAGACATACTTACTAATTAAGTCGTAATATGTTTATAAAGTTTGAAATTTTTTTATGAAAAATATTAGTCACTCACTAGTGTATGTGTGTGGAAAATTAGTGATTGGTTAAGTTAATTTATTCTGTATTTTAAAAAGTTTATAATTATAATATTGGCTAGAAAGAAATGTTGATTGAAAAATTAGTTGTGTGAAAATTAAATAAAAATAAATATATACTTAGATTACATGTTAATAAAAATAACTTAAATAGTAAAATCAAATTGTGTTAATACCAAAGATATTAAGTTTAATTTTTATTGATAATTTTTTATTGATAGATACTCACTAATTATAGTGCACGATACCTTTAATTGTGACACAACTTACTCACACTTCTTAAATTTTTTTATCCAAAAATAAATTTAGACGATATCTTAAAAAAAAAAAAGACTATGTAAAAAACTAAAAAAAGTAAAGGTGGACAAAGAGTAAACCACGCATGTCTGTTCAAAATTCGTTGCTCAAGTGACGGTCTTTTTAGGAATTACTAAGAATCGAATTTCAGTTCAGTCAAATTTTAACCTACCTTCTCCTTTCCACACCTAATCAGGTCATAGATTTTTTATTTTAACTAAGAAAAATTACATGTGTCTAATTAAATTTCAATGATATCGTATGTGTAAACATAAATTCACTTGGTGGTGTATAAATAATAATCTTTTCTTTTGTAGCTTGTATTTCCTTGGTGTTGGTTAAATGCGACTATATAAATGATAGCACACATATCTAGCCGTTTTGGAGAATAAAAAAAAAATGGATAAATATGTGAGAAATTTTGTAAAATTGGAGTTGTTTTTAAACACATATTTAAGGAATTTAAATATTTTTTATAAGAATGATTTAAAAATGTGTAAAATATTTATTTATATAAATAATAATACTTACGAACAAATACACAAGTGCAGGATCATTTTCGTAACAAATGTGGAAAATTTATTTAAAAGCTTTAAATTATTCTTTTCACACTATTATTACTCTTTCAACATCATTAAAAAATTAATTTTAATTTTTTTAATAATATAATATTGAGTTTAATTTTAATTTATTATCATTAAATCATGTATTAATGTATTATTTAAAAAGTTTGACCTCTAAATAATTGTTTTTAAATTAAACTCTTTTATTAATGTGTCAAAATATGATTTAACAATAATATAAAAAATATTTATACTGATAGTAAATTAAAATTAAATTATATAATATCACATTAAATAACAGTGAAATATTAGCAATACATTAAACTTACATTAATATCTAATTACTAATGTCTAGATTCAAGTTCTTAAAAAGCAACATTCATACATACAAGGGCATAATTTAGTAGTAATAAACAAGATAAAACTCTAATAAAACGAGCTTTAACTGTAATTTTAAAGGTTTAAATTTTGCTAGACTCAATGCTCCTAATGATGATTATACTTCACAAGAATTAAAAAGAAAAAAAGAAAGCAACATTCATGATATATTGTGATATTTTGTTAGGATTTACTTTTAAAAGAATATAACAATCAATAATACATGATAAATTCTTATTTCTTCTCAAATATTTCTCTCATATATGACATGTGAAGTATGTAATTTAGGAAATTAAAAAATAATTACAGTGAAATTAGTGTGATACTTATTCATTTATTAATTGCGTGAAAGTGTATGAAAATCACGTGAAATTTAAGTTTATTAAATTAAAATAATATTACTCAATTCATACGAAAACTTGTCGTGCACCAGTTAGACAATTAAAGTTGATTGTGCGTCTCAAATGTTAGTCTTTGTTTTTTAATTTTTTTATATAAGAATATTTTTAGATTAATTTTTACCTAAATTAATACTAATTCTCTTCTCATATAATTTTAAGAGTGTATTTGCCACATTAGCTTAGTGCATTAAATAAATTAATTCTCCTGTATGTTAGACCTAAAAATTAAACCTAAATATTCTAGACATAAAGTAGACCTCATTAAATATTAGACCAACTCCTCGAATTAACGTATAGATTTTCAATAATAAACCGAGTTATTATATAAAAAAATTCTCATAATTTTAAAATTAAATTTAATGTTATACTACATAAATCTTCATTACCATTATATGTGATAATTAGCTTTTGTCTAAATATAAATAAATTAAATGACTGTCGATATTTGAGTATAATTGTTCTACTCAAATTATTTTCTATCAAACTCAAAATTAAATAACTTAAACGGGTACGAAGGGAACTGTTTCTTATCAGTTCTCCCGAAGGCTTGGCCTTGCTGCTTCTTGTCGATTCCTCTGGAGTGAGCTTTGTTAGAAGCCAAGTTTCTGTGCTGTTTCATTTCTTGTTTTTAAGAAAAATAAAATATCTTTTTGGGTACGTACATTTGTGTCATTTAAATTTTATTTGTATAGTTATTTTTATAAAAATAAAATTCTCATTTCACCACTCATTGAGGGAGATTGCAGAAGTAATACAGTAGTTTTATTTATAGTATTTCACTACATATAAATTTATTTAATCTGTCAATAAATAATAAAGAAACTGATTATAATATTTAAAAGTGGAAGAGAAGCTCTCATCATATTTGATTTTTTGCCATACCTCAAGACAGATTATCACAGTTCCCCTGCATATTTTGTCACTGCAAACTTGTGGCATGTAGTCAATAACTTTTGTACATGAATTATTGGTACAATATAGAATAAGCCAGTACTTAATTTTAAATCTTTAGTGTGTGTATGTATATGTACTATGTAAATTAAATATATATTTATATTAAAAATCTATTGCCACAAACTTAAACCTATAATATTACTTAAATTCTCGTGCACTCCAACCACTTATTAAACTACACCAATGACACTACGTAGAATAAATGATACATTTGTCTATTTACCAGACTTTTATTTTAAAATATTATTTCATCAAAATTATTGGTTATGATTATTATTTCTGTGTGACATATATTAAAAGATTATACATACTATTAATATATTTTGATATGTTTTCAAGGTTGTTTTGAGGTGTTTATAGGTTATAATTTCCTCTTTCTTGTCTCATATCATGCCTATTGTATGATTATTCACATTTTCTTTATTTTTTTATTCATCATAATGATCATATTTTTTGTCCAAGAGCCTTAATTTAAATAACACTAAGTTTCTTTAAAAATTGCTTGATCCCAAATTTAAATATCATAGTACACACACACACACACACACACACACATATATATATAAAGCGCAATATCACCAATTTCAAACAAGATATAAATGAGTGGATGGCTTATCAATTTACAAAACATTTGCGGGAATAAAACCATAGATTTTTTCTTTATTATGTTGGCGGCATGGAAGTTTTAGTTTATAACCTTCCTTATACTACTCAAACTTCTCACACTCACTCTTAATAACTTATGAAACTAGATTTTTGTTCTTGAAACTATCAGCACTAACTTCATTAGTTTTTGTACTAGTTTTTTTTCATTTTACTGTTTTGAGTTCAAATTTATTACATGACAATGAAAAGTTAAATTCTCATGAATTTACTAATTCTGACATAGAATAATCTGCTTGGACCGGGGTTATTAAAAAATAAAGTTAATTACTAAACAAAGTCTAACCCCCTTTGGCACAATTAAAAGAAAACTTCAAAATCTAATATTATGAAATCATATATATTTTTGGGAAAGAAAGTTCTTATAAATGAAAACATAATTAATTAAGATTTGACTTGAATTAAAATTATTTAACTAATGATAATTTATGAAATTTCAATTTAAAATAATCAATAAAAGCTTTAAATAAACAATTAAAAATATAAATAACTCTATCCATAAGGCTGCACAAAAATTACTTTTTTTAGATGTTAGCTCAAAGTTTAAACTTAAGTAGTTAAACTAAGAAAAACACATCCTTAATCATTAAACTAACTTTTAGTATAAATTAGGAATATCCCTGCAACTCTCAAGAATTAAACTGTAATCCTCATGCTTGATGATGTAATTTACTTTCACTACACTAATACCTATTAAGCTTAAATACTTTGAATGAAGTTTTTCTATCCATGCATTCTCAGCCAATTTATATCACTATTAGCTACCACTAACGAAAAAATGTGGCAATTCATCAATCTTTTCTATTTTTAAGTTTATTATTTTTTTCATGGTCAATTTTTAATAATTAATTTAGGAAAAAAATTAATATTCCATTTTATTTTGTTTTATTTCCTTTTAGCAAATGTATTAATATGTTTTATGAGATTATTTGATATTTTGTGTTTTCATTTAAATATTTTTTATTTGTATCAATGTGAACCATGATAATTCTATTGATGTCTGTTTTCTTCTCCTCAGTTCTTAATTTTCGTTATTTTCTTTGTAGTTTTTTCGATTACTAGAAAGAAGATTTTAAACCGTATAAGTTATTTTTTATTTTATTTATCAATGTATTTATAATGGATTATTTTGTGTTAAGTATATATTTATACTAATATGTATAAGGACTTATTTGGCACTTGGAATTTGAATCAGAATTCAGTATTAAAATTGAAATTAGTCCATTAAATTCTAAATTTTTGTTTGGTATGCGTTTTAAAATTAGAATTCCAAGTCATTACAACAATTCCAATAAATTGAAAAATAAAACTCTTCTTAATTATTTGCTCAATAACAAAAAATTTCCAATTCCTAAAAAGCAATAATTAAAAGATTTATTATGCATTTTACACCTCTCAACCATCACTTACATATAATGTAACAATTCTAAAATTCTATGCGAAATTTGACCAATATCATCATTTTCACCATCACAAAGTATAATCAGTACTATAGCCGTTGATATCATTAATTGTAATTGCTATCACTACTTTTGTTCTCATCATATCTTTATCATTACTGTCGATATCATTATTTTAAATTTGACAAATGCCCAACTAAACACAAACTTAGCTGTTATTGTATTGTTGAAGTTAGATTAATTAGTTAAATTAGCAAAGATAAGATGAAAACCTTTTAATATGAAACATTATTCATAATAATTATGCATAATTTGTATTATTTGACGGAGCCAAGGGGGCCATCCTTCCATACCCTCTTTCTCATATATGTGCCTTTCTACACTTTCTTCCTCATTTTTTTCTTCCCCTTCTCTCTTTTCTTATATGTATTACCTTTTCAACTTAATTTAGTCGTGACTTCGTATTTGAAAATTTTTCAGCATTGGATGAGAAAATTTTGTGACTATACTCCATATACATGCATGCACTAGGTATATAATTGTATACAAAAATAGCTATAGCAATTATATTAAAAGTTTAAAACATTTATATAAATAATATTATTTAAACTAAAATGAGAAAATGAGAAAGGTGAGAGAAACCCTGGTTAGTTGACCAAATTGGTTTTGTTTGCCAGTACATCCACCCAAGTGGTGGCAACTGAATAATTCGATTTTGAGAGCGAAATTTTTGTCTCCGATTAATTTTTAATACTTGCTGGGCTACCCATGACAAAATCTAGTACTATGATCTTAGGGTGTCTTCCTGCCTATGACAAATTTATACAAGTTACAATAAATTCTTTCAATCAATAGTGTTATTGGTTCCTCCTTCTCTCTTGTTCCAATCATAACAGTACCCAGATTTTTTATAGGTACATTCTTATCCTACAAATGGAATATGTTAGACCCATAAAAAAGGAAAAACAAGTAAGAAACATTATTTCAAAATTATATGTGTGGAGACACTTCATGTTTCATGATCATTGATTATTTATATGAGCTAGTAACACACCCACCGATTAAGCTTTAGTGGGTGGACCATTCTAGCTAGTTGATATAAGCATTTGGGGGCATCTCATTTTTAAATATAATGAATTTCAAAGAAAATGTAACTTTCAAGCATACTTGACAATTCACGAAGTGCCTTTCACATCATGAAAGAGATAATCAATTCCATCAAACACTTCATATAGGTGTGTTGTAACTCACTCACGAAAACCTAGCCCACATGCTGTGAGAATCTACGGTCAAATTAGTGCTATTTAGAGTGGTACCAATCGCCATTACACGCCCACAAAAAAACCTAGATGATTATAAATACATTTTCATATAAAGTGATGAACGTTGATGAGCTAACCAGCATGAACAAAATTTCTCTGGGAGCCTGGAATGAAGGTGATAAGGCCAATTTTCTCAGCTAAATTGATGATGGTCCTTTCATGAAGCAGAGCTGTTCTAAGTTGTAAAAAATGCTTCAATTTTATTAAGAACCTGAACAGCAACTTCTGTTGTATGTTTCTCAATTTCACTGTTCTTTTTTGTTTTCATTTTTGTGGTTACCCAGATCAATGCTTGCTAAAGCAGAGTCATCAATGCCTACATGTAGGGAATCAAATTCATCCCTACTGTTTGAATCTCCTAACTTGTTCCTGTCCTTTTATGTGATGAACATGAACTAGTCATCCCACCCAAGATGAGAAATAAGAATTAAGAACAGCGTTGGAGGAAAGTTGGCAAGTCAATTATTTTGCTCCCTTTGCAGTCACCCGTTGAACTTGTCATCCCCACCTAAACACATGCAGATAATAAATAATTATAGTAGTATACTAATATAAATTTTCTCAAAAAAAGAAAAAGTTATGGGTAAAAGCAGAAAGTAAAAAAAAAATAGGAAGGTTGGTGAATGGTGAAGGGTCAGGTCATTAATATTTTTCCCCTGGTGGTGGTAGGCAACCATTGATACTTGCACCTGTTAGTTCTGCCCTTTTTGGGAGGGGAAGTCGGATTTCTGAGAGTCAGTTTGATATAAAAATAAAATTTTTATAAATGAACTTTGTATACAAAATTTCACTTTCATTTTTTTATTCCGTACCAAAAATACACTGAATGTGAAAACGGTGAACAGAAAGAGGACCAGTTTAGTTGGCCCTTGGCGTTACTACTTTACTAGCAGCAGTGCCAGTGATGGAAGTACAAATTCTAACTTGTAAAGGCATGCATTCTTGTCTTACGGACCTCTAATCTGAAGCCAATTTATTGGGTCTCTGCTCAATGTTATATTCTTTTGGAAGAGACATTAAATTTAGTCATATATGCAACATAAAGTCACCTAAGACCAGGATAGGAGGAAATCACACGATTCTTTATTTAACTAGAGTAAAGGGGATTCCTTCATGTCTACCAATTTGATTCCAACTTTGTGAGAGGGAGAGAGAGGCTTTTATGACAAAAGTTAATGGGCTTCAGTGGACCCAATCTTAGTTATGTGATGGTCCTCAGGAACTTTACTTCAACAAGGACCTAGCCCTGCTACACTCTGAAATCTGAACACTTACAAACAAATTACAGACGCCATAGTTAGCTGGTGGATTCATGTTCCATAAAGCAAGGAGACAGCAAGTACTCAAACTACTGTCTGATTAATTAATTCTACAAGCTGAAGATGCAGTTCTTTCTCCTTGACCCCAGACTTGTTGCCTGCAAAAACTCCAGAAACTGATCAACTGGTTTTCCAAGAATTTTTTTTTAAAAAAAATAAACAATTTTAAACGTCTTAGCTTCATTATTCTAATGTACTGAAAATAAATTCACGAGAGAAAAAAATTGAGATACATAAAGATGATGGATTGGATTCTTTTGTTAATTAAAAAGAAAAGACCAAGTGGAAGTTTAACCGACTAAAGCAATCGTTGTAAATCGTGATATGATGTTTGTCTTTTGGGCATCAAAAGCTTAGATTACTTGAAAATCATGCGACGATTGATTAGTTTAGGAGCGTTGAATGGGTAATTTTGTAATTTCATGTTGCCCCAAATGGAGGAAAATTTGGATGATCAGAGTCCGGGCAGCGAGCATACGAGGCAAATCTGCCCGCATTTTCTTGCGTTTCTCTCGAGGAAAAGCAAAGCATAACACATATCTTTGTCGTGTTTTTTTACCTGAGATTTTCTTCAACCATGTTTTCTTCAAGATTTTCAAAGTACACAAATAGATTATATTCCTTAATCCTGATTAAGGTTAAGATTTGCTTAGACTTTGGGCAAGGTACATGAAAGCAAAGCGTGACACATTTAGGATGGACAAAACACAACTAAGTAAATCACGAGATATGATTCAATTGGTAAATTATGATCCATGTAGACGGACTATATTTGCATTGCAGAAGTTCGAAACTTACTTTTAAAACACTTTGTGGTCAGGGTTCAGTTAAAAAAAAGTGTGTAAACACCTCGTTTAAAATAAATTTTACATTAGAGTAGGACGTGATTAACCATTAATTTTTTGTTTTGGTTTTTCCATTGAGGAAGGATTAGAACACATTGAATTGCTTTTCAGGTCTTTGGGCAAAATGTGTAAGTGACTTTGACCCGGTTAATACTTAAACACTAACAGTAATAACAACGTACTCATATGACGAGAGCCATGCCATGCAGTAGTGGGCCACAAAGCAAAGCCCCTACTGAGTAGTGTGTCACTTTTTCTTTCCTCTTTTTGTTGAAATCATGGCCGCGTGACGCCCCAGAATAAAAAGGATCATCAGCCCATCTTGTTTTCTGGTCATGAGACCATAATCTGGAAATACAAATAGGTAGAATATGTTATTGGGCAATTGTGGAAGTTCTCAAAGATATTCAGCCTTCACGCTCATAAATTTGGAAACAGCAATGGGTTGCTTCGGGTTAACGTTGGGTCTGATCCATTTCAACAAGTCCAACCTGGATGCTCAGTTGCACCGTGTCTGGGGGAGATGTGATGGTCCTTTCAACTGCAGTGTGCAACTCTGCAATACAATAAGAGAGAGAAAAAGACAACTCCTATGATCATCATATAATATTCTATTTCCAGACAAATATTTGGTAACATCACCTATGAACAATGGTAATGCAATAACCCCCAAGAACAAGAGTTTCTTATTTATCAGGTCATTTTTCGATATCATTCTCACATATACGTGTGTACACACACACACACACACACACACACACAGGCCATGCCTAATTCATTTGCTAGATGTCTAGCTTAAGCTTCACTTGCATAAAAAACAAGCCAAGCCTGACCTGAAGCCTGTCAGCAACTTCGATTATACTCGAAGCTCTCAGACTGTAGTTTTCATAGGTATTATCTTCATGCAGTGGTAGATAATCTAAATGCTGAGCGTCGATGTATAACATATTCAAGCCAAAATGAAAGCATAGACTGACAGGGTTGAATAAATAGAAATAAAACAGAATGCTCAAATAGCAGAGCAAGGTACAATAATTTATAGAAGATCACAAGATTTTATAGCATATGTACAAATATGTACAACAGTGACTTTGGACCACATCAGTTTTGACTCCAACAAAACAGTGTTCTTGTCAAGCTAAAGCTTCAAAATTAGCTCACCTCCTCCTAAAAGCAGCCCCCCTCCACTAGAAAGAAACAAAGCCATTAAAGCCAACTTAAAAAAGGGAAAACAAATACCCTAGAGAATAGGGGGAAAAGGAGGCAACGTAACAGTGAGGTCCCACTTTGAACTTGAAAACAACCCACGATAAGCCACCCAGAAGCAGCGAAAAACTCTACTATGACACAAACGACATATTTAAAAATAAAAAGAATGTAATGAAAGGAGTCCTAAAGTCCTCAATAGCAGAAATAGAAGAGGGAGGAATATGATTATCCCAAGTTAATAAGGCAAGAAAAAAAAGTGCAATGAAATAACCAAAATTGTCTATCTTCATGATTTTCCCTTCCCTATAGCTCCTTCACGCTGATTACGAAAATGACTGAGAAGCTGTTGTGCCTGCATGTATGTGAACAATCAACACGTTAGCGTTTTTTCTTCCACATTTCAGATTATGCTCATGACATGAGATACTGTATGCCATGACCACCAATGTTTGTTATGATACCTTTCATAAGTTTCTGTGCTATTGAAATTTTCTAGGTTTAAAATATATATTTCTTTTAGCATGCTTCATGCTTTCTCCTATCCTTCTACTTGATAGAGGTATCGGATTAGCTGGCAAATATATTAAACAGAACTCCAAACAAAAGAATCAGACTTTCCTGCTTCATTATATTTGGGGCAAGGGGGCTAGGGAGAAGGAAGAATGCACTGCAGAGCATATCTAAGAAAACAAGATTTCAGCCCTTAGTTTCAACAAAATAAGTGTGTAATCATGATTGAACCCCAAGGCTTCAACACACTATTTAAATTTTTACCTACAGATGGACAACAGCTCATCCAAATGCAGCAAACTGACTGGTGTATGCACACAAACAAAAAGTTAACCCATTGACATGAATGACAAAGACAAAGGACGATAAGCTCTATACCTTTTCCCTTGCTCTTGGTGTACCAGACTGAGATAATGCAACTAGGGGAGGTACAGCTCCTTCTTGCAGAACCAGGGTACAAAACTTGGGACTATGAAGGCATAGTTGTAAGAGAATGGAGGCAGCATTTTCCTTTCCCCTGTGGGAACCTGATTCAACAAGTTCAACTAGTAAGGGGATGCCCCCTTCCCGTGCAATTTGTAATCGACCCTCTGCAATTGTTGACAGGTTTGCCAAAAGAGCAACAGCCTTGTCAACCATTCCATCAGCAGGGTCCATTAACAGAACCAGAAACTTCACAGCTCCGGCTTGAACTATACGAGCTTTATTCTCATGACATATTGATAGGTTAAATAAAGCAGTAGCAGCATCCTTCTTTCCTCTAAGAGTTCCTGAGGCTAGAAGATCCACCAAAGCTTTAACTGCACCAGAGCGGCCAATTTTTGCCTTATTGTTTTCTATTACAGAGAGGCTGAATAGAGCTGCTGCAGAGTTCTCCTTGGCACATTCATTTCCTGTCTTCAAAACATGGATAAGTGGTTCTATGGCTCCTGCTTCTACAATCAAGGCCTTATTGTCTTCATTAATTGACAAATTCAGCAGAGCTGTCACAGCATGCTCTTGTGTTACCTTCACATCTGAATATAGCAGTGAAAGTAAAGGCACGATAGCCCCACACTGCCCTACAATGATACGGTTTTCCATATTATGCTTCGTAAGGAGCCTCAATTCTTCTGCAGCAGTAGTTTGCACTTCATTTGATTGGCTGTGAAGGTCTTCGATCAACTTATTGACATGAGATGTGGTGGTCAATTCATCAAACCCTGAGTTGGAAACAGGTAGGGAATCAACTTTTGAATGACTATTAATAATAATATTATTCTTAGTATTATTACTGTTATTATTATTATTATTTCCATTCTCCATCCCTCCAATCTTTGATCCAGGACTTTGAAATTGCTTTCCTGGTAAAGTAGGAGAAATCCCTGATTCTTTATTTGCAGGAGAAGCAGGACACCCACTTGTGATTTCTCTAGACAACTCCACATTTTGATGCTTATTAGATATCCCTGACACCTCTTTTGAAACTGGAAGTACATAATCAGTACTAGAAATAGAACTTGAAAATGATTCACTTCCACTGTGACTACACGAAGGTGCAGGAGATTGTTGCTCGAACTTTTCTGTCTCTCCACTCTGGCATCTATTGGATTCTCGACTTAATCTGCAAGAGTTCTCACCCTTTTGCTTCTCAAATGCATTTCCAGTTTGAAGCGAAGCTCTTGAAGTGGAATTGCTAATACGTAAAGACCCAAAACTACACACACGATCTAAATCTCGAGTCAATAAATAATCTGAGGGGGGTGAAATACTGGCAGAATTATTGTGATTGGAGTTACTGGGAAGTTTGACATCATTTTCCTCACACCAATTTGCTATCATAGCTTTGACAGTATAATTGGGAATGAGATTTGTATGGGTAAGTCTCTGGTGAGTCTTGGGACAAACAGTCAGCCCATGATCAAGCCACTTTTGGATTGATAGCCTCTCATATGTTTGACCTGAAGACACAATAACAGGATCCAACATGAGTTCCAATGATAAAGGACAGCGGAAGTATGGAGGGATTGAGACACCACTTTTGACTTCAGGGCACTCAATTTTCATCACATAATCACGTAAATTGCAGACAAGATTCACACAATTTGGTTAATTTCATCCAAGTCCCGTTTCATTTTATTGACTTCAGCGCTCAACCTTTCCTTCTCTACAGCAATACTTTCTTTCAAGAGCTCCTGGTTTGATGTAAGTTTAAGTAACTCAATAATTTCCTTTAGATGTTCATAGCAAGGTTCAATTTTATCTCTTTGGCATCTCAGAGCTTCCTCTATATAGACCATTGCTGTTTCCTTCTCAAGACACTGAAGTTCCTGCATATACTGCTGAGAAAGTTGCTAGCAATTAGTCTCATAGTTCTATCGATCAACAAGACACCAAAAAATCTGACAATAACTATTCCTGCCAAATATAGGAGTTCGATTTTTTTTCCCTCTTTTTCCTTTTGGGAGGGAGTGGGGCAGGAGAATAATGATCAGGAAGCAAGTCAACTAAAAGCATCTTGTTAAATAAAAGAAGAGATAGAGAAGGTAAGTTCCAATTTTGAACATACCTGAAGATTAGCCAAAACTGAAGCAGATGGAGGTGACTTTAGGGATCTAACTATCATGTGACAAATATCAAGTGAAGCACTCTGTAACTTGACCAACAATTCCCCACTTTGAAGAACCTGAAAATAGAATAATCCCAAGAAAACAGTTAGGAGGTTGCAATCAACCTCTCCTAGAGATGAAAGATAGATGGGGAAGGTATTGGTGGTTCATTGTTTGCTTCAATTTTTAAACTCCAACAAAGAGGCTTCGGATCTTAAACAAATTGGAGTAACAATTGTTGAATAATGATATCAGTTTGACCATACAAATATAAGTAATTACTTACGCTGTAAATCTTGCTCATCTTTGGGTCCCATTTTTCAATGAACTCTCTAGCTTCATTAACTCGCATATCCAATTCTTCACATTCTCTATACAGATTTTCATCCAAAGGTATTTTGTAATCCCCAGCATCATCAAGCACAGGTTTCAAACGCTTCAACACACCAACCATATTATTACAGTTCTTCTGAAGGGGCATAGGTTTCACTGTTTGGCAAGAAACTAGATGAATGAATCGAGAAATGCTGTTGATTAGACATTTCACTGAAGTTGTATCCGTTTGACCTGCTTTGGTGAAACAACATAACAAACTAATATTACACCAAACAAGAAAGGAATTTTAAAGGAAACATTTCTATTATGTACTGGGGAATTAAGTTCATGTTAATGATAGTCCCAAATTTATTTCTATATTCATTTCAGTTCTGACTGTCCAACAACAATTATTGATTAAAGTAGACTCCAGTGAATGGTAGACTCAATTATTGAGAAATATTCTATTAGTACCACAGGTTTCTCTTCATGCTAAAACACAGATCAGTGACTAATGAATCTAATACATAAGCATGTATGAATTTCGCACTAAAGTAGATAATATAAATAAATTTGCATGAAACCAACTGGAACAAAAACGAAAGGCAGATGGAATTCACTAAAAGGGGCAAAATGCAATAGCTGACACAGGCCTACCCCCAATGAAAATGGTGCGTGCAAGTCAAAGTCCACTGAAGGAGAAAGAAATTTTGGTTTGAGATTCCAGTAAAATATAATCGTGAGAAGACAACGACGTCCACTCAAACGATCCTAATTCAACTATTTAGCTCAGACAGAATTCTTCATCTTCAAGAACCATATATAAATAAAATATTCCAAATTAGCCTCTCTTCTTGACAACTTCTCCCCAGTTTTTCCATCAACCATGTTAGATATATAAAATCATTTATATATCTTCACCTAATAGCTTAAGCTTTTGGAATAGTTGGTTCATGATATGATATCAGAGCCTCTACGACCAAGAAGTTAGGAGTTCGATCCTTAATACCCCCATTCTTCACAATTAAGTTGAATTTCAGCACAAGATAAAGTGAGCCTGTACATTGTCCACGCTTCAAGCCCAAAAAGCTCTTGCGTGAGGGGACGTGTTAGATATATAAAACCATTCCTGTGTATTCACCTAATAGCTTAAACTTTTGGGATAGTTAATTCATGATAAAACCAGATGGAAAGAATATATCTTTCTATTGACCAATCCAATAACTCACTTACATAGACCTTTAACAACAACATAGCAACATAGCAAAAGTTGCCCATTTGTTAAGGAGATTTCATCAAACATTTCTGAAATTTATAGCGCCCTCGTTAATCCACACAAAACCCAGAAACCACCCAAAGCTCAGATTTTTTGATAAAAATTATAGCAGACCCCCAATGAATAAAAAACTAAAACCTACAACAGGGCACCTAAGAAAACCCATAAAAAGACAGAAACGGGAACGCATTCTGTGAGCAAAAACAGAAGCTATGGATAATTGCATTTGCATACCTATATGCATGGTTCTGAAACTCGAATGCGACCGGTAAAACAGATCCTCAACAAGTTCAAACCATGAGGAATGGAAGTTTCCAAAAGTAAGTGATTTATGAATTTCAATGGTCACTGAAGGCCTTCGTCTTCATTCATTCACGCCGGTACTTCCCAACAAAGCTGCCTGGAAAAAGCCTGAGACAAAGGCAGAGGGTCCAACAAATAAAGGCATA
This sequence comes from Castanospermum australe, assembly GCA_019955255.1. Classification (NCBI taxonomy): domain Eukaryota; kingdom Viridiplantae; phylum Streptophyta; class Magnoliopsida; order Fabales; family Fabaceae; genus Castanospermum; species Castanospermum australe. The sequence goes on from NSJW01000637.1 coordinate 673,835, forward strand.
AAATTTTGAAGAAATTAATTAAAAAGAAAACAGATAAAGGGTTAATCCTTAATGTGGTGGGTCCTTAATCTTATGCGGTTACAGATTTGTTGGGTTTCTTGTGAAAATTTAATTAAGAACGTAATCAGCAGTGGTAAGATGAGATTAGAGGTGCTTTTTTATTTTTATTTTCTATATTTTAAAATTAGAGGTGATAATGATTTATAGCACAAAATAAATACTTTTTATGGGCAGATGAGAGGGAACGAAGAGTAATGATTTTTGTTTTTCTGCTGCTAAATGCTATATGCATCATACACATTCTTATCTTTTATGATTCTCATCATATATTTCTTTTTTTTTTAATTTTTCTGGATGAAATATTATTACAATATTCCATATTTATACTATGGTTTTTCTACCTCAAATCCAGGATGAAAATTTCAAAGCTCAGAATTTTCTTGCATTTATCAGGATGAAGGACAAGCGGACTAGAAATTCCATTTTTCATTCTCTATACAAAAAAATTGTTTTTTTTTTTTGAGATATCATTTTTCATTTTGACAAAGAGGGAAATAGTGGCAGATCTCAACTGCTTCCTCTACTGTATCGTCGGTGTGGATATGATGTCTCGCATCTTTGGACAGCTGGGTAGAAAACCTTAGAAATATAAATATTTTTAAGAGGGAAAAAAATGTCTGTGTGTGTGCATAATTATGAGATAATATATGAATTTAAATAAATTATTATATAATATATAAATTCAAAACTGTACTAATAAATATTCATAATAATAAAAATAAGTTAGTTTTAACTTTTCCTAAATTTTTTATGCTTAACATTAGTCAATTACATTATTGACACTTTTCAGTAAGAAAAATAGAAGATAAAAAGGGTTATCAGTAACTTTTTGTGAATAAAATTACACATAAAAATTAAGAAAGTCCAATTTACAATTTTTTGTGAAACTTTGTTTTATATTCATACAAATTTATTTTTCTTTATAAATTTATGAATATTGTTTTTAATAAATTAGTTATTGATTCTGCGTAAAGAGGTACCAATGTACCACACGGCATAATGACTGGCACTAAATCAGTGCTCTAGGCTATTTGTATCCTATGTATGCTTTTTTTTTTTTTTTTGGTGAAGTTATGTATGCTTTTTGGATTCCTCACACATTCACCCCAAAGTATGAAGCATTAATTATTTTTAAAAAACTGTTAAAAAATTAAATAAAACCCCGATCTTATTTTATAGCTACTTTTTCTAGTCACGAAACTAACTGCATAAACAATATATCTAAACATAAAATAGGCATGTCTAATCTATTTTTATTACTAACTGTTTGTGATGATATTTCATCAGTTATGCCTTTAATTTTGAGTTTATAGTATTCTCTCTTTTATATACTTCTGGAAAAGATATTTTCGATTCTAGAGTTTAGGTATGGCATAAAATTATATATAATGCATTAAAGTGATAGTTATATTTATCCATGATATAATAAATATTTATGTATCATTGTGCACATGCATGAATGAAATAAGACAATTCTTTACTTTTCAAATAAAACAATACAGAGTTACAAATAAATGACGTACTGCACCATAAATTATATTTCACCTATTTGTTACATGGAAAGTGGAACGCAATACTTTTGTTCCGAAACGATAAATTGTGATGAGCATAAATGGATGAATTTTTGCCCCTTTTTTGCAGCCAAAAAGGAAAGCATTCAAAAAGAATAAATCATAATTTTTTGGTACTAAACATATATATTTAAAAAAATAGAATTTTTTTTTTCACTTGCAAGGCCAATGGTATTATAATTGGTGGATGACGAGTTGATTCAATCGATTCAGCTAATGCTTGTTGGCCTGAATAAATAATAATATGTTTATTATACTAAAGTATATATCAAAAGTGAGGAAAATCAGAAGATGCATATGATATCCGCTCTGTTGGTTGACAATTAATAAGGACCATCATCTACCACTAAGGATAATATTAGAATAATAATAATACTTAAAAAATGATAAGAAGAGATAATGAAAATATAAAACCCAACGAGGATTTGGCTCCATAAAGAAGTAGGAGTTCCAGTAGAATTACTTTTACTTATGATGTTAGAAATTTAGATTATATTAGACAATATTTTGTAGAGAGGAAAATTTTAATATTTTTCATAAATTTGTGTAAATTATATATATATATGTATAAACTTATACTCCTTTATTATTATATTTATGTATTTTTCTTATTAAAAATTATATATTAATTAAACAATTTTACACATATACAAATCCCCTGTGAGTTTAGATTTATCTTTAGTAATTAATGGACACAATCTTAAGTTGACGGAGACAAATCTTTCTGTTTTTCCGCTCTCCCAAGTTCTGGAAAAGGTTAAATGCCTCTTTAGGCGAAAATTGAAAAGGAAAAAAAAAAGGCCAAAAACCAACGAAGTCCTCACAAACAACCTTTTTGATATACGATAAAAATAAGAGTAGTGTCTTTATGAACATAAATAATGGTGTTATGAATTTATCTGGTTACTATTTATCTAACGCAACCCAAATTAGGCAAAGCAAACGTGTGCTTTTTTTCTTCTGCTAGAGCCATGTGACAGCAGTAAAACCCAGGTAAAATAACCTGCTGAGTGCTGATGGATGGAGGGGGGGTTCATGGGTCGGCCATTAAAACTCACTAGCGAAAGGGACTAGACTAGGCCTTAATTTCCTCTTCATGCAACTTCCAATTTTCAATAGTGCAGTGAATGAACATCATTATCTAGTACCATTGACATTGAGAGCTTGGTTGGGGCAATCTTTGCTGGCTACTGAAATTGTACCAAGAACCTACTCTTCCTTAATTAGGTCCAGCTACAGAGATCAGACCCCCCCCCTCCCCCCCCTGTGAGCACATTCAAACATTGAGCTGTGTCTGTGGCATATGAGGCAAGCATGTGAGCCTACACCGTTCCATGACCTTTTCAACAGGTTCATCTTTTTCTCCACAAATGGGGTGTGTGAGGTGTCATTGTACTGCCAGTAACTTTCAAGTGATTTTCAAGATTGCCCATGCTGGATGCCATTTTATGCTGTTAGTTCAATCAGGTTGACACGCCCATGTTAACCACTTTGTCAACTATGTTTCGCGTCCTATTTAATTAGCACGCTTTGTATTGGGCAAGACGACCATCACAATGTGACTGGCGAGTTTGATCTTTTGCTGTTATTTGAAAGTGTGTGCGACCCTTCACCCTTGTGTTGCATGATTGTTTCATCAATTCCGTCCACTGGTTGCATAAAAATGCATGAATTATTGGGCAACGCTTGGCTTCCAAGTCAAGGTGCCTTTCACTCTTTCTTCCTTTAAGTTCTGTTTGGTGTACCTATTTATTATCAATTAATTACCAACTGTCATGCATTCTGGTTTATAATATTGAGCAAAATGAATAATTGATTGAGCTTGATATTTGCATAATTATTTCAATATAAATTGTGCACAGTGTGGCTGGCTGCATGTAAGTAAGATTATTTATCCAAGATTTATACTTAAATTCTTTTTTGTCCAAGTCAATAGTCACATACATCTATATCCAGGTTTTGCTAAAAATGATTCGGAAAGTAGCGTGTCTTGAATTAATATTGACCTACTTGTTCCCAAAGTTGGACCCAATCAACTATTTTTTTATCCAAAAGTTATAATATAATAATATTAGTTTGCTCATGATCAGCTGCAATAGTCTTGTTTTTTTTAATCACTGCACACATAGTAATATATGAATTTAATAACGTGAACTTAATTCGAGTCATTGGTTATGACTTAGATTTTTTTTTTATATCTTAAACATATATAGCTGTAATAATCATATCTCAAATAATAATAATTACAATTCATGGGCGGCAGCTTTATCTTTTTGTTTTTTGGCTGTATCCTATATTCTCATAAAAGTAATACCAGTCCCCACCCTCCATGGCTAGAACCCAAGTTTCCTTAAGTTTTGTTATTTTGCTGAAAGCCTAACAACATTTGGATCCAAGCAAGGATGCGTGTAATCTATTCCTAACCTTTATACTCCTTCTCCCTTTTGTTTCTCTAAACAAAAACAATAAAGGGGTGCCTTCTGTCACAGCTCTCATTATCCTTCAGAAAGCATCAAAGTCAACCGGTATCAAGCTAAGTGAGATCTTCATAATGTGTCTTAGATTGAGTATTAATTACTTGTGTTATTTGCCGTGTACGTCATGGTTTGTATTGTAGATCAGAAAAAGGATTTCTGCTTCCCATGTGAAGAATTAAATTTGGATAAAACAGCACACATTAAAGACTAAAGAAACTCATGTCCAAGTCCATGTCACTGAATCAGCAATCCCCCAGACTCACAAGCTTCTTTGATGGCTAAACTTTTCAATTGGGGTCCCCTCCCCTGCATGTGAAATGTGAATATTGTACTTTCTTTTTCTAACTTCACCTGCTGACTGCTATCTTAGATAGATATCGAGAATGTTTATATTGGAAGCAAGCAGAAGCAGGCATGTGCTGTGGTTTCCTAAGAAAAGGAAAGCAAAGTTGGAGGAGACATTTGACGTTAGAATTATGGGCTCCAAGTTCTAACTAAGTGACTTTTTTCGAAGGTGGGCATTTCAGGTTTGGGTTATCAATATTATTATGGGCCCTAATGCGAGAAAATTATTACATATTTTAAAAAATATTTTTATCATTAATTTTAAATTATTGATATAAAATTTATATAATTTTTTTTAAAATTAATAATAAATATACTTTTAAAAACATATATTTATTATATTTTAAGAACATGCAATAATTTATTCTAATGCGATATCAGGCACGTTCATTTCACCCTACGTCAAAAGACACCAGCATGGAACCTTGGTTTTTTTTGGCGTTGTCCTTCCATGTTTCGTTTCCTATAGAAAATGGACTTCTTGCTGCCCACATTCTATGCCTGAGTCTGTTTGGTCAGTGATCACGTTTCAGTTCCAAAAGAATGCTTTTTGAAGGCGGAAAATTATATTTATAGTTATATATCTATTAATCTAAATCCTGTATGTTTTATTAGAATATGATGAACATACGTGCAGCTTGGAAACAGTCACTAACCTTTCTGCAGTTTCATTGTTTCATGTAATCATTTTTTTTTCGCTTGATATGTGACAACTCTTTTCCGCAGAAGACTCGCTTGGCATAATTATACAAATTGTGTTAGAATAAGAGTTCAGTTGAAATGCTGGAACCATAATTATGGAATTTGACCTTAAAAAAAAAAAAAGAAATTCTCCACGACTTTCTTACATATGCTAAACAACGAGAATCAAAACTGCTGGAGGTGTAAACAATGATGGTAAATTCACTAGCCTAGTAAAGAATATATCCAACTACCTAGTAACTGGGTGAATCTCAATTCTTAATCGCAATAAAAACCAACATACTACGAGTCCAAAAGCTTTAGCATACTGAATTGATGCATTTTTAGTCACTGACAAAATTTCACAGATCTCATCCCGGGAACACAACTACAAATTGTAAAGTCCCCCAAGGCAAGGATAGCATGATTATTCTAATGATCCACAAACCCTCAAGTACTTGGAAGAATTAAATTAAAAAAAAAAAAACAAAGAAGAGAGGCGCCACACAGATTAACAGGTAAAAAACAGAACAAGAAGCATCTATCATAGTATCTAAAATTTTCTCTTGTTTTTGCTTCTCTCACATATCATTCATCAGAATCAGCTTCCAGTTAGTAACTCCATGAGCTCACCCTTCTTCATTTTAGAAAACCCTTTTACGCCACGAGACTTTGCAAGGGTCCTCAATTCAGGCAGCTTCAGCAAACTCAAATCCTCATGTTGAACCACTTGCTGCTCCTCCCCATGCTCATCATTATAGGTTTGTTCAGAATCATGAGAATCATCCTCCGACAAGTCAGCAATCGCCACATCTTCGTAGAAAAGCTCATCCTTTGGATCAAGTTCTGGTTCAGAGTCAGGCTCTGGCTCAGGATCAAGCTTCAGACCTCCTATCTGATCCTGATCCTTCTTTCTAACCCCACTACTTAGAGGGACTGCATTCACATCATTCTCGTCATAAGAGACAGGCTGGTACTTTAAATGAGGAACAGGAGACCTTCGTTGGAAACTTGATGGAGGCCTAACTACAGAGGAGATGTTGATTTCTTGAGACTCATCCTTTGGAGCACTATCCAAATCAGAAAATTTGGTGCTTCGTCCTCCACTGTATTGGCTACTATCTTGCAACTGGTCCAAACTAAAATCTTTTCCTCTGCCACCTCCACTGCTTCTCTTAACTTGCTCATCTGAGTGTTTTCTTAGTAGCTTGAGGAGGGAATCGACAGTGCCATTCTGTTTACCTTGCCCTTGGGAGGCTTCAACCTTCTTTTCTTCTTTGATAGCAGCTCTCTCTCGTAGCCGAGCCTGAACCTTCCTAAACAGCTCAACAATCTCCTCCTCTCTAGGTCCACGGGCTGCAGTGGCCTGGGATTTTGGTGTTCTAGAAAGTGATATCAATGGACCATTCTTCGAAGATAACATACCTTCTTCAAAGTTCTCAAAGCTGTCTCTTCCTTCATTGTGCCAGTTCCTGCGTCTGGTTAACCCATGCTTGTTTTGCCTTGAGTTATCAGGGTTACTCCTTGCTTTGCACACAAAAGATGCACCCGCAGAAGCACACTTTAGCCCTCTGATTTTGACATGTGAATAAATTCTGTGATGACCCTGAGAAGAGCATATAGCAGCTGTTCTTCCAGAAACACCTGAACATGGGAGACACCTGCTTTTTGGCACTCCATAACCTGCAATATCACCTAAATCAATTGAAAAGCTACAAAGAGAGAAATAAAGTACCAGAACAGAAAAACTAAAGCAAGTCAGTAGTTATGACACAAACCAACAAGTACCACCATAAGGCACCAAGTACTCAACCTCTGAACTTAATAATGATACACATCACAGTTGTTCTCTAACAGGAGAAGAAGACTAGTCATATTCATAGGAACTCAAATGTAGAAGACCCAGCTTAAATGAACTAATCCTGATAAAATCATTATGACTTCTAGACTATTCTATGAGCAACTTGCAGACAAAACACACTAATCCTTCTGTTTCAAATAAAAAAAAAGGGGGGGGGGGGGGGGAGGGGAATTTGCTCATGGGGTCATCTTTACCAAAATTTATGCTTTGAACTGAATAACAACTCTGAGTGGTTATTTCGTCCTTCAGTATAAATTGTGGTAAACAAGTCCTTGGCTGTAGTTCTCCCAAAAAAACAAAAAAATACATTCATACTTTTGCTTTGGTGAGTGCCCATCTAAGCATCCTCATCAATAGCATAGAACCATTGTCCACCATATAACATTATAACTCAAGAGCTAGAACTTCAAATAACCATGAAGAACATCCTATTTTAGTTACAACACTTTGATTATCTAATTTCACCAAATGGATGCCAAAAACAATGGCAGAAATCAATGTCCTAAAACTATCAACGATTGAAAATAACAGGAAGGAAAGGATTATATACAAAAGCAAAAACAACGTAATCAAAACTCAAAACAAACTTAAAGAAAGTATTTTTGAAAGAAGAAAGCCCTAGACTGGAGAAAAGGGCATTCCATTAATAATGCAAGTGTCCAATTGCTATGAACTAGCTTGGCATCCACATTTCATCATTTCAACAAGTAGGTGGCAGGCAGTAGGAGCCTGCCAAAAACCACAAATGCGCATGGACAATTCTATCTCCGACACAGTCCCAAAACAACATTCCCCCAGAGGTCCAGAGGATGAAGTCTTCTAGGCCTTCAAACGAAGATAACAAAAGGGAACCTTCCTCGAAAGGCACGGCAAAAGATAAGAAACACCCTAAAGAAAGAATCCCACAGATTTTGTGAGCAATCATGAGGCTCCACACAAATGCGGAGAAAAAAGCCATTACAAAGAAAACAAGCACAAAGAAAGAGGCTTTCTATCAGAAAGCCACAATTAATTGAAAAAAGACAGAAAATTTCCGCAATTAGGCATGCAGTATTGAAAACCCTGATACCGAAACGGGTATTTGAATTTGAACAACCTATTTAAGCATTGCTAAGCTCATTCTATTGCACTCAGAGGGAGTACAAGCTTGAAGAACAGTGGAGAAGATAGATGGTTAGAGAATAAGAGAGGAAGACGCTGACCGGGAACGTTGTTGGCGACGAGATGCACTGCTTGCGACATTGCCTGCCAAGCCCAGAGCACTCAATGGCGGTTGCGGTTTTGCATTTTGTTCGTGTCTTTTTGCTACAACTCGCAGTCTCAAGTCGCAGGTTTTTGTTTGTTTGAAAATCTGTACGTATACCGATAAGGGACATTCTCGGGAATACATATTGTCCTTAGGGGCAAAAGCGTAAGTTGAATTGGTTTGCTACCCAACACGTTTGGTTATTTTAGGCAAAATCATGTAAAATGTCATTTGCCCTCGTTATTAAGAAGAATATTTCATGCTCATATTAGAATTCTTCAAATTATAATAATAGTTTCGAACATAGTTCTAAAACCTAAACTGCAATCGAATTAGTCAAAAGATCAGTTTTTTTTTTTTATCAACAAAAGACTGGTTCTTTTTTTCTTTTTTGTTGCAGGGACGGGTGATCTTGGGAAAAGGAAGGGATTCAAACCGTTGTGTGAATAATGCATGGCAGCTTCCTTACCATTTCAACCGGTGTCAAGCTCCGCAAAAAAAAAAACATTTTGTAATTCATGACTTCTGAACCAAGAATGAAGGGATGCTCTAGTTAGTAAAAACTTGTGCAAAAAAAAAATGATGAATCTATATCAACAGAGGTTCTGGTGGATCATTCACTCAGTGACAAGCAAGATCAGAAGGATATCGAATTCAAATCTAGTAAGCGATGAATTTTAACAATGAGACATATGGATGATAAAAGATAAATGGTCCAAGACTAGCAATTCACATAGAAGCGTGGAGAACTTGTGGTTGTTGGCTGTTTCAATAAGCTTCTCTTTCTATTTGAGTTCTTACATAAAGTAAAACAAATTCAAATCAAAACTCGCTCTAATGGCCAATGAAACAGAGATGTCAAGGATCATCACCTTCTCGAATGAATTTCCGAGAATTGAGCGCATATCAACGTGGTCCTTGTGGCACCAGAACTTCACAACTTATAAATTGAACAGGGAACAAAATGGAGATAGCTGGAACCATAATTTCTAACAATGCTGCTTTTTTTTTTTTTTTATCACCAACCATTAACACAAACCAAAACTTGGACGACAACAGATGGAGCTAAATGACTTACATACATAGAACAAGAAGCAGAGTAGCCTTTGCTAGAACTTCAGCTTACGATATTTTTTTTCTTTGAAACAATGTTTAACTCAAGTTTTAACACATGCCACTTCAAATTTTCCAGTTGGAAAGAAAAAGCCATCACTTAATATGCAGACCTAGCTAAGGACATCCACAAAATACCACCATCCCACACTCGTGTAAAAATTTAAAAATCACAATCTATTCTTCCTCTGCTTCAAAGAAAATCCACGAGAAAAGAACCTAAGGCATACGTACAAAACAAAAAAGTTAGCGCTTATCAGGAGAAAAGTTCAGGCTTTGTGGCTCTTTGACATCTCATCAACATCAAGTTCCACTTCCAACACCGGTGAATCCTTTCGCATGCTGAAATGACTGGCAAAGAAGTAAAATATATCAATAATCAAAAGACCCATCCCCCTTTGTGCATAACAAATTAGTCCCAGAAATTCAGATCACCTGTTCTGTACACGGCCATGGTCTACAGCATTTCGCAGGTAATATATGACTCTGCCTACAATGTCTGTCATTTGAACTGGACCAAATGTTCGACTGTCATTTGCTTCCTGCCATTTGGATTGGGAGCATTAAACAAAGAAATTTTCCTTGCTCTACAAGCATTTAAGTTAAAGGCATAGCCAAAATATTACAGTTAACCCTACTAGTCTTTGTGAAAACTTTAACTTCAAAGCTTACAGGTACTCAATTTCAAAGCTGTAAAAAGATGTCAAGGAAAAAGGACTAAAAATATTAGGTTCAAAATTAATTATATTCCCATTTAACCATATGCTGCTAGGTATAAAACATTTTGAGCTAGCCACTAAAAGTCATAATTGATAAGATTTTTTCATGTTAGAGATCTTAGAGATGTTTTTTTTTTTGGGGGTCACTATTAAAGTTATTATTGGAAGAAGCTATTTTCGTATTACCAACAACCCAAAGCATCAAAGATTATGAATTAATAAATACACAGATTAAACATTTCCACCTGAGAACCCAAGTAAGAAGCATATTTAATTTCTAGGTACATCACAGTTGTAAACTAAATTCTTAAAACTGCGTTACTCAATTGCCATGCCAAGTTTTTGGTCTATTTCATTCTATGACTTGAAAAAAGGGGGTTTTAACTAGCAACCAATGACCAAATCCTGTAAGTTTGTCAGCCACTACAGAACGCACACATACCTTTGTATGTGTGTGGTGGTGTGGGTTTGGGTGTGGGTCAGGATTGGTTGCCATTGCTGTAAGAATTGGCACACTTACACCATCTAACAACTCATTGTAGAAGCTGAATCAATTCAATCATTGAATTGTACCTAGTTATTATGTTGATCTTGCACACTAAATTTCAGAAAATTTAACAAGTAGCAATCAAGTGGTGGACAATTTCATTTGTTATGAGAAGGGATCTATTGACATGTATAAATCAAAATCAATTCCTTTGGATTAAAAGTTCCTGTCATGTAGATTATACTCGTAAAATTTCACATTAATCCAAGATTGATACTCATTAATATATCTTAAGATTAACATAATATATACTTTTCAAATATAAGAAAATATGAACTATTTGATTACATACTTATTGTTGCCTAATTTTTTCAAAATTTGACATCCAAGATTAACACGATAGATCTAATTCAATGGTGGATCAATAAAATTTACATTCTATAGAAATTTATTGGAAGATATAAGTATGTGAACTCTCAGCGGTGTTAATTGATCCCTCATATAGAGATGGGGAATGCTAATCCGATCTTTGTGTGGAGGTTAGCATCCTCCACATTTTTTAAAGTAGACAGTAAAAACATCTTGTTTCCACTAGCAGCAAGTAAACTTTAAAGGTATTAAACATTTTAAAAAAATAAAATTAATTATTAATAATTTTTCTAGTTCTTCTCACCAATCTCTCTAAGTGATAAAATGTAGAGAAAGAACTAAATGCCGAAACTACAAAGAAAGAGAGTTTGCACTTTCAAATTGGAGAGAATCACGGAGATGGTTGTGATAGCCCATAGAAGCGCTTTCCTAGCCCAGCGAAAGTTGCAGAGCATGTGCAATATCAAAGGAATCCATGACCATGAACTAAATTCCCATACCCAAATAAAATATCGAAGAGTCAAAGGCATCAAATAGGTGGGAACTAACAGAAGTTGTCTTGCCTAATTATAGCCAAGTAGTTTAATAACTTTCACTAGTAATATTCAATATTTCACTCAGTTATAAGAACGCAATTTTTTTATCCTTTTTTATTACAGAGTTTTGCTCCCTATTGTTATTGAGAGCAACAAGAGGATGTAGAATAACATACATAAAACCTGCATGAGTTTGAGTAACTGGGACTTGAAATCCTTACCAGCAGAGAGAGAAAAACTATTATCAAAGAGATGAGGGAAGAAGATGATGAAAGAGAGAGAGAGAGGGGAAGAACATTAATTTAGGATTCTAGGGATTTTTAATTTCATTAAATTACTAAATTATCCCTGCATTATCTTTAAAAAAAAAAACACAAGGCGGTTTTATTGTCCAACTAGTAACCTTAAATGCTTGCATATCAATGTTAATAAATTGCTTGATTGCATGATATTTTACTCTAAAATTTCCATTTCATCATTACTACAATTATAAAGTGTTTCAAATTGTGGCAGAGGTAATGGAAAAATTGGTAATGTAAATTTAGTGATTAGTTTACCAAAAAAGTAGAGCAATTTATACCTTGGCTTTCAAAATTTCATTGTCAGCCACTACCCAGCATTGATCCTTCTCAAGGAGAAAGGGTTCATCCTTTTCATCAGTAGAAGCCATTTCATATCCTTCAATGGCAGTTAATCTTCTGACTAGATAGTTATCTGGCTTCTCAGGGTCCTTCAAGACCACAACATCTCCTACATAAACATGCCTGTCAAAGAAACATGTATATCAATCACTAGCAAATAATTAAAAATGTGAACGCACTAAGGAATGAGCTCCAGATGAAAAGGTCAACTATCAGTCAAAATCTCACTAACCTTTGTGGAACTATAAAGAATAACAAAAACAAAATGGAGCAAGGACTACCCAGTTTCCAAATTTTTAAAATGACAGTCAGTCGGCAACGTTTTTTTTTTTTGGGGGGGGGGGGATAATTGTGACTCATCAGATAATACCATCCATAAGCACCCACCAGATAACAAATACAAAAAATGGAAATTCTTTCTAGCAAAAAAATAGAAATTTTACACATAACCACTGCACACAATAAGCATGAAATTTGTCACACCACTGGAGGCTACCATATTTAAAAATAACATTTGCTAAGACCAAACATGTCACTGAAATGGAACTTTAGCACAATCAAGATATAATTCGTCACATCACAGCTAAAAACCAGCTCATGGTTTCAACTTCGGAACTGATACACCGTGGTAAACTAGGGCTCAAATTAAGACATAGTAGTAGTTTCATACAATGAGAGAATTTTATTAACTTTTGAGGAGTCAAATTCATAGTCGATACCAACACTAACCTGGAAACTCAAATTTATGATGCCATTCATTTTGTCACAACATAAAAGTGGACTGCCAATCACAAATTCTAGATTCAGTAATTATGTATTTACCCAATAATTCAAGAACAATCACTTGAACAGAAACAATCCTGGACACTAATCTCCATGGGCCACTTATCTACATGAAACCATTATCTTAACTCTAAAAGTTTCCTGAGTTGGCATTTCACAGAGTTCCTCATTATATGCATGTTATTTACAATATTGACCAATGCATTAAAAAAAACAAATTAGCAAAACATAATGGAAATGAAAAAAGACCAAACCAAGATAATAATATATTACTGCAGAACAAGGAAAGGAAGGTAAGAACAGCTATAACTTTTCATAAGCCACCTCGATTATAACAAAGATTGAAGCATTCAGCCAAAAATAAACTTTTTGATGATGCATCAAACCTGAGCTGAGTAGGTTTTACTTTCATGCATATTAAAGTCATTCATTACTACATAAACTATGATTAAATGTGGTCTAGATGAGGTGGGTAGCAGAAATCCAACAAATAGATGGTTCGTTAGTGACACTAAAAGATAAAGAATAAAAAGAACCAAGGATCCATCAAAGAATTAAAGATACAGTCAAGTTTTTCTCCAATATGAGAGTTCTGAATGTGCTTTCAATAGGTGCTTCAACAAGGTTCCAAACTCTCACAGACATGTAGTTGAAACAAACAGTTTTCTCTCATCAGCTTGAACTATACATTTTATTCACTGATGCTAAAGAAGAGAAGTCCAAAAAATTAATACAGAGAAAATGGTGTCTCACAATAACACAGACTCAGCATAAGAGAAACTGACATGTATAAATATTTCTTCTTCCCTTGTACACTCTATACAACTTTAAAAGTCCATTAAGACCAAAATATGACAGGCAAGTAGTCAAAGGGTACAGGTCTATCAACACATGGTGAGAAGAAAATGAATGATTAAAAGAGTTTCCAAACAAGGTTTGGTAAGCTATCATAGAATGGCTGATAAAGCAACATACTAAGATAGGAAAATAAAAGCGAGAGAAATTTTTTTAATGCGTAGCTATGTTCAAGCACAATTGTATGACAGCAACAATTTTCCTCCAAAATGTCCATAGAATTTTAATTTTTTTTTAAAAGAAGTAGTGAATCTCACCAGACAGGTTGTGCACACCTTATTGAGGGAAATAATGGCAGGAGGGGTTTCTCAAATATAAAATTGATTATTGAAATCAAGCCGCCAAATATGCAATGTTTAAGAATTGTCATATGACAACATTAAGGTGATGACATGGAGTGAATATGTGAATTCAGGGTAATAACATATCCCCAGCATAAAAAGGCTGATATCAGCCAACTCGCAATAACATTTAGTATTTAGTAAATTTGCAAAAAGGAAAGTGTGTGCTGTACTAGATGAATATGATTACATTGGGTCTGCAGTTGGTAATTTCCGAACAAGAAGAGTGTCTCCATTTCCAGCAATGGTAGGGGCCATCTGCTCTCCTTTATTCCAGTGCAAGTATGTCAACTTTCCTTGAAACAAATTCTTCCAAACAACGTCACGTACTTCTCTATTCGTAATTTGACCTTCTTTATAGTTCTGTGTTGAATCAGTTGTAAAAAACTTATAAGCAGGGGCTATAAAGTGCTAACATTGAGATACACAGCTGCAGAATGGAGGAAAAAACAGGTACTATTTGCACGATTGTAGAACTTGAATACCAGGAAACATATTACATTAGATGCCTCTGCTTAGTTTATAACTCGGCCATTGTTCCAGATGTCTCAGTCTCTTACATTGAGGTTCTATATTATAGCATAAACAAAGGCAGGCCTTAGGGGAACTACCTCCCCTTTCCTATTCAAATATGCTCTTCGCACAGTTATTCTTCAAATGTTCCCTCAGATAATCATCTTAATTTCAAATAGTAGAAGTTCAAAGGACATAGCTAAAGATCCCAACATACTTATGACCCCTCTATTTATTATATCTCCAATAAAGAAGAGTACAAGAAAGAGAAAGCTCAAAATCAAAACATAAGAACATTAAAAGAACTGCAAGAACAAAAGATTAAATTATTAACAACCAAATCCACATGGTTGACAGCTTCATTTCAACGATTTTTTTTTAGTAGGATTCCTATAAATTGCATACCCATTCATAGCTTAAATCGAAACCCCAACCCAGGAATTACCCAGGAAAAAAAAGAAAAAGAAAATAATAATTTTTACAACAAATGTAAATGACAACCATGGACAATAATCAGCACAATTGAAAACGGGTAACGAAATTTTATAATAAAGAAGGACACATGCGTTCAAGGTCAGTATGATATGAGTGGGAACGAAGCTGGTAAACACAATCAGATAAGTAATTGAAAAAAAAAAAAAAGAAATTTAAGAACAAAGGGAGGGTTGAGAAAGGAAGGGAAAGACCTTCCAGGTGATAGAGAAGGAGTACTCGAGCTTGTGGGCAATGTATCGAAACCATGTTGAGGGGGAAACCATTGCAGACAGAGAAGTCCGCAGTAGTTGAGGAACCCTTCTGATTTAAATCCCTACCAATAACAAATTTCTCTTTCCTTTTCACGATTTCGAACGAAGGCCGATTCCCTGCACATCCACATACAAATGTTTTTCCATGCGTTATCACTTATCAGGGTGATATTATTTTTAGCTGTTTTGGTTTTTCAAATTTGTAAATGTCATTATTTTAGTTTTTATTTTTATTATTAAATTAATTCTTAATTATAAAAAGTATTATTATTTTTTAATTTAAATTTAATTTTTTAATAATTAAAAAAATATTATTAATTTAATTTTTTAATTATATAAAATTATTATTAATTTTATTAATTAATTATTAAAATTTTATCAATTTATTTATTGTTCATATATAAAATAATAATTTTAATGATATTTTTTAAATTTGAGAATTAAATTAATAATAAAAAAATTTTAAAAATAAAAAAATGCTTATACCTTTAAACCAACAAAAACTAGAGTTTATCCTTATTTTTATTTTTGATTACTGCAATATGTAATTCTTATTTTTAAATACTTTTTATACTATTTTTTTAATATAAAATAGCTTTTTGATTGAAACTATAAAAGCTTTTTGAAAATAACATAATGTAATCTCCTATTAAAACATTATTTATTCTCTTTCTTTTACTTTTTTTATATCAATATATAGAAAGATTCTAGGTAATTCTAAGTCAAAAAATGCGGTTGAAAATATTTTTTTAAGTCATTAGACTTTTAGTTTGGCAATCACCCACTGAAATATTTTGGGCAGCATTCGAAGTTTCCGTCTCATTAGAAGTTTAAGTACACAAAAAAGTCTTTTAATGTAAAATAAATTACTTTAAATATTTATTATGACATTTCAATTAAATTGACTTAGTAGTTAAAGTCTCTGTCAATATCAATTTTATTCGTCAGGATCTAATTTTTATTAGATCAAACATAATTATACTAATAAATAAATTACTTCTGAATAAGAGAAGGTGACAAAGATTAACTATAACAAGAATATCTCTCATCCCTAACTTATAGATAGGAGCTTGGACTCTTCAAATGCTTTTTTTCCAATCTACTTTTATATTTTATTTAAGGTAATTGTATAAAAATTAAAAAAATTATTAAATAATTTTAATTGTAGAAAAATATAATATAATATAATTAAAATTTAATTTTTTTATTTTATGAATATTTTATTAATTTTATTTATTTTACTAATTCTTTTTTATTAAAAAATAAAAATAAAAATTAAAAATTAATTAATAATTTTTAAATTTTTAAAATGACAAATATTTTAAAATAAAAAAATTATCTTACATAAGTAAACGTAAGAGTACTTTACACTCTTTCAGTTAATATATTATGAGTTAGTACTATTTAACGACGTTGGTAAAAAGTGAATTGTCAATGTTTTGTTAACAAATTTAATGTTTTAGTTTAAATGTTACTCATAATAGTCTATATTTTCTCTGTTTAAAAGTAACTTGTAGCTAATTAATTTATTATGTCGAAAAGTTTACATTGAAAATGAAAATATTTCTTGCCTATAAAAATAAATTTTTATAATTTATATTAAAAATATGAACCATTAATAGTGTATAAATAAATAGTGACGATGAAAAGTGAGTTATGTGAAAGTAAAATTATTCAATTAAAATGAGTAGTTTGATTACGATGTTACAATTTAACTTTACGAATAGTTTTAGTAAAATTATTTATATAAAAATATAATTATGTGGCCTAGGCTGTTAAGTTGACAGAGAATGAACAATCCGAATAGTCCATAGCTCGTAAGAAACAATTCTCGCGTTGGAGTCGGAAGAATATCATTACTTTTTTCAATCATTTAGGGCAAGAAAAGACGTGCAAGATGAATACAAATGCCACTAAACTCAATTCAGCATTGAAATATTACAAAGTGTGATGTGGCGGACCCACCAGAAGCGATGCGCCATGTTGCCCACGTGACCCACGACAAGGCTCCAATCCACCCACGTAATCCAATCTCAATCTCTCTCTCTCTCTCTCGCTCTCGCTCTCGCTCTCTCCCTCTCTCCCTCTCTCCCTCTCCCTCTTTCACATTCGGTTTTAACTTCAAAGGCGAAGTTTCCTCTTAGCATTAGCAGTTTAGCACGCAGCTGCAGTAACAAACTCATCTCATCTCATCTAGGGTTCCCTGAAACCAACCCATTCCAGGTTTGCGATTTTGTGATTCCACTCCATAAAATCTATCAAAAAGGCCTTTTTGTTTTTTGAATTTAACCTCTGCTTTTCATTACCTATGATTGACACTTGACACAATCGTCGTCATCACATGGAAACCAAAAACATCGGGCTTTTTGCAAAAACATATGTTCTGTTTCCCGTGAATGGCCGTGATAACGAACCTTAAAGATCTTATCTTTGCGTCTTTTCCTCATTTTTGGTTTTCTCTATTTTGTTTTATGTTTTTCACTGTGACGGAACAAATCTTTGCCCTTCCTTCCTTTGATGAGTTTTTGACGAGTACCGTTGTGCATGTTTTGGGTCAAACAGGTTTGTTCCTCTTTGCCTTGTCGGAAATTTCTGCCGAGCAACAATGGACAAGCTGAAGCTAGCTCAACTGGGTGAGAGGCTGAAGACGGGTGGAGCTCAGATGGGTCGAATCGTCAGCGGCAAAATGAAGGAAATTTTGGCAGCCCCCACACCCGAATCGAAGATGGTCGACGAGGCCACCCTGGAGACCCTGGAGGAGCCCAATTGGGGCATGAATATGCGGATATGCGCCATGATCAACGGCGAAGAGTTCAATGGGTCCGAGATCGTGAGGGCCATCAAGAGGAAGCTCTCCAGCAAGAGCGTGGTGACCCAGAGGCTCAGCCTTGACTTGCTGGAAGCCTGTGCTATGAATTGTGATAAGGTGTTTTCTGAAGTGGCGTCTGAGAAGGTGCTCGAGGACATGGTTCGATTGATTGATAATCCCCAAACCGATCATCAAAATAGAAGAATGGCTTTCCAGCTGATCAGGGCTTGGGGCGAGTCCCAGGATCTTGCCTATCTTCCTGTGTTTCGTCAAACTTACATGGTGAGTGTTTTTCATTATCTATTGTGATTATATGTTGAACTCATAGGGTGTATGGATTCTCTCTCTTTTGTTTTGTTTTGTTTTGTCTTTTTACTTTTTAATAATAGCTTACCGCCATGTTTGTGCAAGCATTGGATTATTTGGTTTTGGAAGCAATCAAACCACAGAGGCCCTTTTCATGAGCTTATTGTCTATCGGGACACAACACAATGTAGTGTTGCAATATGTTAGTTCTATGCTGATCAAAATCAAAGCTTAATCTAATTAAATGCGTTCGTATCAAATAAGAGGAAAGAAACAAAAAAAGCTGGCAGTTACTGACAGCCTAGCGGAATTCACGTTAGAAGTTAGAACTGTTATGAAAGGATGTTAATATTGATTCACTTCAATTTAAACCATGTAGGTGCCAAAAGGATTCATTGCAATTTTGCATAAGCAAATATTATTGAAGGGCATAAATAGTTGAAAGTAAGAAAATATCCTTGGCCTCTAATTATCTTTGATCAGCAACTTTGTGGTTTTTAGTACCTAGTAGATTTTTACTGTTATATGTGGCTTCAAGGTATTGTTGCTAAAGTTTTTTAACTTCAATGCCAAAATATTGATTCTTCTTAACAAATATTGTTTTTGATGTGCATAACTGTATAGTGCTTCAGGTTCTCACTTGTTGTAAACTTTCTAATTCATTAAAATCATTGCCTTTTCTATTTTATGTTTTACTAACTATGGCAGATTCTTCCGCATCCCTTTGTGTCACATTTAACTGAATCATACATCCTCCCTGATTGATGGCAGAGCTTGAAAGAAAGAGATGGACCACTAGACATAGGAGGAGGAAATTCACCACCTGTGCCATATACCTGGGAGTCATATGTGCGTCAACAGCCATTAGATCCCCCTGAAAGATACCCTGTTCTTGATACAGGACTGCATGGCATGGATGCGACAGCTTTCTCTTCTAATCACCAACACCTATCAATTGAACAAAAGAAAGAGCATCTTGTGATTGCTCGAAACAGTCTTGAATTGCTCTCCAGCATATTAAATTCTGAGGAGGAGCCGGAACATTTGAAGGTAAGCTTTCTGAAGTAAAAGAAAAACAACATTCTCTGAATAATAAATTAGTTGTTCACTACTTCAACATGTTTGTTTCTGCAAACTGGTTTATAATAATGTCGGCTATTAACATGCATAAAATATAAATGCCCTAGTAGCATTCTCTGAAGATGTGCTTTGTTATCTATGCTCAGAGTCTTTCTATTACAGATTTTTGAAGATTGAAAGTCCCAATATAAATTACTTGCTTTCTAATGCAAGGTTAATATTCAAAAGCAGATAGGGTGTAGAGAGAAAGCTTTTGCCTTTTTCCCTGCAATCCAGTTAGTACTGTCAAATCTCAGATAATTGCTATATCTCTATATGGATGGAATAATTGTTCACTGATAGAATTTACTATGTTCTTGTGTGGTTGCAGGAAGATTTAACTATGAGCTTGTTGGATAAGTGCAAGCAGTCACTCTTTGTCATCAAGGGGATTGTGGAAACCACCACAAATGATGAAGTGACCCTTTTTGAGGCGTTATATCTGAATGATGAGCTACAACAGGTAGTTTCCAAATATGAGGAGTTGGAAGCTGCTCAAAAGTCTGGAGCACAACCACCTGAAAATGCTGATACTGCAAAGCATGATGCGGAAGCTGTTCAAAATCCCAACGAATTGCCAGAAAGCTTTGAAGGTGATGACTCTATAGAGTCCAGAGCTTCTCAGAATCTTCAACGAAAGCTGCCCAAAAAGTCTGACGCTCCTGAAGTCATTGCAACTGCTGGGGATGGTCATATTGAAACCAAAATACTGGATAGCACAAAAGAAAAAAATGCTGAATCTAGCTGGAAGAGAAATACCGAATGAAGAAAGCAATGGTGGCGTGTTTCTTTTAGCATTATAGTTTATCATTGTCCATATCTTGTAATAACCTATAGTACCTTCTCTGCTGGTGATTATATTGCCCGAATATGTAATTGGCAGGAGTTTCATCCCGAGCGTTGTCATATTTAATTCTTGTGAGATCATGCTAGTTTAGTTTTTCATGGGTTGGTTCATCCTTAGTCTTTAATTTTTGCATGTCCTCATTTTGATCCTCTTTCCTATATTAAATGAGAAGTTCAGACTGTCAGACAACTGATCACGCATGAAGCAACCAAGTGCCCTGATAGCCAAGCAAACTTTGGATGTTGTATGCCTGTCGATTTTATCATGTTATCATGTTTGGTGCATTAATATTTACTTGATATATGATTAGAGACAGGCACAAAGGGACTGGGACTATTTGCTTTTCTTTAAGAATATGATAATGTCATGTTAATGGTGGGTCTTGTTGAGCAAAAATTGTTGTGTTTTTCTCTTTTTAAATAAACCTTGTCACACATTTATGAGAAAAAATTTAAAATTTGACGGCTTAAGTGGTTATTGTTTAATCAAATTTAAAAGTGTAGCAATCAAATTTGATGAATTATATTTAAGCGTGACTAAAGTGAGATGTGCTATTAATACCACTGAAATTTAAACTGTATCAGAGCTAGCTTATAAAATAAGAAGGTGCGACAGTGAGAGCTGTGAAAAGATTGGGTAAATATTATGTATACATATTTATTGTCTTACATCTAACTTCTTCTCTTTCTCTTTCTTTCGCCCTTCTCTTCTTCAAAATCATTGGTCTACATAAGCCATATGTGAGGAAAAGGACTCATGCATCATTTTTGAAAAGACAAGAAACTTGGATTACGCACAAGCGGAAAAACACTTGAAGGCAAAGTCACAGTAACAATATTTCTATAGGTACTTAAGACCTCACTTGATTCAGTCCAAGCTTTTTGGCCCACCTTGATATTTTTGTAAAAAATATTGTCTCTTATTTATTTTTAATATTAATACAAACATTATCATATTATTTCTTAAAACATAAGAAGAAAATTTTTTTTTATTTTTTTTATTTTTTTTATTCTTACAAGATATAACTTTGTTTGTGATATTACAAAATTATTTTTTTTTACAAAATATTTTTTAACAAAATTTAAACTCATGACCCTTTGAATAAAACTTATCTGTTAAGATTTTAGCTTACAAGGGTGAAGCTAGACTATCTTCCTTGGGGGCCAAAAAAGAAAAACACCATTAGGGAGCAAATTTTCAAAACTATAATTTTAAAAAATGCAAAATAGAAAAACATTCAAAAAATGGCCGTCCTCAACACCCACATAATGTTGCACTTACCAGCTTACTTATCGTTAACCTATACATTTGTGGATCTATGTTTTTACTTTTAAAGACAAGTTTTATAACATAATTTATTAATTAGATATGTTAAAACTAAAATTATTTTCAAATGTTGGGCTAATTCAGCCGCAACACGACCATGTGGGTCACACACAAATTCGAAAATGTTTGAATTTGGTCGAGTTTAGAATTAAGCCCAGGCCAAGTCAAACTTGACTCATTAGCACTCTTAAATATTATCACGTACACAATCTCCATAAAGTTGCATAAACTTAAATACACTGGGGTATTGGTTCCTTTAAGTAAGATAAATTATACTTTATCTTTATAAAATTTTATTTGTAATGCTTTATCTTTATGAACTTTGGTGCACTCTAAAATTGTCTGTTTGGTGATTTCTAAAAATATCAATTAAAAATATTTTAACCCCTTTATATGTCATGTTACATTATCATTTAATTTAACTCATCCGTTAATAAATTTAAAATATAAGGCAGATAAAATGTTACAAATAAAACTTTATCAGTTAACATTCAATTCTTAAATTATTTAAAGTTAATATTATAGTAAAACAAATTTAAATTTAAATTAAATTGTACACTCTGTACCCAAAAAAAAATAATTGTACACTTAATAATTGGGAATAATATGTCATTTTACTTATTTTAAATTATATTTAAAGTTGTAACCCTCTCAAAACTCCCTCCCGCCAATTCTTGCTTCTACCGTTTAATTCCTATATTCTCTCCGTTTTCCCCAAATCCTAACTTTTCCTGGAAAAATTAGATGGTAAGTTACCGAACCACACCTTCAATTTCCTTCCTCAGTGCCGTATTTAGGGTTTCATATTCCAAATTATGCCGTCCCTAATATCTCCCGGGAAAATCCATCACCTGGAGATTGAGAATTTCAAGTCCTACAAAGGGTTTTCGAGTAATCGGTCCTTTCTACGACTTCACGGCAATTATTGGCCCCAATGGTGCCGGCAAGTCCAATCTCATGGACGCAATTAGCTTCGTGCTCGATGTAAGGACCGGCCAGCTACGCGGGGCTCAACTCAAGGACTTCATCTACGCCTACGACGACACGGAAAAGGATCACAGGGGACGGAAGGCCTTCGTTCGCTTGGTTTATCAGTTCGGCAACGGGTCCTAGATCCATTTCACCAGGTCCATCACTAGCGCCGGCTGCAGCGAGTACCGGATTGACGGCACGTTGTTACATGGGATGCATATAGTGTTAGGCTCAAATCGTTGGGGATTCTCGTCAAGACTCGCAATTTCTTGGTGTTTCAGGTTGTTATATGAGCGTGAATTTGCTGTCTGTCAATCTCTATTCTACACTTTCTTGTACTGCAAGTGAAGAGATCTTATATGAATTTCATGCAGATTCATTTTCCTTTGGGACTTATGAGTGTATGCCAGCCAATTTTATGAGTTCTGTTACCGCCATTATCTTTTAGCATCGGTATACGACTGTACAAAATTTTTGAAGAATAAGAAAGCCGGGATCACGTGTTATTGGCCGTTTGAAAATTGGAATTTTGAAATTATTATACAGAATTCGATTGTTTGAAACTTTTTTTTAACTAAATTTCTTGTTTTATAAGTCATATAGAGATTATCATATCCCTTTATTTAGTTTATGTTTTGCAACGTGCTTGTTGTACAGGATGAGTGTATGTTGCTGCTTTTGGGCTGACACTTGAGATTTTCAGCTATATATAATGAAGCATATAGCCATCTTTCATTATAATGAAGCATGTGCACCTCTCATCATAATGAAGCACAAATATATTATTTAGAATGATATCTGAAAATATGGGGGCTAGAGAAGAAGCTATATGATGAATGTCAAGGATCCTGAGAGTGAATATTTATAATTTATAATATTAGTATGTGTTTGTATTAGCTTATTTTGTGCTTAAAACAGCTTACAATCAAAATGTTACTAAGAAAGCTTTTGAAACAAAACGATTTTTTCTTAAAAATAATCTGTTACCAAACATCCACTTGAGCTTGAATGCTTGCTCAATTGGTAGTGTGTCCATCAACTAAAAAAATTTCAGTAGTTAACTTTCACCTTCTTCATCTATCCTGCATACTAATGGTCTTTAAGTATCTTTCTAGGTCTGAACAGCAGTTTATTGTACCTTGACCAATTGATTTTGAAGTTGGTGTGTCATTGCTTGGTCTCGTGTGTTTGTCCTTTTTGCTGGAAGCTATGAGTTCATGGTACTAAAGTTTCTGCAGAGAGATTAAGAGCAACAATTTTTGACCCATCCTATACTGTACTGTTGGATTTTGCAGTGCTCTACTTCTTCCTTGATTCCTTTGCTCTTTTCATTTTGTTCTTTTAAAGAATTTGGATGATTCTGCTTTACTTCTTTTTTTCTTTATTATATTACATTTGTAGCCTAGATCTTTCATATCCATGAATATCATTAGCAAACCAAATAAAGAAAAAGTGGTATCTGGAAATATAATTATTTCATGCCGTTAAATATAAGTACATAAGCCTATTGGGTTGGACTTTATTTCCATGATTAAATGTAGCATCTATTTCCTCTAAACACTCTGCATCCCATATGGCGGGTGGGATGATTGAAATTCCTAAACCATAGTGCTTATTTGTCTAATCAATCAACTTTCTTATGTAGGGTGATGTGGAATCCATTGCAGCCAAAAATCTGAAAGAGCTTACTGCCCTTATTGGGCAGATATCTGGCTCTGATGGCCTCAAGAAAGACTATGAGCAATTTGAAAAGAAAAAGCTAGAGCTGAAGAAAAAGTCAGCACTTGTTTATCAGAAGAAAAAGACAGTAGTTATGGAGAGAAAACAGAAGAAAGAACAAAAGGAAGAAGAGGATCAACTGGTAAGAATATCTGTTTTGGAATGATTTCACACTAATAATGTTTAGACTCATATAACTCTAAGTGCACTCTCAAATTGGAAATTCTATTTTGTGTAGAAGCAATTCTCTGTGAGAAATGCCCAGAGTCAATTCACTTGTAACATTTGCTACCGGCTTGTCTGCATCAATATTAGTAATTTGACTGAAGCTTTTTGTTGTTGCGTCATGGATCCTTTCTTCATGCATATAGAATGTTCTCACTTTTGCATTCATTTATTAACATTCTTTCTCGAAATAATTCTACAGGTTGGAGTATGAGCAAAATAGGGACATGAGTTTGCGAATCAGAGAACTGGAATCTTCTCTAAGTGCTTTAGAATATGATTTAAAACAGCTACAGAACAAAGAGGCTTAAGCAAAGTTGGAAGCGGAGAAAGCAACTGAAGAGATTAATTGGTTTAAGGAAGAAGCTAAAGGTATATTTGGTGTCACTTGTTTTGGGTTTATGATGTAGAGAGAAATCCATGTTACATTATTTTGTGTTTCTCTGGTTTTCCTTTTTTATCTTTTCTCTAGGATTTTTTTGGGGTGGGTTGTTATTGGGGTGAGACTTGGTCATCGGGGTAGATGTAAGCTGCTGCTTTGCTATTGCCAATTGAAATTGATGGGAACACAATTTGATTGATCTTGACAGAAGCAGACCCACCATCACTTCACTTTGTTGTTTTTGCCCACTTGTGAATCTAATTGTTTTTTTGTTCTCTTTCTACTCATGTAGAGTGAAAATCAAAGTCGGAAGATTGTGAAAAGGATATCCAAGAATGGAGGAAGTGGGCATCTTCAGAAACAACAACCATGTCCAAACTTAATTGTCAGATAAACTCTGAAAGTTAGATTGGCAATAATTCTGTTCGCTTGTGTAACTTATAATCATAATGTAGAGATAGCCAAACACGTCTTTAGTGTCTTTACAGGAGGCACAGATTGAGTAGTTTGTGGTGTGAAACCAGGTAATATTTGAGAAGTGTGAACTAGAACAGATTAACCTTCCAACTATATCAGATCCAAATGGATACTGGTACCTCCACACCAGGTCCAGTTTTTGGCTTTGATCAGCAGTAGGGCTCTGAAAGATAGGAGAAACTCTAACAGGGACAAAATTGAGGTAGAATTTAAGCAAAAGATGGATGCCTCATGCCTTGACATCTGAAATTGAAAGAACAGTGCCAAATTTGAAGGCACTGAACCAATATGAGGCTCTGCTAGAAAAGAAAAGAGCTGTAAGTGAAGAGTTTGAAGCTAGCTGTCAGGAAAGAGAAGGAAAAAGCTGATAGGTTCAATGCACTTAAGCAGAAGAGGTACAAGTTATTTTTGTTCTATAACATGTCTTATGTATAATATAACCAATAGTTCTTAGCATACATGGTTTATGTGGGACATGTTAAGGAGAAACATAACATTACATTAGAAAACTATACCCCAAAAAGAAAGCATAAGAAAACAGGAGGGGAAAAACAGGACGGCCGGTTATTTGTGAAGCGAGGAATGCTTTTAAGAAGTGATACTGTGCTGATTTGAGTATCTGATTTATCAAGTTTAAGCAAATGATGTAATTGCTACTATACACACATATTTGATGACCTATGAAGAGCACTTAATTCAGTGTTACATCTATTGGTGAGGGGAATCTCTTTTTGTATAGTAACTGCAGGTAAAGTTGGTTCTTATATTATAAGTTAAATTTTTAATAATGTGAAAAGACACAATTACTGACATCAAAAGGAGTTTATAAACAAATCTCTGCATTTAAATAACATGAGAAAGTAGTAGTGCCTGCCTCTTTTGAGAGATACCTAGATTTGAAACACTATTTACCTCATCTGATGAGAATGTGAACCATGTATCTCAAAGTTCTAAATAATGTCTTCTTCTGTTATTTATCAAAAAATGTGGCAATAGTGACTTTCTGTATTTGCAGCCTTGTTATAATCTAGTTTTGCATTCGCATAGTAGAATCCAGAAGAACCTTTAATAGCCCCTCAGTTAGAAGTGTGATATTATGGACATCCGTTAAGATCTATTTTGAATTGAGTTATAGGTGAAAATTGGTTCTCAAGTTCAAAGATTCGTATTAAAGGGTCAAGCGGCTACCGTTCAACTGGATTATTTGATAATTTCACTTTTGGGGGAAAAGGGGTGGGGAGAAGTTTCTGCCAATCATGAATCACGTATTCTCCTACATGCAGAACCCTTTGCAGGTTTTTCTAATTCTGAAAACTGTCCATTTTTGCACTTGAGATATTTTGTTTATTATATAGCTTTAACTTTTTCCTGTATCTTCTAATGACTTCTTAATTTATTTGTATAATGTTTTTAGTTAGTTACTAGTTTATTTTCAGATACATGGGAGTTTTCTTTTGGTGTCTGTTTCATTTTGAAAATTAAATACTTGTATTTTCTGTTGCTGCATTACATCTTTCCTTGGTGAAGCCAGGTATGAGTTAGTTGTTCATGGATGCTTTCAACCATATATCTGGTATAGATAAAATTTACAAAAAGGCATACAAGAGAGCAACACATATCCACTGGGTGGAACGACATATGAAGATGAT
Source organism: Castanospermum australe (assembly GCA_019955255.1). Classification (NCBI taxonomy): domain Eukaryota; kingdom Viridiplantae; phylum Streptophyta; class Magnoliopsida; order Fabales; family Fabaceae; genus Castanospermum; species Castanospermum australe. Next base: position 701,010 of record NSJW01000637.1, read on the forward strand.
CCATTTCTGCATAACATCAAGTACACTGCTATGACCCCAACAAAGCGCTTCCGTGATATGGAGCAGCTATCTGGTGCGCAGAAGACTGTCGCTGCACTTGCATTGCGCTATTCTCCATCCACGGGTATAGAATTATATTGTTCGTACTGCTAATATTTATATACCCATATGCAGGGGTATGTGCTTGGACATTTTTCTTTAAGTTTTAAGAATTTTCTGGAACTTAGATTTGAATTATGACTTTTTGAGTTTTAATAATAAGATTTCATCTATAAGCAATAGCCTTTCTTCTACTATAACTTCTCTAAGTTAAAACAAGTAGTATTTTTCTACCTCAATCTCCCCAAGTTAAAACAACTTTAATGCCTCAAGATTCTAAGACAACTAAAACACACAATGATCAGAGTTTTTACAAGTATTTTTAGAAGTGGCAAGTCATGAAGTGAAAACATTTAACCATAAATTGAGGGATAAACCCAAGAGATAGGGAAACAAACAGAGATTGATTAGCAATGTTTCTATGAAATTTTAAATTGTAATTATTACTAATTTATACTTAAATATAAAAAAAATTTATATTTAAATATTGAAATATTTTTTAGTCCTTCGAATTCTTCTTCACCAAATCCGTCCTTAATTTCTCACTCTTACTTACCTTCCCATGTATGTATGTCAGTGTATGTGACTGAACTATTCTCTAGGGAAAGAAAATGGCGTATGGCATCTTCTACTTATTTCTTAGTAAAATTTTAAATAAACTACATTGATCTATTTAAAATTTACAAATTTTTTTTGCTGGGCAAAATTTACAAATTTTTTTTTCTGGGCAAAATTTACAAATTTTATATGAACATCTCTTTTAGTTTTAATTATATAAAATCCTCTATGTTAAACTTTTAATAAATAAATAAATACTGTCATATTTATATATTTTATAAATACATATGCCTCTTGTATAATTTTTTTTAAACAAATATACTCTAGCGAAATCAATTAAAATGGAATTTTTCATATATATGAAATTAGAGAAATTTTTATATATGTTTTATGAATCGCGGAAAAAATAACGTACGTTATTTATTTATGGGGGTAGAAGGGGGGACCTCCGTGTTTGTGGGTCTTATACCTGAACCAAATGCACAAGTACGAAAATGATGCAAAAAGGTAATGTCGTCATTATTTATTTGCAATACTATTTTTATGGTGTAATCTTTACATTATTTCAATTTTTGCATAGATTGATCCAATTCGTGCACAAATTATCACCCGATGTGAGAAATCTATGCAACGGCTGTGCAAGGAATGGTGTACAAGGTAGTGTAAGAAAAAAATAACGTGCAATAATCATTTACTGACCATATACGTGCATGATGAGTTTTTTGTTTTTTTGTGCAAAACATAGCTGAATTACTGTATGGAAAATGTGAGGTACCTGATTTTTTTTCCTGTGCATATAACATAACATATTCGGTACAGAACTTGCAATTGTGCATAATTTACAGTTACACAATGTGCAATTATGAGGTTCCATAAAAAGAAAGAAAGAACCTAGAGGAAGAAACGAAAGGAAACCATGGTCCCCCACCGCCGGTTTCCGCCATTGCACCTGGGCAGGAAGGGCCAGACCAGATCGATACAAACAAGGTTGTTCTTTGTTTCGTTATGGAGATCTCGAAGCCACCTACCCTCACAAAGTTTATGAGGTGAAACACAGTAGGGTTCCATAGCCATGCATGCTGAAGAATGTCTAAAGCAGAGGAGCCCACCTTCTCTGACGTGTCCCTCCTTCGCCTTCCTCTCTTGCCTATAAATCACCACGCCTCAGGTTCTCCGCTTCATCATAACAAAACAGACACAAAAGAAGCAGCCTCTCCTATTGCCCCTGTCCCCATTATCATCCACCATGGCTAAGCTTTTCGTGCTCTCTCTTTCCCTTCTGCTTTTCAGCAGCTGCTTCACTTACCGAGAACAGCCACAGTAAAACCCGACAACCGCATAAAGTGCGAAGCTGGCCTGATTGAAACCTAGAACCCCAACAACAAGCAGCTCCGGTGCGCCGGTGTGGCCCTCTCTCGCAGCACCCTGTACCGCAATGCAGGGACGGAGCTTTGTCATGACAGGGGGAGCCAAACTTCTTAAAAATTCTTTAAACTTTTTTTTTAAGATTTATATTAAAACAAATAAAAAGTGGACCCTTAAACATGTGGCAAATGAGCAGAAGCAACCTTTGTGCCTTTACTTTTTCGGTAGTTCCTCTTTCTTATCAAATTCTCAATCCCTAAAGCTCTGGTGCTTTCTCTTTTTCTTGGAGGCTAAGCACATTTTTTACTTTTATTCAGTCTCTCCCATTTAGCTAGTTTTTGTGTCTCTGCCATCTATTATTTGTCTTGGAGTGAACATGAAAGTGGAACTGTAAAAGAGTTGCAATTTACAGGTATATATTCTTTCATTGTTTATTTAACATGATCCACAGAAGGAATACTCTCTGTTCTTTATTCTATTTGATTTAAAACTGAACATGGTATGGGTATATTAAATTGGACAGTTGCAGTCGGAGATGATATAGTAACATATAATCTTCTTGCTTTTACTCAAGATAAATGTTACAAGATTAGTTAGTTTTCTCATTCAACTCCATAACCTCTATTACTTTTATTTTAGCCTCTCTTAGATTGTTACATTTATTGTTGCTATGTTTGGCTCCCCCAACTTTTTGGTTCAAGCTCCGCCACTGCCGCAATGGCCTTCGCAGGCCTTTCTATTCCAACGCTCCCCAGTTCATTTACATCCAACAAGGTCGATGAATTTCAAATGTATTTTGAAATTTTCCTTTTCCTTTTGTATATGTCTATCCCGAGTATCTTCTATCTGTGTAAAGAGCATTTTCCTTTTGAAACAAATATAAATGTGTTGTAGAGAGGTAAACGAAGCAATGTGGCAGATATATAGAGTAATATCTTGCGTGCCTGTTTGTGTACTACGAACCGCAGGTAATGGAGTTTTTGGCGTAATAATCCCTGGTTGTCCTGAGACTTATGAAGAGCCACAACAATCTCAACATGGACAGAGCCACAGGTCCCAAGACCGTCACCAAAAGATCCGCTACTTCAGAGAGGGTGATGTGATCGCAGTGCCAGCCGGTGTTGCCTTCTGGATGTACAACGATGACGAAACTCCAGTTGTCGCCGTTTCTCTTCTTGACACTATCAGCCTCCACAACCAGCTTGATCGGATACCTAGAGTAAGCTACCAAATCAAATCAAACCGCTACATTTGATTCATTTTTGGCATCATCAAGCATTTAATTAATTTGTTGTACTCAACGTGCTGAAGCCCACGTATATAATATTATAATACAAATAGTGGCGCATATATACGTTACCTTCTAAGGGTTTTGGCTTACAGTAACTCTTATTATATATAAATTCTTTTCTTCTTTTTTGTCGATATATAAATTAATAGATTAAATATGATCAAGGAACAGGTTCAGTATAAGCTGCAGGTACCGGAAATTAATGAAGAACAGAAACAATTCCATTCTTTGGATCATTATGTGAAGCATTAAGCCACCTGCGCCAAAAAACTTTGTGAGGTGTGAGAAAATAAGGGTTAATAGCCATGCAAGCTGAAGAATGTCTACAACTCAGCAACTCACCTTCAATGACGTGTCCCTCGTTCACCCTCCTCTCTTGTCTATAAATGACAATGTCTCAGGTTCTCCCCTTCATTCGTAAAAAAACACAAGCAATTAATTCAATTAGCTATGGGAAAGCCTTTTTTACTCCCTTTTTCCATTTGCTTGCTGCTCTTCGCTAGTGCCTGCGTAGCTCGCCAGCCTCAGCAAACCCGGTTCGACGAGTGCCAACTCGATAGCATCAATGCCTTGGAACCCGACAACCGCATCGAGTCCGAAGCCGGTGTGACGGAGACCTGGAACGCCAACCGCCCAGAGCTGCGCTGCGCTGCGCTGCTCCGGCGTAGCTGTTGTCAAGCGCACCATTTACGCCAATGGCCTTCACTTGCCATCCAACGTTAGTTCTCCCCAGATCCATTTCACCGTCCAAGGTGAAGTTCATTATATATTTCGTCGTTTTCTTCTCAATTCGACAGTGCTATAAATTAGTCTTAATTTGCAGCTATAGTAGTATATCTTATGTGGTAATTAGTCAATATTAATTGTTTTTCAGAAACAATTTAAAGGCGTGCATGCATGAATGTGACTGTTGATTTATTCGAGTTTTACGTTATTACAGGGAAGGGAGCCTTGGGAATTGCAATTCCTGGATGTGCTGAGACGTATGAAGAGCCACAATATTCAGAATCTAGACAAGGACAGAGGGGAGAAAGGTCCCATCAGCAGCAAAAGGATCGCCACCGGAAGATTCGTTACTTTAGACAGGGTGACTTGATCGCAATTCCGCCTGGGATTCCTTACTGGACCTACAACTACGGCGATAGCCCGCTTGTTGTCATCACTCTAATTGACACCACCAACGTGGAGAACCAGCTTGATCCAAACCCCAGAGTAAGCAAAATGTTCAACTACTCCCTTTTTTTTTTTTTGGTACATGATTCAACTACTAATTTATTATATGCTCAACCCATAAATTTGGTGATCTAAGAGATTTTGAGCTTAAATAATTCCTATACATCTTGATTAGTTTGTTGACTTTGTTCATTAATTTGCTCATATATATGGGTTGCAGAGATTTTATCTTGCTGGGAACCCAGAAGAAGAGCACCCAGAGGCCCAGAAGGAGCGTCTGCATAGCCCTGGTGGACGCAAGCAGGGGCAGCAGGAGCAGGAAGGTAACAACTTGTTCAGTGGCTTGGACGTACAATTCTTAGCAGAAGTTTTAGACGTAAACGAGGAGACAGCCTGAAAGCTGCAGTCTCTAGATGACAAGAGGAACCAAATCGTAAAGGTGAAAGGAGGTCTTAACATTATCAGTCCACCGTTGCAACAAAAGGAAGAAGAAGAGGAGGAGGAGAAGCAAGGACGTGAGACCCGAGAACGCCGCGAGCGTGAGGGCAACGAGGACGACATGGACAAAAGGAAGAAGAAGAAGCGGAGGAAGAGGAGGAAACTCAGACTAGAGAACGTCGTGAGCAGGGAAGAAGCGAAAGGCAACACGGACAAAGAGGACAGGGACAGCAGGAGGAGGAGGAGGAAGAAGAGCAACAACCCAGGACCCGAGAACGCCGTGAATGGCGAAGAGAGAGAAGATACAGACAAGGAGGAGAAGGAGAAAAGAAGGAGGAGGTAGTGGAGAAAGAAACCAGAACTAGAGGGCGCCGTGAGTGGGGAAGTGGACGTGGGCAAGGAGAAGAGGAAGAGGAGCAACAAACCAGAACCCATGAACGCCGCGAGCGGGAGCAACAAGGACGCAAGGGAAGCCGACCAGAGGGACAGCGCAGACAAGAAGAAGAGGAGGAGAAGGAACAACAGCCCCGAAGACAAGAGCGACGTGAAGGAGAGCAAGAGAAGGAGGTGGAGGAGCAACAAAGAGGAAGACAGGAACGCCGAGAGCGACAGAGGGGACGCCGGGAAGGGAGACAACAGGAACAAGAGAGAGAAGAACAAGAGCAGGAACGTGGGGGACGCGGTCAAAGGCAACATGGACAAAGGGGAGAACAAGAGGAGGAGCGACAAGAAGAGTCCCCACAACGACGCCGTCAGCGAGAGCGGAGAGAATGATCTGAAAATGGCCTGGAGGAAACTGTGTGCAGCCTCAAACTCCACCAGAACATTGCTCACCCCTCGCGCCGACCTCTTCAACCCGAGAGCCGGTCGCATCAGCACCATCAACAGCTTGACCCTCCCAGTCCTCAAATGGCTCCGACTCAGTGCCGAATGGGTTGTCCTCTACAAGGTCAGTTTCGTCTAATTTTTGAAAAATTATTGTACTTTCAGACACTTTTTAAATTAATGCATATTGAATCTTAATCTACACAAAAATTAGTTCACAAAATTCACTGCCTATGTTACGTGAATTTGCATGCAGAATGGTATATATGCACCACACTGGAACATCAACACTAACAGCGTGATCTACGGGACCAGGGGCCGAGGGCGGGTTCAGGTGGTGAACTGTGACGGCAACTCGGTGTTCGACGGCGAGCTCGGAAAGGGTCAGCTGCTAGTGGTGCCGAAGAACTTTGTGGTCGCGAAGCAAGCGGGGAGCGAGGGATTGGAGTACATAGCCTTCAAAACGAACGACAGAGCCATGATTAACCCCCTCGTAGGGCGGAACTCGGCGATCAGCCCCATGCCGGCGGAAGTTCTTGCCAATGCCTTCGGGCTCCGTGTGCAGCAGGTGAATCCTTCAAGTATAATCGAAACGAGGGCGTTTTGGTCAACCCACGTTCTCAATCTCTGTCTCAGCTCAGGATGGCCACATTGTAAGTGGAGAAAGGAGAAAGGAGAGTTTTTCCTAACACTATTGCCTTTGAATGGCCTTTATAAAATGAAAGTATATTTATTTACTTTCACTCCCTAGTTTGGATATGATTTATGCAAATATTTAAGAATAAACACGACGAATAATATAATTAATTTCAGATTTAATTTTATTTTAAATACAAGATGCGTGCACCTTAAATTTTAAATCTATACTTTTACATCTATGTTTTCATTTTATTTTATAATAAAGCAAGTAAATTTAAATATTTATTTTTTGTGATCAAAGTGAACAAAAGGGTAATGAATAAAAAAACTAAGAGAATGCAAGTTAGATAACAGTACATGTTTTACATACTGGAATGCAGCACGCACGTTTCGTCTCTTCCTACGCATTGTTGAAAGTTGAGACAGGGAAGTGCTTCGAAAGAACCCAACAATTGTTAGCTTCGGCCATGTCTGAGAGCTGGAAACTTGGAAGCTAAGTTTTTTTGATAAAAAAAAAATTAACATATGAAAATTAATTATAAGTTAGAGTTAGTGGAGTTGAGAGAAGAACTTATGTTCCAAGAAGTGATACACAGTCACAAAAAAAAAAAAAGAGAATTCAGTAAAAAATTATTTAAATTCACAAGTGATTGTTTATCTTTTCGAAAATTAATAAAGCATGCCTACTCATTCTGATTATATATATGTGCATCTTTCTTATATTACATATAGTGGCCACGAATTTTTTTATCTTTAGACTAAATAATTTTAATATATGTAGCATTGTGAGGAGGTGGAATCTTTAACTCGTGAGGAGTTTTTTTTAATTATTAATTTTTTATTTGAAGTTAAGTTTTTAATAAAAGAAATTTTCTTTGGTCAACTTAATGAAGAGCGTTTTCTTTTTTGTTTTTTGTCTACAACTTAATGAACAACGTTCAGATAGACATGCTAAGCGTATCTGTGGAAGTCCAATCTTAGAGAAGAGCAATTGGGTTACTTATGGGTTGATCGTTTTGGGCAGCCATTATGCACTTTTAGCGGGTGAAATAGCCCATTCCTACTTGCGATGGGCTACTTCTTTTGATACCTTAATCCTTTCGAGCTCTTAGAAGGCTTGAAAAATGATAAAAATTTCAACTCTATTGCAGTCATTCTAAAGAAAGTTTAAAGAATTTGAAATGCCTAATTATTGACTTGTGTTACTGTTACGTCTATCTCACTTGAGACAATGCTTTTGGGATGTCCCTTGTTTCTATCCCTTGACCTTTTCTAGGATTTTAGTTGAACCACATTTTTTTTTTCTCACAATTTTGAATGTGTTTTGGTTATATTGTAAAAATATTTTTAAATCAATTTTTATGTTAATTAAGATTAACTTTTTTTTCAAATAATTTTAAGGATATATCACATATTAGCTCGATGCTTTTTAAGAAAAACAAATTACTTCGGAATATGTCAAAATTTACTACGTGCTATGCCATGTGAGCTATTATAGCTCATTGACACTGTTTATTTAATTGTGAAGGAAACGTTACTCTTACTTAAAAAAAAAAAAAGTCAAAATATAGTTTACATCTTTCAACTTTATGTTATGTGCATTTTATTACTTGAGATTTAAGAAGGTACAATTTAACCTCTCAAGATTTATAGTTGAATCTTGAAACCCCTTACTTTCAAACACCATTAAATAATTAACGGTATAGAGCTTTATAGTAAAATTTCCAAAGATCAAATCTCTCTTCTAAAGTTATCAGATTTCGAATCCCTTTCTGTCTCATAAGCTCCACCGTATCAAAGAACATCCGTAAACTCTTAATGGGTTTCATCGTCTTAGCAAGACAAGACAAACGAGGTGATAAAAGAAAATGCAATTCATCTCTTGCTTTCTTCTCTCTCACGGTGGATAAATTTTTTGTCAAATATTTGACCCATATTCTACCATATCAAGACCCTCTTCGTACGTGCACTGCTTGTTAGTAATTAGTTTGGTTTAAGTATGACAGCTTTCCAAGAAAACGATTTTCGAATATGGTTTTCAGGTTGCAATTGGTAAATTTAGGTTTGTACAAATTATATACTGCAGTCATTTATAAGGACTAGAAAAATAAACACCTATAATAATTGAGATTGGCTACAAAATTCCATTTTTTGGGAAACGAAATTAGGATTATGCAGTCCCTTCACCTTACTGCATTATGCGGTCCCTTTGACTGTTTTGATATGAGAATTCCAAGTTTGCTGAGCATTGTCATGCCACTCTAGCCATTACACTTTGAATGGCCTCAAACCCAATCCACCACAAATCCTCGACCTTCTAACATATATAAGAGATTTGATAACCAATACGAATTTTTATCATATGAAATTTTTTACGAAATATCTTGACCGTTTATTTTATATGTTTGTCTTTTATTTTTAAATTATATTTGTTAAAAAATAAGTAAAATGATATTATTGCATTTCGTCGTCATCATTCGTGAAACTTTACGTAAAAAGATATTCGTGCAAAATAAAGGTACCATAAATTGTTTCTAAGCAAATGGACAACTAATAGAAAGAGAATAAAAGGTTACTAATGACCAGAAGAATTTTGGTTGCTAATGGGTTTTTCTTTTTATGTCTAATTAAAATAACGACTAAATCTCATACCCATTAAAACAGAGAAAGTTTTATTAAACAAAAAAACGAACACGAAAAAAAAAGGACAATTATTAAAAAGGACAATTGTATCGTTTTAACACCGTGCGAGTCGGCAGAAAAATCCAACAACTATGAGAGAAATTTCAAACTTTTGTTTATTGGGTTCATGGGTATTCTTTGATTCGACAGAATTTATGAAAAAAATAAAGAATTTGTAATATGATAACTTGGATGGAGAGATAAAAATTTTGAGAATTTTAGTAAAATGTTATGTTTTAATAATATGCAGAACACCAATAATTATTTAAACAGTATTTGATGATAATAGATTTTATGATCTAATTATAAATTTTGTAAGGGTAAATTGTATCTTTTTAAACTTAGGAGATAAAATACATACTAAATAAAATTAAAAAGAGTAAACTGTATTTTGACCCAAAAAAAAAAACGGTCGTAAGTTGCTTGCTTTCATTAAATTGCACTCAAATTAATTGATCTTTTATAAAATTAATTATTTTAAAATAATTAAATTTCTGACTTCATATTTAATTTAATTAAATAAATATCGGGACATCTTTTAGTTTGATGTTATATATTTTGAAAATAAAAATATTTTTTATAATAAAATCACTAAAATTAATTTATTCAATATCTAGATTTCAACTAATAAGTTGTCACTCAAGTTTATTAAAAAAGTTTAAGCTCTGGCAAAAACGCAGTCCTTTGAAGACAAGGACAAAAAAATAACTACATTTCAAGATTATTAACTACAATTAATTTGGGCATCAAACAATAATTTCTGCACATATTTTCATAATTTGATCTATACTTCCCCCGCTGTCTAATGTGACAATAGTAATACTAGTAAATATTTTTTTGTTACAATAATACAGCAGTAAATTATAAGGGCAACTTTGTCCAAGTCCCGTCACTTGTTCCTATAAAGTAGACTCAACAGTGTCGAGAACATTCAAACTTGAAAACCAAATCAGGAAGATATCACAGAACCGAGCGTCCGATTCAGAAATCTTTGCTTCCCAATTCCAGAGAAATGGACGTTTAGCGAACGAGAGTTCAAAATCAAAATCAGCGTTGGAAGATGGCTTCATTCTCGAGCGCAGTGATGCTTCCTCTTCTCTTTTGTCTTCTCTTGTCTTCCTCCCTATCATCAGTAGGAGCTCGGAAACAGCAGAGGCCTGGCTTCCTCTTCACGAGGAGCAGAGGAAGATGCACTCCGCAGTAACAAAACCTTCTCTTGTTCTCTGTGCTTCTTTCTGTCGAGGTTCTTCTTGTTGCTGCTTTTTTTATTTTTTTGGGTCAAATGTTATAAACAAATACTTGTTGTGGTTATGGGTGGTCAGGTTCTGGAGCGGGAGGAGAGAGGCGTGGCCGAGGATGGTTCCGGAGACATCGACGGTGTCCAATGTATTCGGGTCGAGGGCGTACGAACGGTACAGATTGGATCTGACATTGCTGGAAGCGACGGAGAGGAACGACGAGGAGGAGAACCCCTTCGGCGGGTTGCTGAGGCAGGGGAGCGCGGCACTTCTGAACTCGTACGCGAGGGAGGGTTTTCCTTACAGGCCCTGGCAGGTGAAGACTCTCCTCATTCAGGCATTGGTCTCCGAGGCTGCGGCTGCCTCTCAAGCCAAGCGCTTCTCGTTGGCTAACCAGGCTTGCTCGTGACTCACAATTATTAATTAATTAATGTTGATATTCTTCTGTTTTGGATTTTTGTTGGTGGTCGGTTGTTACTTGGTGCTATTCATTTGGAATCGGCTTGTGCATTTTGCTTCGATGCCTGGAAAACCAGTACTCGCTGTCAGAGTGGAGTTCACGTGATAGGCTGGAAATCACTATCAGTACTGATTTATTGCTGCACTTTTCAATTAATCTTTTATTTTATTCTTATTTTTAACTCTTATCGTTTTTTTTTTTTTGAATGAGCTCTTGTCATATGGTTGGGATCGGTTAGAAGGGAAAATTTTATTTATTTATATGCTGAAGAGGTCTATTCACTTTTCGGTATGTTCTTGGGCAATCTATTGCCCGGGACAGCCCAAGCTTGTGGATTATCCTGGTATCCTACACATTTGTTAAGGTTTCGGAAGGTATGTAAATACCCAAATTCAAAATTTAGTAACCACATATTATATTTTACCATTTTCTGATATATATATATATATATTCCGGAAAAGAAGGAAGAAGATAAAAAAACTAGATAAATGAGTTTTGAATGAGAAATTATTGAATGGCCCTGCAGTATGTGCTATCGATAGTGAAGTGTTGGACTTTTGTATGTTACGCGATCTCTGGTTGGATTTTAGTTTTTATTAAAACGGGTTAGATGTGTAGCTCAATAAGTAATTGATACTCGCTTAAGTGATTCTCATTTTTTGGTTAATAATCTCGTGTGTATTTATGAGCTTGAACTCATGTAAAAGGCGCAATGTTCTTCTAAGGTATAGGGTCTGCTCGTCTGTGATGGAATTAGATTAACATCTGCTAAATAATACAAAATTGAGTTCCTTCTCTTATCTACGTAACTCTTGATCTCACTTTTAATTGGAAGAATTTCTGAAACAATGAAGACAAGGAGAGTATGGCTTTGACCTTAAAATATTCGTGTTTATGTCATGTTATTTTAGATATAAAGACATAATCAGACAAAAATACAAGCAGGGAACTATTCATGGAAAATTAGGGCAAATTTACAATATTTTTGTCCACGTGTTTGTATTTTCCCGTTCCATGTCTTTCAACTAGCAGTATGTTTGAAAATAACTTAATTTAAAAAAGATTATGTTTTTTTCAAAGATTTTTTTAAAAAACTTTAGTTATAATCTATTTTGATTATAAAATAATCTAATCTAAATACATTTTAGTTTAATAAAAAGTAATCTAAATACATTTTAGTTTAATAAAAAAGTAAATGTCTTATGTGTGAAGGAACGTTAACTAAATTGGATATTAATTACCTTATGTTAAATTTCTATACTTTTTACCTGCAGCCTTTGATGAACAAAGAGAAAAGATGTACATGTTGAGATGTCGTAATTAGCCACACTAGCAATATGTTTAAGATAGTAGATAGGGATTTAAAATTGAAAGATAAAAAAGACAATAATGATACCTAGTGGAATAAAATGGCATTCCTCGTATGTCTTATGTGATTTAATAGCTTTTTCTCTTTTTTGGTTAACATGATTTAATGTGTGTTTAGATTAATTTATTTTACGATTCAAATAATTTATAATTAAAATTTTATTAATTTTTTTTAAAAAATAAATAATTTTTTTTTAAAAAAAAACTCTTCCAAATATATGTTTAATAGCTTTTGAATGGATTCAACGGGCAGCACTATTTCCACTGAACAAGACAAGTAACATTTAATTATCAGGATGAACCTCCATTTGTTATGGGCTCTGAAGCTCCCTTGGCCAGGTCTAGTGTATGGGCTCATCCACAGTGCAATTATTGGGCTTAGGCTGATTCAACTTCGATGGGTGTGGTTGTGGGTTGTGATCTGAGCAACCCTAGACCGCAAAGCGCAGCCAAGGTGTTTGTTACTGTTATGCGATTCGCCTCCATTCTCCTTCCTCTTTTCCCTTTCTTCTTCCCCAAGAAGTACAATTACAACCCCAAGGGAACATTGCAAAATTAATTTTCATATAAACCAATATTCCTTCTCATCTCATATTTCATTGGAACCGAAATTTTCTCACACAAAAGTTGAGCCCGTCAATTCAATTTCAATGGCAACCAGAAAGCTGGTTCGTGATTTGTTACTGTCCAAGCGATCTCTTTTTCTTCAACTAACGTCTCAGCAGGTTCGTTCTTTGCTTGTCTCTGCCAAAAAATTGTGTCTTTTTCCTCGCCAAGTTGATGGTGAGGTTTTCGCTGACCATTTTCTACTTTGTTGGGATTTGCCACGACAGGCTTCGAGTACGAGGTTGCGTTTGCTTTCAGCGGATAGATGTTCGAGTCTTCGTAGGTATAGTGTCTTCAATGAGTTCTCTCAGAAAATTAAAGGCGAAGCGGATAGGTATTTTCCCCACTCTCTAGTTACTCTCTCCTGTAAATTCTGTGTATTACCTGTGTCAGTGTGTTTTAGAACTTGCAATCGGTTCTCTGGCAGTAGCATTGCACAACGGAGGTAAAATGTAAACAGTGGTAGTTGAACATGGAGGGTTTCTTTTTCCTTTTCAATTTTTTTTGGGAGGCCATGTCATGGCCTTGTATTTCTTCCTCTGTTGATTCTTTACGAGGTTTTCTTCCCTTCCACTTATGGGAGTTACTGTCTGCTGTATGTTTTTCTTGTCGTCCATGGTGGTAGAAACCCAGAATTCCAGAAGTCTGTGAAGGAGCTGAAGGAAAAAGCCGACGAGTTGAAAGGGGTAAAAGAAGACCTGAAAGAAAGGTAATTCTTGTATTGTGGTCACCATAGTGCAATATAAAACTTATAAGTTATTGATTAATAGGCTGAGACATACCGTTGTATGTCAAGGCTGGCTCGACACTTCAATGGAGGGCCTGAGATGGTGAAATGGCGAATGCAGAACAAAGCAGAAAACTGAGCAGCTGTACAAACAGGTGGATGAAGCGTGGACAGAAGCTGAAGCTACTGCGAAGAAGGTACAATCAAAGTTCATCTTCAACTACTTCTCTGTATTAGGAATGAAAATTAGTTATCAGAATAAAATTTCACTTCTGCTGGACATTGCATTCATAGTCTTGTTGGAAAATGCTAGTGGATAAACTACTCTTATGTATACAACAAAGTACATTTAGGGTGCAAAGCCATTGGATAGCATGTGTATTTGTGTAGAAAAGTTTTGATGTGACCTTGCAGTGATGTAGATGCGAATCTAATGGTATAAAAAGGGGTGTGATTTTTCTTTTTGTGGGTAAAGGGCTGTATACCTAGCGTTGCTATTCATGTTGATGTTGTGCCCTCGTTTTTTCAGCAAAAGCTTTTGATTCTTTCACATTGGAATTGTTACTGAACTTGTTATTTAACTTGTGGTTGGGATCTCTTATCTATTTGAATAAGCTGACATGTTTCCTAGAACTTGATCAGTAATTATACTTTGTGCAGGTTTCTTACAATGTGAAAGAGAAGTTTTCAGCTGCAACTGAGGAGGTCTGTTCATGATTTACAAATCTGCCAGTAAACGTCATTGACAACTTATGGCTTATTGATTTAACTCATTGTGTAAATTAGGTGAAAGGAACTTTTGGGATTGGAAAGCAGAATTCTTCGGGATCAACTGGTTCTTCAGCAAAACAGGATACTGATTCTAAACAAGGAAGTCAGACATCACCTGAGGAAGAGAAAAACCACCAATATGGGTCTAGTAATGCTTCAGAGTCATTGTTTGGCAAATTTAAGTCAACCATTTCCTCCCCAAATGTTTCTTTAGCCTTCCAAAAATTAAAGGAAGCAAAGTTAGTCAATGTAGCCAAGAAAGGTTATGACATAGTAAAGGAGGAGTTAAGCAGTAATCCAACTAAAAGAAGGCAAGTTCCTTTCACATCAAGTGGTGAAACAAGTGCAAGAACAGAACTTGTTGTTGTGCCCTCAAAACAATCTTGGTGGAGTAAGAAGTTTGATCAGTTCAAGGAGAAGGTAACTTAATTAGCAGTTATTTCCTAATTTGATAGACTTCAAAACCTCTCCATTAAGATATCTTCTCTACATTTTCATTTAGGTGAAAGGCCATCCTGCATCCAAGCGATTCATTAAGTATAGTGACCCTGTGAAGACAAAGGGCCAGGAGGTATGTTCTACAAGGTTCTTGCTTCTTCCAAGATAATTCTTTTTTTTCTGTAGCTGTCACTTTGTTCTATAATTATGTATTCTGCAGCTTGCCTCACTTGCATTCATAATGTTAGTGACGTGATATAATGCCATGGCCTTGGATAGAAAAATATATGCCATATTTAGCTTCTAAATCACCTTTCCGCTTAGTGTTTTACATGTCTGATGAAATTGACAGATAGTTGAAGACTTGCGGGATAGATATGAGACCAGTGACAACCCCCTCATTCACAAAATACAAGAGTATGCCTCTGAGTTTCCCTTTGTGCTCCTAACTCCTTTTGCTTAGAATTATTGAGCGACTGGTTATAGTCTAAATAGTATGCATGGTGCAATGTTTGTCTGTTTAGAGTCTAAATAGTTATATATGATGCAAAGTTTTAGTGCTAATTTACCTCACTCCTTTTACAGTATTAATGATAGTATGTTTCAAGAAACAGACGCTGCGATGTCATATAAGGAAATACGTCAACGGGACCCGTATGCTCTCATGCCTTTTGTTTTTATTTTGTGGTCTTAAATTTTATTATTATTTTACTTGTTATCATCTTTTTTCTTTTATTTTGATTATGTGAGCTAGTTATTTTTCGTTACCGGAATTTGTGGGGGAAGTGCAGGAGGCAATAAAACCTGTGCTTAATGCTTATATCAAGGTTAGTGCTAAACTTGATCAGGAATGCTGGCAATGTTCACTCTTTTATGTGCATTTGTATCATGGGTCCTTTTTTTTTCACCATTCTCATGGTTTCTTTTTGAACAAGATATAAATCTATGGACAAAGCATAGGTGTAGTGCTTTACCTCTTTGCTATGCTATCATGTTCTCCAATTAACAAGTGACACGTGTATCATTTTTACAGCTCATCACTTAGTATGCTATCGTGGTTTTAATGCAAGTCATCACCCTCTATACCATTTGTAACTGAAATGAATCTTATTTGTCTGAAGCCGAGTGCTGAGTCCTAACTCCCAAATAAGAGAGGGGCAACCAGATAAAGATGATAATTTGCAGCTTTGGACTTAAGGTAGGAGCAACAGATTTGGTAATGGAGTTTGAGATCTAAGTCACAGATAATTAAGCAATTTTTTTTAAATAATTATGACTCAGATACTCATTTGGTGACATAGATAAACTTCAATCATTAGATGGGAGCACTTGTTTGTTGGTCATCACTTTTGAAAAGAAAGAACAATTGTTATGTTAAACTTTTGGATTTAATGCTATGTTTGTTGAGAATGATTTGAGTGAAGAAGAAGGAAAAATATTGATATCAAATATAGCCTAAGTGAGAAGAAAATGGTCTGGTGAGTCTGGTTAGATATGGGAGCTCCATTAACCATGAAATGATAGTTTGTGGATTTCATTGATTTAAAGAGTGCAGTTGCAACTTTCAAACATAAGTTGTGATGGAGAAGTTGGCTAATGAAGGGGAAGATGAAAATCATTCATTTTTTTTTGTTATTAAATGCGAAAAACAATAACTTCTAGTTTTATAGGCAATATGGTCTGCTATTGCTAAGTGATGAGTTGTGATAAAATGTTGCCTGTGTCACTTGTTAAATGCAGAACTTGATAGCACAGGGATAAAGCACACCACCTAAGCGTTATCATAAATCTATTTGTAATCCAGGCGGGTGCATTTATGATTTCTGAATCAGTTTAATTATAAATGTTATTGCACAGGGTGATGTTGAAACACTGAAGAAGTACTGTAGCCCTGAGCTGATTGAACGTTGTAAAGCAGAGCACCGTGCTTACCAAAGTCATGGTATCTTCTTCGATAACAAGGTGAGACTGCAATTTTCTTGAATCGTTATTATTGCTTCCAGTTCAATTACAATGAATGAGGTTGATAGTACCGATTCACATATTGAGCACATTAAAGTGTTTGCCTTTCATTGTATCTTGACTTTTTTGGAGTAGATTTGATTGGGTTAAGTGAAGAAAAATAACTATAATGAAATAACCTTATTGCCTTCTTTGCTTGTACCAAGATTCAATCCTGGTCAACTACATAAATATAATATGGGTAGCATGGCTGCAACGTGCAGAAGAAATAATAACTATGTTTTTTTTTCTTTTTTTTTTTTGGGGGGGGGGGGTGTCTGTAGGGAAGCTAGCAATTGCTAGTTAGAGGAGGGGGGGAATTTGAACTTACTTCCCTATCTTTGATGTGGAGTCAGGTCACCACTTGAGCTATTGTTTAAGGTCACAAATGTTCCCCCCCCCCCCCCCTCCCCAACCGGAAACATCATTATGGTTTTAGAGCTTGTGTGGTTTCAATTTCATGCACAATTATTTCTACAGACAAGGCTTGACTAGGGTGCTTTTACCTATTAGGGTGTGTAGTCTTACTTTTAATATTTGACTCTCAATGCAGATCTTGCATGTATCTGAGGTGGAAGTAAGAGAGACCAAGATGATGGGATCATCTCCAGTAATTATCGTAATGGTAATAAACTATTGCTTCCAGAAGTTCATTTCTAATTTATGAGATTTATTCTATGTAGTAGAAATGAAAGCTTGTCCAGTTGTCCTGATGGTTCTGTTCAATGAATTTTCAGTTTCAAACACAGCAAATCTATTGCGTACGTGATAGGAATGGGTCAATTACAGAAGGAGGCAAGGTAAATAATGTTGTTTTTACTGTTTATATTTCAATATCTACTATGTGAAAATCTATTTCTTGATCGATCTGATTTGTGTCGTCATTCGAGAAGCAAACTTAATTTAAAGAGTGTTGTCAATATACAAGTTTATGTACAACATAATCTGGGAAATGTATGTAATACCATTTTCAAGAAGTGAATGCAACCTTGCTTGTCGGATATTTAACTTACTGTCTCTGATTTTTTTTCCTAGGATACAATCCACACTGTATACTATGCTTGGGCTTTACAACAAATGGAGCCAGAAGATCGTGGAGGTGATGCTATTTACCTAATGTGGAGACTAAGGGAGATGCAACAGCAAGGCATCCAAGCCCTCATCTAGTTTTTCAAAATCTTGACTTGTGAGGGTTTTGTATAATCAAGCCTATATATTCTAGTATTTATGGATTTCATTTTTTGTCTCGAAATTGATATATCTGCTAGTGATACTCCTTTAATTTTTTATACTAATGATTAAAAAAAAATAATGCGCACTATGAGTTCGTTGATGTATGTGAGATGAGCTAGCCTGATTGCCAAATCACTACGTTCTTACTTTCTATTCCCAAGCCAGAAGTGGCATAATGATGATATAGATGAGGCCAGGTATTTACTAGTATCCGGAGTTTCCCTCTTAAATCTATGTACGTTAAACTTTTCTTTGCTTATTTCAAGTGGAACTCTTATTCTTGAAAAGGGCCGTGCATTTCTGTCTTTAAACTTGCAAACGTGAAATTTCTTAGTCAGATAAATGTGCGCGTTGTTTATGATTTGGAGAATTCTATTGAACCCTATCTCATACCCACAGTTGGATAAAACAGAATCTAATGGTCAATGACGTAGGGGTGTGTCGCAAAGAAAAGGTACCATGGAACCTCTTTTATTATAGTAATATATATCGTGGTTGTTAATAAAGTTTGAACCAATCCCTGTTTTAATGTACATTGTGCAAAAATATTACTCCTACGCAATGTTTTTTTTAACATTTTTTTTTCTCATTTATCTTGTAGTGTATGTTTGGTGTGGGATAAAATGAGAGGTGAATTTTTATGGATGAGTTTTTTTCTATAATTTTGTGTAAAAAAACTCATCTATAAAATATTATTTTTTATTTTATTCTCATATCAAATTATATCTTATAAAAGGCAAAAAGATAAATATATCTATTTTATATTAATTATAAGAATAACTTGCGCTACCTGGTGCTCTTACCTTGCTGTGTGATGGAGCCACGTTTCCCTGTCCCATCTAGGGACACCGTATTTAACAGAAATACACAGAATGAGAGCGTGAATATATATTTACATAATAATCAGTTAAAAATATCTGTATATCCGAGCTATGGCTTTTTACTTTTCTTTAAGTCTACCCGAAAACAAAGTGCGAAGGTAAAAAGAATAAGGACGCTGCCGAGTTATAAACACCATTCACCGCTCTAAGTTGATCTTTTTGACACGATCATTTCTTGTGTCTGTCTAACAAGCTGGAATAGAGGTTCTTTTGGCCAAAGAAATAAATAAAGAAAAAGCTAGAATATTGGATACAATATTTTGTTGGGACTTCTGTGAATGATTGATTTTAGTTTGTCAGGATTACGATAATATTCTCTCAAACTCAGATATCTAGAAAAGTTGATTCACGTACTGCCGCCAAGTTGAGACGAAAACAAAAACCCATGTTGTGGCAAGAATTGGAATTTAGATTTTCTGAATTATTAACTCTTAAGGATCAACTAGCGTAAGTCATGGACAATTATCAAGAAAAAGGTGAAGATTCTACTCTTACATTAGTGTTAATGTCAGCTTAATAATTAAGCTAGTTCGTTGCTGCTGGAGAATTTAGTTGTCTTTTCACGCTGCCGCGTTATGCTCAATATTCAGCGTGAGAACTAAGCCAGCCCACAAAGCCACAACATCAAATACGAATACTAAACACGCCAATCGAAAAAGGAATATACCACATGAAAGTTATAAAGGACCCCAAGTTTCCATTCGAACTTGAGTTTTACCTACGAAGTGAATCATCCTCTGTGAAGGCTGAAGCCTCGCTTTTTTTCTCTTCCATGTCCTGGATAAGTCTGAGGCTTCCTCCCGCTAGAAAGGCGTGGAAGAGCTTCACTTCTACACTTGATAAACTTCGTAAGATTCATAGGTCCAAAACCATGAAAAAACCCAGAAAGCATCCGAACACTACCACTGCACAGGCTACCAGTACCAGGGCCTCTAAGTTCCTAGCTACCAGGCGTTTTGCCCACAAGAGGCTAAACACTGTCAGAAGTGCCACCTATGGCTTCAACAAAAAGCCTGCTTCTGTCTATATTGATAAGCTCTTTAAAGAGCCTTCCCGTGACTTGGTGGAGCATTTGAAGCCACAGATAGCACACAATCCACGAAGTCTAAAGACTGCAAAAATCCCTCATCATCATCAACAACCAGCGGAAGAAGTACCGGGAACAAGCAAGGGAGGTGGATCTGATAAACACTGCACTTCAGATGACATGTGGGAGTCACTGGCATTAGCCTCACCTCTATTGCATGGAATCAATGAACGAGCAGAGGAGTTCATTGCCAGGTTCAGGGAAGAGATGGCGGCGCAAGAGATGTTAGCCAGAAATTTGTAGTACATGTTCTATGGACTTGGTCTCTCAATGATTCTGTTGTAAATCCTAGTTGCAAAAACGAGGATCTCAGTCAAGTTAAGAAATATAGTAACGTTGATAGATGTATAGAAAATTAGAAACTAAGAAACCGATTCCATCTTTGTTTTTCATGCATAAATATAATGGAGAACTTACAGGTCTACTTGATATTTGACGAACAGTCTTCATGGATATTCTCTCAACTACATAAATTCTTTTGTCTATTATTTTCCGTAGGTATACTCGGACATCATGAACAAATTGGAAGAGGTGCATAACAATTCTAAAACTCCATACACAAACAAAGCATGAGAGGGCTCCAAAAGATTGTGTTGCTAAATAGGAAATTTTCTTCACATACTATATACCATGGGACTATTTTTCGCCAAAATATAACCCATGCTTATTGCTACTTGACGCTTGTGCTTAGTCTACTCTAGTTACGGAGATATGAAGACTCAAGCTGCGATTCATTTTTCTTTTATTTTCCCAAGACACTTCGGCACTGACTTTTAGTAACAGTTTTTTGGGCAATAATTTAATAACATTATTTAGATACAAAAGAGTCAGTACCACTATGATACAGATTTTGTGACTGCAGGACTTTGCATTTGTAAGCCTCACTTGAGATCGACCCACCCAAGTAAACGAGTACTGGGGAACATTTGCAATAGTGGCCTTAATGTCACTGGACATTGTGAAGCTAGCAGTTGATCCATAAAGAACTGGATTAAAAAGGGGTAGTAACTTGCTATAAAGCTGTACAATCATCAAGAGTCCCTCCTTCCTCTCTTACTACTGCCCAAAGGATGTCATAACTATAAGTGATAATCCATTCTGCCCAATCCAGCTGACAGTAAGAAAACAACAGAATGGCTTGTGAGCTTGTAACGAAAGAGATGCACGGTTTTATGCCCTCTCCAAGTTTAGTGCAGGAAGTTCTTCACTGGATCATCATGATGTACTTTCTTCATCCTGTATGCCTCCACCTCCTCCGCAGTAACCTGCAGCAATAAGATGATTATAAAATCTGCAAAAGAGGTATGCATAGAGATAAGTTCTCAACCAGTGGCATGAAAAAATCATACCTCATTATTCCATCTAACATTATATTTCCGCTTCCTCTCGTCTTTCTCTTCTCTCTTTCTCTGATCCTTCTTTGAAAAACCAAAATTCACCAACCAGCACTACACACTCATAATACATGTTTGAATAATTCACCTCCAAAGATTGGCTGAACCAGAACAAATTATTTTACACTATAAATTGAACATTCGCAGTCTAGAGCTAAAACATGCCATCTTCTACCAAAAAAAATGTCATCTTTGTTTCTAGAAATTACATGCAATATTTATTTTGAACCCTCGGTGTCTTCACAATGGTAATTAAGGTCAACAAGGTCGTTGGCACAAAACAATAACTAATTCTGCAGGAGGTAGAATAAGACACGAAAAGAATGACAATAACAAACATGGTTGTCAAACTCTCAAGTTAACTCATAAATTGTATGAAAGTTTACAATCCAAAGTCCCAAAATTGAGTTAACTCTCCACAAAACTTGGTCCTTGATAGGCTTTAGGTTGACTTGGATAAACTCGGGTAGACTAACAGCGAGTTCCTGAGTTTGATAGCCTCTGAAGATTTGTGCAGAACAACCCCAAAATAAACCGTAATGGACCCCCAACGCACCATATCCCTCGGGCTCAAAATGCATGGAATGTGCCGAGGTTCCTCACTTCTCTCATTCTATTCTGGCTTTTGCCATCTGTGATTTCCTTTGTCTTTCTCACCGCTTTCATTCTGTTCAGCTGTCGCGAAGGTGTTGTTGCATGGCTTGAAGGTGTTGAACCTCTTCCCAGTGTTGTTCCTGTTCCTAGTTGATTGTTGCCACCGCGAAGGTGTTGTTTCGTTGCAAAGATAAGGATTGTTTCCTATTCCCAGGTTTGATTCTTCTTTGCTTTATCAAGGTGTTGCTCCTTGCAATTTGCTAGGGTTTCTCTCTGTTTCTTCTCTCCTTAATTCTGGAGTTGGGTTTCATCAATTGATAACATGGATTTGGGTTTATCAAGGTGATTTTCTGTTGCCTCTCTGTCTCTCTCTTCCATGAATGTCTCCAAAAAATCATTTACACAAATGAAAGAAAATAGTGATTTTTCAGAGTTTCATCTCTTAACTCCTATAATAATATTGTAGGACTGCATATAGCGAAAGCTTCAAAGAGCCTGCGATTGCAAGCTTTGGCTTTTAAATATATTAAGAGCATGAGCTATATGTGAAGGGGAAATGTGAAATAGGAAGTCAATGTGCTAACTAACATGCATGATTATCTTGACAATTTGATTTACCTTTCTGAGCGCATCGGCAAGCAATTTTACATCCAGGACCAGGTCATCTGGGACATCAGTTCCCCATGTAGCAAGCCTTTTCTCCTCCACTGGTGCACGATCCTCTGTACAGGTTCATGAAAAGAAGTGAAGATTAACAAAGAGGAAGCTAAATCCAACACAATTATCAAACATGGAAAAAGAAAGTACAAACAACAAACAAAGGAATGGAGAAAGAGGTAGACATGCAACAGAGGATCATCCCTTTTCTTTTACTTGTGTTTTTCATGTAGCGTGCCCTTAACTAACACACGAAGAAGTAGGAGCTTCGAATTGAAAGCTAGCAGGGATTTCATCTTATTAGGAATGAACGAATGAATAAAACAACAGAGAAGCCTAATAAACCCAAATGGATCAACAAGTTACGTTCTTTATGCAACAAGTTGTGCCGCAAGAATGGCATGGGCCCCAAAATTCAAGAATTAAATGATCTAAAGTGGGGTTTGAATACAAAAATGGAGTCCCTGAGGCGGTGGCCATGTTCGGACGAACGCAGAGTCACTCTGAAGATCAAAGACGAGACTACCAACAGGAAGAACAAGAAGAAGAAGGAGGAAGCACAGCCACCCCTACTCTGATTTGGTATTTTGCAATTTACACGCTCGAGTTACGATAATGGACGTTAAGGTGGTGGCGCTTCTTCTCTGTTATATACTTTACGGGGTCTCCAATTTTTTTGTTTAATGTTAGTTGTATAATATTTATTAATTATTACTTATATATTTTATAAATTTTATTTATTAGTTATTAATTATAATAATTAATAATTAATAAATATTTAAAAACTTATTATGTGTTAATATTTTTTTTAAAAAATTAAAATATCTTTTCACTGCTTATGTTTGCGGTAATATGAATGAAAGCCCTGTGATTGTGAATTTGTAAACAAAGAAAGCCCTATAAAGTTTGAGTTGGAGACATTCACCTGAGATATAGGTTGGGCTTCTGGGGGAGCCCAGATAAAAGAAAGTCCAGGTAAAAGATTTAAGCCAATTTTATTGTTTTCCTTTCGGGCCATGATGCCATCTTGAAAGTTACAGGGTGACAAAAAAAAAAAGAAGTGGAAAGTTGTAGCATTTTGCTTAAATAAAATACTTACTTCTTTTTAGTGTCAGATTTGTTCTGATTTTGTTCTGTTTGGGTGGATATGTGCTTTTAGTTTACATTACCAAAAGATTGATGTAGTTCATATGATTTAAATAGCTTTGGCTTGATACTGTCTTTTGAGGTATGTGAACCTTAGCCTTCAAATTTGAAGTATGATTGAATAATGAGAAATGCTAAAATCCACAAATATTTTTTTCACAAAACATTAAACAAAAGGGTTATTCAAGTGTTGTGGCCCTTTATCCATTCCATTTTTCTTGGGTTATCATTTTCACCATTTCATAGTGGCCCTTTATCAACTCATGGACCAGTATTTGTTTGATAAATATTTATTTTCGTTTAAATCCTTTGCTCATCTTCTGCCACGAAATAAGGAAGGATCGTATTTCAAATCGCTTGAAGAATTGAAAAAAAAAACATAAATTCAAAGAGTGGTTTTGGTAAAGATCCAAACCAAGAACAAAGACCATCATTGCTGATGATCAAGTCTAGGAAGATTTTATCGAGTTAAGTGTGAAAATGGATTCTGTTAGTACTGTGTCTTGGAGGATAGAGTTGGACCCGGATTCCAGAATTGGCTAAAGTTAATTAATATATATATATATATATATATATATAGTATTACAAGTTATCTAAATCAACGACCACACTGTATATGTTGCCATTTTTGCCTTGAGTGTTGAGGCCTTGTTCATTTGGAATGACCTATATGAAGAGGCCTTGTTTGCTCTTTTTTGGTTTATTTAACAATAATAGTATGAAAGTTTAACTTATATTTTTCTACAAATTATTTAAATTTCTTATTACTATCTTACTCCTAATAGCTTCTTAGTTGCTCTTTTTTAAAATGAGATATTCTTATGCCAAACAAAATCATGAGAGCTTCATTTCTTTGCCTATGAATGTGCAGGTCTGGATCGATTTTCCTTATATTGGCGGGCAAGTATATGCTCAAAAAATTATTAACAGCGTGATGATAATGATGACAGGTTATGTATGTGTCGTTGTAATGGCTTGAGTTTGTTGATAAAATTTTTATTATTGCCTTTGGTTTCTGCTTTGTGGTATACGTTATCTTTGATCTTTATTTTACATCATATTATTATAATATTTTTTATTTAAATAAGTTGCAAAATTTATGTTGGAAGAATTTTTCTTAAAATTTTTCATGCAATCCGAAAATATTTCTATGTTTCTTACGAAACAAATGGAGCCTAAATGAAATTTGATAGAGGAATTGATATGCACAGATTTGAGTCCCACTATGTGCCATTTGATTGTTGCACAACTTAGTAGCAAATCATGCATGTATATTAGAATCTCTCCATTTATTTCTTTAATATCTTTTTAAATATTGAGATGGTATGGCAGTACCAATATTTTCAAAGTGTATAGGCTTGAACAAATTCGTACTACAATTTTCGAAGTATATGGGCTTGAACAAATTCGTGCACGTCTTTTCCCTGTAGGCCGTGTGGCGTTCAGTAGTCGTACACTAGTAGCCCAACCCTTTTGTCTTTTCTGCTTTTCTTTTTTTTGCACGAATCTTCCGTTCCCTACGGCCTTCGCTGCTTAGTTGTTTTTTTTGTTTTGAACATGTACGTGCAGCGCAAGACAGCACTTTTAAATCATTACGCGGTTATTTTTATTTTTTAGAGTGAAAAGCAATAATAACTTACGTAATAAACGTGATACACATTTAAAAATATAGTATAAAAAAATTGTATTACACTAAATTTATTTTATTATTTTGTGAGTTATTCTTACTATTAATTACAGTGTGTTTTGGTGAGAATTTATCTCACTAAAATAAATTTTTAAAGATTTAAATAAATGTTTATTTATTTTTTATTTTATTTATTTTGATTTTTTAAAAATTTATAAAACTTGACCTGAAAGGTTTATTTTGTCTGAAACATTTTTTTATTTTTATGTTAAATATAATTTTTTTAAAATATAAATCATTTAAAGTTATTTTGATTAAAATTAAATTAACCATAAATAAAGTGAGGTGGCCGGAAGTCAAAGGTTTCTTTGAAAAGTTGATCATGGTAATTTTGACGGGAAAGATGGCTTGACAGAAATGAGAAATACTGAGAATCGGAACACAAGTGGAACGGGTGCATGCGTTGTATTTCGACGTTTGCCAAACCTAGCTTTGCTCTCCCAGAAAGCGCAGAACCCCGTGGTCCAACGGTCGGCCGCCGCCCCCTGACCTAGTGATGCACCCTTGCCGTCAACACCCTCCTAGCCATTCAATATTTCTTTTGTTTCAACCTTTTTCAGGACGACATTTCTTTACTCATGCACGACGTGTATTGATTTTAATGTGATATTTACGTGTGAATCAGAGAATTTTTATAATATTTAATTTATTTAAATTATTTTATATTTTATATTTTTAAAATTATAAATAATAATAATATGAGATATATGATTTTTTTTTATAAAATATTATTCTTATAAGTCAAATTAAATTTTTTATATTTAAAAATATAATTTATTTTTATTACGTTAAATTATATGAATTTTAAAGACTTATTATTTACTAGGTAAGACATAATTAAAAACTTAAATTTGTTGATTTCTCACTTTTAAAAAAGAGAACGTAATTATTCAAGTGAAGGGAGATATATGATTTGAATCCCAACTTTATATATTAATATTACTCTATCAAATTATTATAAAAATAACAATTATTTTGACGGTACATTTTAAATTTCTGCATTATATATTATATTTTA
Source organism: Castanospermum australe (assembly GCA_019955255.1). NCBI lineage: Eukaryota > Viridiplantae > Streptophyta > Magnoliopsida > Fabales > Fabaceae > Castanospermum > Castanospermum australe. Next base: position 727,386 of record NSJW01000637.1, read on the forward strand.
ATTAAATTAATGTAGTATTGGGAGGTTTTCTTCAACCATACTAACAACAGTTGCCTAAACCTGATAAAAAGATAAGATGGTATATCATTCTTAAAAGGGCAACGTTATATTCTTCTAATTTATTATTTTAAATAATTTTTTTAATATTTAATAAAAAAATAATAAATAAAAAATAAAAAGAGATATCATAAAAGTGTCTACCCCCAACACCAAATACTTGCAAGTCACTAAATGATAATTGCATATCATTTTATTTATTTATTTGTTTAATTATGTACCCAAAGGTCTAATAATATGTTGTTGATATTGTTCTATTTATTTTTTTAAGTGGTATAGTCATTGATATTAGAATTCGATTTAAGGTATTAGAGTAAAATATCTTAAAGTTACGTTGTTTAAAATGTAATTCACATAACTATGTAAAGAAATTTATGTGAATAAGATTTATAAGAAAAAAAAAGAGAGAATATAAAATGTAATTTTTAATGAAAGTAAAGATTATTTTGTCATGAAATTATATTAAAAATTACTTTTTATTTTATTTTTTTTTAGAAGTTAAAGATCATTGATTTCTGAAAAAAGAAATAAATTAATTTTTTTTTACTTTTATTTCTTTTAGAAGTCACATTCAAACACAATTTAAAATGTGTTAAAGTATTTTTTTTTAAAAAAAATATTTTTTTTAAAAAAAATATATCCAAACGGGGCTACAAATAAATAAAGCAAAAGCTAATCGGAGGTTCTTTAGGTAGTCTGGGAGTTTGGTATCGTTAGACTTTTAACAATTTAGTTTTATTAAACGACTATCATTCTATATCCAAATTCATCTAATGATTCATAATAATGTAACTGGGTAGGGACCATATAGAATTTCCCAAACAAAAAATCAACACAAAAACAAATTTGAGATGACAGAATACTATTTGCAGAATATTACTCCTAAAATTGCATTTCACCGCACATTTAAATCGAGTTTAATTAAAAAAAAGATTAACAAATGTAAATGATAGAAAATGAGGTTTATCACTTTCTTTTTGTATTTACATGTTTTATTCTGTCTTTTATTTATACTCGCATATTTGTTACATGTCCTTTTATAAATTAGTTAAAAACGTGCCAAGTCCTATTACAGACTATACAGATAAATAGTACGTGTCAATTATGTGCTGCATGTTATATGGCAATGGCCTTTATTAGTTTATTTCAAACTTTTCCTTCAGACTTAAGTGCCACTTCAAAATCACGTTAAAATGCAAAAAGACATTGTTTTCAATGAGTTGACGATGCTTTACCTTGTCATGTTTATGTTCAATGACGTGGGTATAGCTAAACATACATACCAACCCATCTAAACCCCATCTTCTATATTCACATCAAAACCTTTTGGACTTAAAATATAACAAAGCGCAAATTCGTTAATTTTATATTAAAATTTAATTCATGCATCAGAAAAAGAGATAGCAAGGATTAATATATTATGTTAAAATATACATTATTTTAAAATTTTGAACTATTGGATATATATGGAAAATGTTTTTATCTTGGGTAAAAGTTTAAATTATATTAGATATTAATTTAACATATATATACCATATAGGCACAAGCAAACAAAACAAAATAGAGGATTTGAAGCTTGCTTTTTTATTTAATGTTATACTCACACACTCTTAATCGCTATAAAAAACCACACCCTACATATAAGGACATCTGATAAATTAATGACAGCGTGGGTAACGTAATGATTTGTATAATGGATTTGAAATCTCTAGAGTTTGAACTACATGTGCAGCTATAGATAGAGAGAAAATATTTGAATCTCATAATTTTTGAAATTATAAAATTCATCTTCTGTGTATCAAGATCCTCTATACATAGTTCAAATTGTTGGTACAATTTTCAGACAAAAACAAAAAATTGAGTCTCTTTATATCTTATTGTAATCGTAGATGTACTTGAACTCTAGAGAATCCAAATTCTTCTAATTGTACATGCAATCAAATTGCATAAGATCGCAAATCTTTTGTATAATAGAATTGTCTTTTTATAAAAGTTTTTGTATGAACGTTACTCTTTTCTTTTATATATATGATAAGCCTAACAATATGGGATTTTATACTGTAGATCTATAACTCCAAATCTTCGTGATGAACTACTTTGTTAAAACTTAAAAAGACAATATATAGTGGAGGAGAGATTCTTATATACACTAACAATATTATACTATATTAATAAAAATATGACATTTGTCACACCATAATAATATAGATAATCAGATCAATTTTATAATATTATATAATAAAATTTGAATAAAATATGAATCATTGAATATAATACTTCAAGAGTATTTAAAAATTTGGAAGCCATGACTGCTAGAATTAATCAAAAAGAGAGAAGGAAAGGTTTCATATTTTAATGAAAATTGTATTATGTAGTATATATGAGGTGCACCAAATTAACAATAAATTTACCTGTATAATGACAAAGGATTGCAGTCAAAGTTCACATGTATGATTCCCTTTTTTCCATCCTGTCATACGTTGTTATTGTTGTTCATAAAATCCTCCAACTGAATCTTTCAAATTTCAATTTGGCTAGCGTTCAGTAATTAATAATCCTTCACCTTCAACATCTTTGTCTTGTTGTGGTGATTAATTAGAGTCTAACGGAATACTAATTAGGTTATAATCCTTTACCATCAACATCTTTGGTTCAACGTGTCAGCGAACAATTGTAGTTTTGATTTGAAAAGATGCTTGATTTATAGCCTGAACTAAACTTATACATCTCCTTACAGTGAAGATTCAACAATATTTCTGCCATTCCGATTCGATAAATATAGTCTTTTTTTTTTAATAAAAAAAGCTCATGCAACCGCAAGGGAAGGTTATCTATTCATATTATTAAAAAATTTGCAATTGTACAATGACTGAGTCAGAACTGTTTCCCTTTCAATAAAAAAGGAGACAACTTTTTCTTGGACAATAAAAAATTATTATAAAATTAACAACATGCGTATGCAAATTGATTAGTGGCAAGTGCATGAGAATTTCTTTTTCGGACATTGAAAATCATTTTTTTTACCTTTATACGTTTTTTATAATTAAAATTTTTTTATTAAAACTTTAAAAATAATTTATTTTTATAATTAAATTATCTAAAATATACTATAAATCTTTTGAAAGAAACTTAAATTTGTCTTTTCTTAATTAGAACTCTTGTAAAGGAGAATTGATGTGTTCTGTCCCATGTCCTTTGGGATTTTAAGACATATTTAATTTCAATATACTGTAATAAATAAATAAATAAATAAATAAATAAATAATATATATATATATATATCAAGCACATCAATTGTTTATTGCCTTTGGCATCAAGTCACGGGTTATAATTATCAATGTACACAGTGTAATTTTCTAGTCTCCGTCGCCTCCCCAAGGAGATAACTGGTCCAAGTCCCAGCTACAAAAAGTAAACAAAGAGACCACTTTTTTTGTTTTTTTTTTTCAATTGAATGAAATGGGCTGGTTACAATTTAAGAAAAACCATAGCCAATCACAATTCCAGTAGCACTGCCAATTCCTCAGATCTCGTGTAAACATCATACCAAAAGTCCATGCTATCGTCGCACATGCTTGAAGAACTAGCAAGATGGACCCCTTCTTCAGTCATTAGCGGAGAGAACGAAAACTGAAACTGAAACTGCTGGTCAGCACCAGTGGCCGGAAAATCGCCGGTCTCGCCGGAATTATCAGCTGACAGCACTTCCGACCAAAAATCCTCATCCAACGCCAGATCATTCTCCGGCGATTCAACGTTGTTGTTATTTATGGACATGTTATGATTATTGCTTGCAGTAATGCTACAACTATACTCGTTGTTGTCAGTGCAAGTGGTGGTGAGGGTGGACATGTCACTGGAACATTGTGGCGGAGACAGTGGCCCTTCCTCTGTGCTCTCGGCTTTGATCGCACGATGAGTGGGAAAATTCACGGGGTGGTCTTGTTCTTGTTTGGCTTCTTGGTTGGATTTGGAGGTGTCCAGCTCCAACCCCATTTGTTTTGGATTTCGTTTTCTGTCGTGGTTCTTTTGGTTCTGTGGCAGCCTCTTCTTCAAGTGGGTGTGCCACACATTTTTTATCTCGTTGTCTGTGCGCCCCGGTAGCCTCGCTGCAATAGCTGACCATCTGCAAGATTGAGTAAAAGATTAATATTAATGCACAAGATCGACCTAGCTGATGCATGCTTTTGGATTTATAAATGATTGGGGAAGCTGGCTGCCTCCCTTGGCTTAAGGTCACAGGAATAATAATGTCATGCGCTACTCGATGTGTTATCTCGAGATTTTTTTTTTTTAAAAGCACGTGAAAATGTTGCAGCAAAAGAAAGCATCTTTGCCAGACCGACAGATCCCATCTGATTATGATTTTGCTTCCATTAAAAATGAAGCAAAAACGACAGTGCTAATGGGCCCAAATCAATATCAGAAAAAGGAGCTAGAGTAACTAAACTATTCTTTTTTAAATAAAAATTAAAGAAAAAAGGCTGGTAAGAAACAATTTGCTTTGCATCTGTATACTTCAAGAGTTCAATTAAGTTTATGGACAACCTTTGCTTCATTAATTGAGCCTTTATGTACTCAGATTTCCTTGGAGTTTTAACTTCAAACTTTTTTTTTGGTTCGTTTTGGGTAAAAGGGTTTTTCTTTCAGTTGAGGTAATGTTAACTTGGATTCAATTATCATTACCAGAACTAATGCGTATGCAGTCTGTGACTCAAAGTGTACCAAAAAAGAGACCAAAAGCACATTCAAAGGAAAAAAAAAAATGTATGCTAGTTAGCTAAAAGATATTAGTTTACCTGTTTCCCAACATCTCATGCAAATTGATTATTGCATCCTCTTCTTCTCTGGTAAAGTTGCCCCGTTTGATATCCGGCCTCAGATAATTCGTCCACCGGAGTCTGCAACTCTTTCCACACCTTAACAGCCCTGTTGATTATATTAACAAAAGGGTTAAAGCTCAGGTTTAATTCAAGAGTGGTGAGTGCTTACTGCATAATCAAATTCCTTTGTTAATTTCTTCAAACTAGTGCAGGGTTAATGAATCTGCTAGAATTGGATTAATTATACTGTATTTAAACGTACCAGCTAGTTTGGGGAGGGCACGCCAATTGGCGTGGCCATATTTGTTGATGTAATTGATGAGGATCTGATCTTCCTCTGGAGTCCATGGCCCTTTCTTCAACCCCATTTTTTCGCAGCACGGGGCTCTCCCCATTCTTGGTGAATACTTCTTGTTGTTTATGTTTCAAAGCTCGAACTGCAGGCTCTGTCCTATTTATGTACCAAAATATACCGACTTGAAAGTTGAAACCTCAACGCTCACACGAGCTATAGGTGTTTTTTATAATATATATCAGCACGTACGGGGAACTGGCTCGTACGTAACAGTGCAAACTTCAAACTACGTCACATTGCTTCGCCCGCCATTTCTATTTTTCTACGTAGTCACCCTCTTTGTCGACTTGTGTGAGTAAGGGTATCTCTCCAACTTAGGAAAAACTTCTTATCTAATTTGAGAATGGTATATTAATTTAATAAAAACATAAAACGTAACACTAAAAATGAATGTATGCTGTAATACTAAATTTATAATAATGTTGGTTACACATACTTATATTCATATTACAAGTCATTTAGATAACACTCTTGACCCCACTTTATTTTTTGTTTTTGAAACAATGTTATATACACATTTTTTTTTTATATTTTTTACATTCAACTAATTATTATCATTCTTTTATCTCTCTCTTCTTCTCTCTGTGTCTTCTGTTTTTTGCTTTTTCTCTTTGATTATCCTTTTAAATCTATCATTGTGTTTCCACATTTATACTATATATATTAGTAGAGGAGGTGCTATGTGAGGCTGCTACTGAAGTTCATAGTAAAATAGTCATCGTTCCTAATGTTTTTTTCTTGTATAACAAAGAATAAGAATTTTTTGCCCTCTTAGGCTATGAGAGGTATGTGAAGAGAAAGAATTAAAAGTTGTGGTAGATATCTAATTTGTCTTGTATAGTTGATTATTATAATCCAGAATTGAAAAAAAAAATCTTTTCCCGAGACTTAAATTCTGAAGGGGAGCTTCACACCTCCATTGAAGCTGTTCTGCAAACTGCAATTTTCAGAAGGTGAGTTTCCATCTTCGCCACTCTAATTAGCTATCATTGGATTTTAAAAAAAATTATCAAATGTATTTATAGAACTTTTTACACATTATTACATGAGTATCCTACTGACTTACTGTATAGAATTTATCAACTGCAATTTTACACACTGTTATGTGATAGAATTTTTTTAATTTTATATTTGATATTTTTTGTTATTAGTACATGAACTTGATGCTGGAAAGTCTAAAACCAATTTGGATTGTGAATGTAAATTGAACTAATTGAAATCAGTGGATGTATTCTGATCTGGTATGATATTTTTTGCTGAAATATAGTCTTGAGTGCTTGATATGCAATAGGTTTACCTAATGTCTTCTCCATTAGAGGGTAACGAAACAATGTCATCTACTTCTCAACCTGTTAATGAGGTCATAGAACATGCACCAACTGATTCAAGTCAATTTGGAGATAGTAGAGTTGAACCTCCAATAGATCAAAATGATGATGATTGTGTCATTAATAAGAAAAGGCAAAAAACATCTACTGTTTGGAATGATTTTGATGAAATTGAGATTTCTGGAGGTGGAAAGAAAGCTGTTTGCAAATATTGTAAAGACAAACTATCTACTGGTGGGAGGGGGGCTAGCACTAGCCATTTAAGAGTTTGATGCATTGTGTGCTGGTTGTTGACTTGTGCCTTACTACCTCTTAGGAGGTTCTATCAGTATGTTAATTTGTATTTGGATTTGTCATTAGTTATCAACTTATTGGATTTGAAATTTAGATTTGACAATTGTAATTTAAGGATTGAGTTGTTGTTGTAAATTGGATAAATTAGGGTTATCATTGGTGTTTGTTGAATGTGGGTCATCTATACTTTTGGTGGTTTGTGTGACTGTATTGAAAAATTAAAATTTAGATTTGCATCTTTTGGTACATGATTAGCTTTAAAAGCCTATTTAATGAGTGAGCCCATGGCCTGGCCTGTTGGCCTGACCTGGATTGTTGTCTTGTCTAATAGGTAGGCTTTTATGTAGGTTTTCAGGCCGGGCTAAACTTTTATTTTTTCTCAAACTGGCCAAGTCAGGCCTGAAAAATAGCCTATTACAGGTAACAGGCCAGGCTCAGGCCAATGTTTTGCAATGCAAGCCTGGCTTATTTAGGCCAAAGCCAAGCTTGGCCTGACCCACTCCCACCCCTAATGATAGTATAGCAATGAAATAAAAGGAATGGAGTACTAAAAGTGTTTGCTAATATGCCACACATATAAAAAGTTCCTCATAAATCATAGTCATCCGATGAAACAATTTTAACATAATATAACATATCATGTGTTGGATGGTACACCATAATTTAAGGGGTGCATCCTAGACTTGCCACATTTTATTGAAAGAAAAATATTTTAAAATTTAATATGTTTACCTATATATTTTTAATATTTTATCTTGATTTATTTATTAAATTAAGTTATAAAGTGATATATCTTCATATGAAGAATGTTAGAGAGATAATGACTTTTAAAATATAAAAAACAATACAATTAATGCGTAAAGGCATTGTCGAGTTGAACCATATATGTCTATGCAAAAATATTAGTGATACCTTTTACAAATCTATAAGTGAACTGTAATTTTTTGTTTGATTTTTGTATATGCAACATTTAGCATTTTGATATATATATATATATATATATGTATGTATGTATATATGTATGTATGTATATATCATTTTTAATTTAATTTATGTATTAAAAAATTCATGAATTGATTCTAATTAAAGGTAAATTCTATTGTGCAATCATTATATGTGAGAGTTTCTAAACTATTAAATTTTATAATTTTATATTACATTCAAATCAAACCAGTGATAAAAATTTTATGCTAATAATTGTTTTAATACACCAAAATTAATAGTTACACCATGGATTTGTTTGAATTAAATCATTAAAATATGGAAACAGATCAGATAAAATTTTGTTATATTATCCATTGCATCTAACATATTTAGGCATAGTTTTTTTAATAATAGTATATTTTAATTAAAAAATATTTTGTTAATATTTTAGTGTGTTTGGATGATTTTTTTTTAAAAAACTAAAGCACTTAATTTTCTTAGCTAAACTTTCATGCTTCAAAAAAGGTCTCTTTTAAAATATGAAGAAATTATTTAAATATAAAAGAATACTTCTAAAAGATTATCTCTAAACATAAAACGATTTTTTCATTTTATAAAAAATTCTTTTGAAAACGTTTATTTAAAAAATATTTTTTATAAACTCATTCAAACTGGCAAATTCCATGCAGAGTTGAGAGATTCTTAAATACATTATGTGTAAGAAAATTATTTTACAATATACCATTTAGTATTTGTCATATCATCTTTTTTTTAATATTATTTATTATTTGTGTATAGATAGTGACATGCAATAATGACTCACAAAATTTACATGACACTCACTCAAAGATATATTATAAAAAAGGAAAATGATAAGTAGAATGAATAAATTTCACAAAATCTTTTACAAGTAAACTGTTGAATCATAGTATTCTCGAGTGTAACAACTGTATCATGGACTTTTCAGTTTTTCTTTTATTTGTTATGAAAAAATTTAAGATAAGTGTGCTGTTCGTAACAAATACAATTCATAAAATTTCTTTTTGTGTGATATACTGGTGCTTTGTAAAAATATTGTCTTACATTGTATATACTTAAAAATTTGAGTAAAATATATTTTTAATTCCTTAAAGATAAATTATTTATTAATTTCATCCCGTAGAGATTAATTGTATTGATTCAATTCCTCAAGTTTCAAGTCGCTTACAAATTTCCCTCTTTTGTTCCTTTTTATTTTATCAATTTACTACATCAAAAAGACCAAATTATTATGAATTTGAAGTTTGAGGGATGAAATCTGTAAAATTGATCTTTAAGGGACAGAATTAATAAATTATGTAATTTTTAGAGACTAAAAATTAGTTTTACACTAAAAAATTATTTGCAAAGTGATAAAAAAGAGAAAAAAATATTTGGTAATTTTTTTGGTATGGTAAATAAATTTTTGAATCAGTTTTATATCAACTAAATGATATTTAAGGTGCATCCCCCCGTAAACATGGTGCATTTACAGTTTTAGGAAGAGATCAAAAGCTACCCCCTTTTCAGCTGAATCGAACTTTACAGTGTGAGCTGAGAAAAGGGAGTAAAAATGGGAAGTACGCCGGCACAAATTCCGACGAGTTTTGGGCATGAGTTGAGGGCTTGTCTTCGTTGCCGCCTCGTCAAAACCTACGATCAGGTATAACTGAAGTACTCAACTCAACTCACCCCTTCTTTGTTTGGCATCATTCCTTTATTTTTATTTACAATTTCTGTTTTCATTACATAGTTCAGAGAATCAGGCTGTGAGAACTGTCAATTCTTTAAGATGGAAGAAGATCATGAGCGTGTTGTTGATTGCACTACCCCCAATTTTAATGGGTATTCTCTTTCAACAAAACCCTCTTCACCTTTGAATATGGCTATACTCATTTTGTTTTTCTTTTGCCACAGGATAATTTCAGTTATGGATCCAACTCGGAGTTGGGCTGCCCGTTGGTTGCGAATTGGTATGTTGATTTATCTCCTGTTACCTTCTAAATTTTTTATTGTGAAGATTTTGTAGCTCAAAATTCTGTATTAAAATATCTTTTTGTATAAAACTAAAAATAAGAAGAGCTTTTTGCCGGCTGAAAATAATTTGATGTTGTCCTTTAATATGTGCAATTCGTGAACAATCAGATGTCCTAATTTTGAAAGGATAAAATTCGAGAAACACATTACTGTGTTTGTTTTTACGAAACAATTTGTGGCTTTCAACTTGATTTTATTAATGCCTTTGATTTATTTATATAACACAAATGGCGTTTCTATGTACTTTTATGGTTTGTTTTCATTCTTCATTCTTACTGGGGGCTAGTATTTCAAAGTTCTTTTTAACATTAACAAAAGACAGTCTAATCGATAAGGAGAAAAGTAAACCTTAACTCTTGTTGAGTATCTCTTCTGTCAATTTGGATTTCTAATCTGCCATGTAGACTGTCTTTAGAACTTGTAACCCTCCAACATGATCTGGAAAGATAATTTGAGAACTCATCTATGACTATATAGCTGGGTTCCAATGTGGTTAGTAAATTGATATAAAATGGGATAAAATGATGGAAATCAATATGAATGGTGCCCTCCATTGTTGTTTGCTTGCCACTACCTCTGTTACCTATTTAAATAATAAGCATTGGGTCAAGATACCAATAACAAGCAAAAGCATTTTTGCTCTTGCCAATAAGGAATGGAAAGAACGGGGATTGTAGGTTGTTATTGTTTCAGTATGTTTGTGTTTTGCTTTACTGGATTTTCCTTTCGTGCGGCTGTTTTTCGTTTTGTTCAAGAGTATATTATATCATCAATCTTCTTATACTTCTTTCTTTCTTCAATGAAATTTCTTCTTTTACCAACAAGGAAATAGAGAAAGAAAAAGCCATAGAGATTAAGTCATTCACTTATTTGATCATTTTGGTCAATGTCACTCCAAATAACCAGCTAAATTGCATGCTAAGTGACGATTAGACAAGAAAAAACAAAAAAGATAAATTCATCTACGTTGAATTTCTACGTAGATTGAGATCCTGTATTGCAGTTGAATCCTGAAAGTTAATGGTTCCCCTTTAATATGTTGCAGGAAGATTTGTTCCTGGTGTTTACACTCTTGCTGTCTCAGAAGCTCTTCCAGAAGAGATGCAGGTTTGTAATTTTCTGTTAGTGTGATTTAGATTTCAGAATATTACTATTGTTCTTAAAGAGTGATTTTGTCTTTGTTAATACTTAGTTATCTGTTTTCCAATACAGGATTTGACATATAACCATTTGGTCAATGCATCCATCCACATTATTTGATTGGCCACTAAATTTTTCTTCTTTGTTTTGGGGATAGTTTCATTAGTTAGAAACTTAAGGATTTGTGTGATTCTTCACCTAATTATGAGGCGATAATGGGTTCAGTTTTCCTCTCTTCCCCCCACCTGCAAAGATGGTAATGATGAATATCTTGTGGAAAGCAACAGTAATGTTGTAGATAAAGTTCTTCTCACATTGCTGCCCCTTTAGTAATGTTATGTTTTAGAAATGTCATGTCTGTCCTAAGTATACCTGTCTGGCCACCTTAAGTGGTGGCTGTTTATGAAAACTTTTTAATATCCTATGCATAGTAGTTAATGGTGAATAGTGGCCTGGAGTGGCCGACCCCAAAAGTGCTATAGCCTGCTATCTGCTACAATGAAGATAGCAGATGCAGTAAAAAAATTTTGAAAACTTGTTAATCATACATAATTAATAGTCCTAATACAAATAAATCAAAAACAGTTTTAATACTCAAAATTTAAGATGCATTTATCAATTATCTCAGTCAAAGTGTTATAGAAAACTTAAAATACAAATAGCATAAGTCTAATAAGCATAATTAAATAAAAAAAGACTACTTTAAAGAAAAAATTATAGTGATGTCAATTCTAAAAAACAAAAGACATTGTTGTAAATTATTAAGTAAATAAGGGACAATGATGTCTTTTCATGTATAACAAGTTGTCTATGTGGACTTGGATTGGGAGATAGAAAGACAACAGTAGCAAACAAAAATAAAAAAAAGAAGACAAAAACACCAAAAATAGCTGGCTGTGCGTGAATAAGAGCAAAGGAAGATAGAAAGACTACATTTGACAAAAAAAGGAAGATTAGATAAAAAAGAAAAAGGAAGCTGCCGTGGAGAAGGAAGCTGCCTATAGAATAGAGGAAGCCGTGCGAAACGGGCACGGCATTGAATGGCACAAAGGCCGGTGATGGGACTTTGGAATATAGCCAGTAGTGATGATTTCTAGCCAGATTTTGCTATCAATGGGTGTTAGGTTTCACCCTTGAGCAACATAGCAGCTGCGATGGCCGCAATGACCGCTATACCTCCACGTGATGCGATGAGCTTCCAGGAGCAGGAGAGCTCTAGCCTGCATTGCTTCGGCATGGTAGCGGCCGCTATTGACAACCCTAATCCTATGTGTTGAAATTATAGAATTTAGGTAGGGAGAAGGAAGAAAAGAGAATAGAAACTCTGAATAATAGAATATTAGATTAAAATTAAGTCAAATGCTAGTGTAATCCTACTAGTACAAGCCCAAGCCCACTAATAAAACAAACCTAATAATGATAGTTATCTGAAAACTAAACACTGTTTTATTAAATTTTTGTTTAACTTCTGGCTCTCTTCAATTGATATTAAGATGATGCCAGTCAAAGGAAAGTCTATACAAAAAAGTACTCTGAAAGGAAAATAATAGAAAAATGAGAGAAAGAAAAGATAAGCAGCTCTGAGGGTCTGCAACCTCCTTCCACCAATTCACACTCAATTCTTGCCTACCCTCTCTCCCTTGATCCACTCTCTCTTATTCTCGTTCTCCAACAGAATCTTTCCCTGCCCCTTTCTCTCTTTGCCACGTGTCCAGTCTGTTATGCTCCTGGTCGACATAGTAAATAGCCCCCGTGATTTCCTCATGGCCTCCAAGTGCTAATCCCCTGCATCTCTTCCTTTTCCTCCTAGAATGCACCTTAGTGATAAGGGCTCTAACATTACTCCCCCCAGCAGTTTCACCTCGTCCTCAAGGTGAAATTCAGGAAAATGTCCTTATGTTCAATCAGCTGGGTGTACTTTTAACTCCTAGTCTTCTGAAAACAGAATTGGTAGTGGTTGGTGGGTGGCAAATTCTGCAACTGACCTTTTTAGTAGGGATACATGGAAGATTGGGTGTATACGGCTATATTCAGGCAGCTTTAATTTGTAAGCCACCTGTCCCCCCTTCTCAAGCACCTCAAATGGCCCATAGAACCGTGGACTTAATTTCTCATTGACCTCTCTTGCTAAAGATCTGAGTCTGTATGGTTGGATTTTTAAATACCCAAAATCTCCAGGTTGATGAACTTCTTGTCTGCCACATGAGGAAGGAAGGTGAGGGAGGAAGGAGGCAATAGTCAGTACCTATGCTGGACCACATGAGGAAGGTGAGGGAAGAGAGAGGGAATATTCACTAGTTCCGAACAGAATGCTAAGGTGGCAAAAGGAGAGGGAAAAAGAGGATGTCAGTATAAGAGAGGAGTGGGGAGTAGAGAAAGGCAGGCAGAATTTGAGCAAGTGAATTGGATTGGGAGGTGCAGCCCCTCGAAGTGTTGCTCTTTCTTTACGTTCTTTTCTTTTGAGTGTTTTCGATTAGTTTTCTGTTTTCTGAGTATGGGAGTTTGTGTTACTGTGAATCTGTTCTGTAATTGGGATTATTCCCATTTTTCTGTTATCGAAAACACCAGGGTTCCTATCATTTTCTGATTTTTCGAAAAATTCAGTCCAAAATTGATTGATAAATATTCTGTCTCTGTCTAAAACTATAGATAAAGGAGACTCATGTAGGTTTAAGTCCTCCTTAATTAAAAGTTCAACCACTTCTTTTGCTGTGAAGGGTGGCATAAATTGAGAAACTGATCTTACTTGATAAATTTGTCAACTACGACCATAATGGTATCCACACCTAGGGCCTTAGGCAATCCTACTATAAAATCCATTGAGATGTCCTTCCAAACCCAAGTGGGAATAGGTGATAAAAGCCTAAAATTACATATTTTTCATATAAAAAATAGGCTTTATTATGTCTTGAATTAAATAAATTTTAATAAATTTATGACATTATTGATTATTTTTCTTAAAAGATGTTGATTTTAATTAATTGTGATATCTTGTAGGATATTAAAGATTTGAAACATATTTAATGAGATATTAAAGATTTGGAGCAGATTTGACCCTGATTTAATTAGATATTAAAAATTTGGAGTAGATTTGATATTGATTTTGTCTTGAATGCTACACAATCCAAAAGAAATCTCATAATGAAGTGAAGATATTGCCTTAGATATGAAAGTTTATGGCCTACGATCAGTTACTTGGCTAGGAGGTCACTTAAGTGGCTATAAATAGAGAGGGAATAGAACCTCAAAGGAGTTTTGGGAACGGGACGAGCCAAAGGGCTTTAGATCACAATGCAGAAAATGGTACGAGAGGGTACCACACCATACAAGAGGGGGAGGATTAAGGGCGTATTATCTTTTAAACCCTGTATGTTTCTTTAGATTTGTTTGCTAAGGTGATTATGAAACCTTGTTAGTTTTAGCAAAAACTGTGTTAGATTGTTGTTACTCAGTAGAGCTCTTAATGTTTATTGTTTTATTTGTCTATCAGTTAGTTTGAGTAAAGTTTTAATGAGTTCAGTTGGTTTGAATAAAGTTTTAATGAGTTAAGTCATGCTTGTCTCATATTTTGAGTTTGTTCTTGCTATCTGAGTGTTAATTGTCATTGTTGGATATCAATTGTGATTTTTATATAGAGATACATTTGATGATTTGATATTTTACTGTTGATTATGTAAATAAAGCATACAATTGATTATGATTTTTTGGATTTAATCGATATATTTTCCGTGAACACATGCTTGGCCACTAGATGTTCATGAGATAATTATCTGGGAATAATATATGGCATAGTTTATGTTAAAGTTAATCTTGGTGGATTTAGATCCTTAGTCAATTTGCATTTGGTTAAGTCCTCAATTTATTTTATTTCGTTTATTAATTTTTATTTTTATTTTGAGTGATTTAATTTCTGCATTTTTTATTTTATCGTTTGCATTGTTTATGTCCAACTAGATTAGAAAAATTTATCAATACCTAAACTTAACTCAGTATCTATGTGATCCACCTTGTATTTGCTAGACTATATTGTTATATGATTCGTGTACTTGCGAGTATTTTAGAACTTGTAAAAGCCGCAACAATAGGTAAAGGTTGTAGTAAACCAGTCGGAGATAGGGATTGATACTTGTTCCTTTGGCAAATATCACAAGCTGCCGCATATTGTTTAATGTGTCCTTTCATGCCATCCCAGAACAGCAGCCCCAAAATCTTCTTATAGGTCCTAAAGAACCCTGAATGCCCTCCCGTGGGATAGCTATCGAA
The DNA here is from genome assembly GCA_019955255.1 of Castanospermum australe. Lineage (NCBI taxonomy): Eukaryota > Viridiplantae > Streptophyta > Magnoliopsida > Fabales > Fabaceae > Castanospermum > Castanospermum australe. Next base: position 742,625 of record NSJW01000637.1, read on the forward strand.
TTCCTTGAGGATGGTGAGTATCTTTGCAGAACCCTTTGGCAGAACTAGTCTGTTCTTATAATACAGCCGTCCTCCTTTGCTTTGCTTTCATAACCCGGATGTGAAGTTTGTAGGATTGCTCTAAGTTTGGGATCTGCTTGTGATTCATCTGTTAGTTTAGGATCTGCTTGTAATTCATCTAATGTGAAACTTGGGAACCCTTAAACTTCTGATATCTGTTGGAGCTGGCCACTCCGCCATATCTTTAAGTGAATATGTTCTATTGTAAACTACTATATCTTCGAAGAATACTAACACAAACTTCTTGTGAAAGAGTCTAAATATCTTATTCATTAAGGATTGGAATGTGGAGGGGGCATTAGATAGGCTAAATGGCATCACGAGATTTGTAATGTCCTTCATGAGATCTAAAATCTGTTTTGGGTATATCTTCTTTGCGTGCCCTGATTTGATGATGCCCTGCCTTCAAATCCAGCTTGGAAAACACCGTTGCTCCTTCCAATTCATCTAATAATTCATCAATGGCTAGGATTGGGAATTTGTGAGATATACCCATTATCAGAATAATGAAATTGAGAAGATTCTGGGGGAAATGCTGTCAACCGGCATAATTAGGCCTCATACCAGCCCTTTCTCAAGCCCAATCATATTAGTTCGGAAGAAAGATGTGGGATGGCATTTTTGTGTGGATTATAGGGCCCCAAACAAGGTGTTAAAACTGGTATTTATGTATTAACAATGGAGGCTAGCTCCTTATACTAAGAGGACAAGCTCTCATGCGGGTACCCGAACCCTTCCTCAAAACAGTAATCAAAATACAAGAGAACAATCAGAAGATAGAGTTCCCCTCTTGAGAACAACCCAGACCCCGCAGATCCCTTGGTCTCCCTCTTCCTCCAAAATCTTCTTTGATCTTCCCTCACGCCCCTCCTCTCCCTTAATCTCTTCCTTCTCTCCCTCTGTCATTTCCCACTCTCCTCCTCCACTCATATGCCAGCTGGCGTGTTGGTTGTGCTCAGCCCATCACTCTTCTGTGGTCCCTTCCCTTCTCCATCATCCGTAACTTACTCCTCTTTTGTCCTCTTTTCCCTTTTAGTTTGGAATGTTCCTTTGCTGCCCCCCATCTTCCTTCTCTCATACATAATCAACTGCTTCTTCCCCTTCCCTTGCTTTCTTAAGTAGAACTTGCTGACCAAGGGCCTATCATTGCCCCACCTGAATGAGAGCCACTTGTCCTCAAGGTGGAAGCTGGGGAATTGCTATGGCTGCTGATGACTCCTAGGAGTTTTCATGGTTAGACAGTTGTGACCATTGAATTAATAACTCCATTGAACTGTCCAGCAGCTCCTTGGTAGCCAAAACCTCTTGTGGTTGGATCTGCAACTCCAATTCTTCTGTTAAAAAACTTGGCAAATGTTGGGAAGGAGTATTAACATGTAGAGCCTGTTCGAGTTGGGTTTCATAAAAAACTAGGTGGACATTGGAGTAAGTTGGTAATGCCAGCTTACAAGCCACAGTTCCTAACCTCTCCAATATCTCATATGGTCCATACAATCTTGGATTTAATTTCTCTCTCACTCTTCGAGCCAAAGACCTCAGCTTGTAAGGCAGTAGTTTTAGATAAACAAGGTCTCCAGGCTTATACACCGCCTACCTCATGTTTGTCTGCTTGAGCCTTCATCCTCTGTTGAGCTTTCTGCAAGTTCAGTTTCAGCTGCTGTCCTGAGTCATAAGCAGTTGGTCCACAGCATCTACCATGGAACTCTCTCTGCTGTATAAATAATAGATTGGGGGGGGGGGGGGGGGAATGGATGCATTGTAGGTGTTGAACCAAAATTCAGCCCAAGGAATCCATTTTTCCCAACAGGTAGAATGATCATTAACAAAACATTGTAGATAAGTCTCCAAGGTCCTGTTGGTTACCTGAATCTGACCATCGGACTGAGGATGATAAGCTGAGCTTATCCTCAGCTTGAACGGCCCACCACCATCAAGTAGCGAATCTGCCACCTTAGACTTTGGTGACCCCCCTATGAATTCCATCAACACATCTTCCCAAATCTGATTTGGAATTGGCAGGGGTTGTAGACTTGTAGTAATCCTGCAGGGCTCAAGGTCTGATACTTACTGCACAACCAGCCACAATTTTCTCAATATCTCGTTTCATTCCGTTCCAGTACGGGACTGCAGCCATCCTTTTATAAGTTCTAGTAACTCCTAAATGTCCTCCCCATGGTGAAGAGTGAAACCAGAAACAGAAACAGAAACTGGTTTGATGGAAACCAGAAGCAAAAACTGATTTGATAGAAACCAGAAATAGAACACTGATTTTATTGAAGGAAATTGAAGGAACTCTCTATTATGTGACTGATATCAAAGAAATATCAGTGTCAAATGAAGAGTTCTGATACAAAGGCTGAAGGAAAAACAATTAACAGAAAGGAAAAATAGAGAGACAATGCAAGCACTTCGAGGGGCTTGCTTCCTCTTTTAGATGTTGTCTAACCAATTGAATATAGCCAGCGCCGCTCTTGTTGTCTGTTTATCTGTTTTGCTGACTTCTAGTGTAGAAGGAAAAATGTTAGAAGAAACCTCTTGATAAGTTTTATTTCTCTTATCTGCCTATTCTTATTAGGTGTGTCCAATGCAGCTGAACATATGTGATTGATGGTGTTAGAGAAATTAAAAATATAGAGCTTGTTAGATTATTATGGTTGTTCATGTTTTAGGTGTCTTGTTATGTTAGTAGACTTATTGGGCAGGCCTTGTACTAGTTTTACTATGCTAGTACTTGACCTATATTATAATATAAATAGATGTTCCTCTGCACTCTACTCTCCCCTCCTTTCCTTCTTTCTTTTCTTTCTCTCTAAATTTTATGTTCTGTTTCTTCCTTTCTTCACATCACTTGCATGTGCCGTTTGCACCCTCTCTTTGCTACCACCTCCTCCACTCTAAAGTTTATGGAAATGGCTTCTAGCCCACACACTGTCAAGGAGATCTTCAAGGATCATAAGAAATTGAATACTCGATATTATTTGTGCTTTATGTCAAGGAACTCCATTCCTTTTTTTTCCCTTTGAATTTTTTTTTTTTCTTACACACTTTGAGAGAAGAAATTCATTTGAGTTTTGTGAATGGGAGAGGTTAGGAGGAGCAACCATAGGTAGTTGTTAATGTGCCAACTGTGTAAATTGTGAATGGTTTGCACGGTCCGTTCGGTTCGTTGCCAGTTAGCCAATTCTTGACCAGTTTTTTTGCTAAGTGGTTCATTGCACATAATCATATCTCATTATCTAGAGGTTTTTCTCTCTTTTCTAGCTTTTCCACCACCTAATCCTTATAATTTCAACTTGGTATCAGAGTAGTACCATTCTCCGTGACCTAATGCGATCATTATTTCGTTTGTGAATTCTCAAAAATCTAGAACTCGTCTCCCACAATTTTCCTATCCTATGATTCTTCCCATTGGCTATGCATCGACTCTAGCCACTAGAACCCTAGTTTTTGTCCTCCTAACCATGGATGTTTGGATGAGTTTTTCTCTCTCTACGTGCTGCTGTTCAGCATGTTTCTCCTCTTGCGACTGTCCACGTCTGATCCACCTACCAGGTGTGCATTTCAACCCCAACTGACCCCACCAACACCACCGTCGGCCTCATGTCAGCTTGTCCTTGGAGTCTTGCCATTACTGGAGAAGCCACGTGCCAGTCACCAGAAAACTGCCCTCTTCCACCTTAGAGGGTCGCAATTGGTGCGACCTTGGGAGATCAGCACCATATATTACCTAACGCATCACTCTGTTGCGGCGGTGTTCCGGCCACGCTCCACCTTGTCTACCACCACAGACCAATTTGCCTCCCCTTTTGTGTTCACATCCCAGCCACAAATCAACACTTCCATTTCAGCAGCAAGCATCTCTGTTACTTCTCTGCGTGCGTGCATCAAGCTCTAATGGCTTCAGGTGGAGGCATTGGGATAGAGTGGTATGTGCAGCCTCCTAACTGTAATTGCCTCCAAAACAGCTGAGAATTTTAGGCAGTTCCAAACGGAAATACAGGAAGCTGGACTACTTGTTGGTTACAAGGACTGTCAATTTCATAGAATGATTAAGGATTTTATGATTCAGGCTGGTGACTAAGTAAAGGGTGACAGTGGTGGATGTGTTTCTATATATGGACACAAGTTTGATGGTGAAAATTTTATTGCCAGACAGCCTTGGTCTTTTATCATTGGCAAATAGCGTTCCAAATACAAATAGTTGTAAGTTCTTTATGACTTACAAAAATGGGAACTGGTCATAACTATACAGGTTCTTCTATCAGTGGCACTTGTTGCGTAAGATCATTGATTAGGAATGGTAACCTTGTTATGTCCAATGCTGGTGATTGTTGTGATGGCATTAACAAAGGAGGTTTTGCAGTGGCTCCATTGGAAAATGAACTCATTATTCCAAGCAGTATGTAGCTTCAGAAAGTCTCCATGATTCCTTCATATTCTCATATCCAAAAATTGGAGCTTTTCTTATATTTTCAATAATTTCTTGCTTAACTTTCCTCTCAAATTAGCTCCTTTTTTTATGGACTTCCGTCCAGAACTGTGCCTTCTACCATTAGTTTACCTGGCTGGATGTAAAATCCATGGCAGTTTACTTCGTCTTGTTCTTTAGGTGTTGGAAATTTTAATTTTGAAATCCAAATTACTCCAAGATCTGAATTCAATAAGTTGGGTTATGTCCAACACAGTTGCTTCGGGGCTTTGAATATATCCTTAAGTGGGTATAATATCTAGCAACTACAACGAGGTTATTTATGTTATTAATTGTTTGTTCCAACTACTAGTCTTACCACAGATTGTATAACTCAATGGTCAAGTGTTTACAGATAACACGCTAGTTCAAGCCACCCAGTACCCATGAGACTTGAGTGTATTTATTTTTATTGTCTTTCTTTTACATCATCATATTTTTTCACTGTATTAATGTTGTATGAAGTTTGTTTATTTGTTTAATTGGTTATGCTTTTTTGCAGGCTATATGTGAAGATGAGCGTGTGCAGTATATCCCTCCCAAACGTTTGTGAAAGACGTGTAACATTGACTGACTTTGTGACATCCTAACGTAAGCAGAATTGAGAGTCTGTATTAATGTGGATTTTAGTGTTCATGGTTGTGTCTGATGGAATCTCTAAATGACTTGTTAAAATCTTGAAACTCTGCTCATGTTTCTCTTCTGAATGGATACAAAGAAAAGAAATAAACAGATGACGTGTTACTTTGTGCCGAGGGAGAGATCATGAATCAAACATTAATTATTGGGTATAGAATGGTTTGACTTGTTTGAGAATTGTGAATATGGAATTACGTCATGTAATTTCTTCTAGATAGTTGCATGTAAAAGTTCAATTTTCTGTCTAAAACGTTGTACTCGTGAAGTTTGCCATAGAAAGGAAGCAAGTTATCTTTCGAAACCATTGATTCCCCCAAATGCAATTAGAAAGTGTTTTCCTTAGTAATAGATATTATTTTAGAAATACAAGTTTTAAGTTATCATATAAGTTAATTTGTCTTATCCACTGTAATGGATAATGCCAGTCATTACATGTAGAGGTTAGGACTAGCCATATACGAGTAGGAAGAAAAAGATGGTAAGGTGGAGTTGGAGAGAATAATTGGAGAAGGTGCGGGTATTAAACATTAATCGGAGTTGAAGAGAATATATGACCAGATTAATTTTATTTTTCTGTTTACTGTTTTCTGTTCTTTTACTATTGTGTTAAAAGACTTTTTGAGCCTGGTCTAATTGCTTGGACTAATAGTACGTTGCTCAAGTATGTTACAGTAAATTTTTGCAAATTTACTGTAACATAAATTTACTGTAACGTACTTGAAGCATGGAATTTACTGTAACATAAATTTACTGTAACGTACTTGAAGCATGGCACCCAAGATCGATTCCCTGCTGGGAAGATCCAACTCCCGCTCTCTCCCAAATAACAAAAAAGAAAAAAAAGAAAAGCTTTATACTTTGCAAACATTCCACATGTCCATGCATCTTTCTTTTTATTTTTATGCTACATAACATTTCACATGTCGCCGATTATGATTTTGTATTTTTTTTTGTGTTATGTGCATTGCATATCATTCCTTCCCGTAAGGGAGGCTTGATGCTTCAGAAATCTCGTGTACCACAACCTTCGAATTGATAGTTGAATCAAATTTAACTCAATGTTTTAACAATTTGAGTTATAAGTTAAATGAAGTTTGAATTTCTGTAAGTGTTGAACTTTTAAGTGGATTGAACTTTTGAACAAATTGAAATTCTTACTGGATTAAACTTCTAAGTGAACTTGCACTTTCAAGTTAATTAAATTCACTTGTATTTAGGCATGAAAACAAGTTAGGTCTGGTTTTGTCTTAAACGTGCTTGACTTATTTTTCAAATATAAAGCTTGAGCCTGACTTATTATTTGATATAAATTTTTTTTTAGTCAATTTAAAAGTATATTTTATAATAAGGTCTTTAAATAGGTCAAAAAACTTATTGCTTTAAGCTAATGTAATATTAATTTAGTACTATAACAAAAATTTAAAAGTGATATATATATGTATATATATATATATATATATATATATAGACTGGTCTGTCAGGTTTAAAATGTTATTTTTAATGCTTGAAGCTTAGTCTTTTTAACTAAATGAGTTTTTAGAAAAACCTTAACCTGATTTAATTAATAAACGAGCTAGTGTAAGCCAAGCCTGCCATAGGCTTCTAACGGGTCATGTGGCCTATTCTTCCCTTTACTTGCATTAAAATGTTTTTTTAAAATGAGAGTAAAAATGAATAAATTTTCATGAAAAAAGATTTATATACAAAAATTGTATATCACAAAGAGTAATTTTTTAAAGAGTCTTGGGCTTTAAGGTTGAATTCGACGTATACCTTTTTTTGCTAGTACGAAATCCTTGTGCCTTTTAAGTGTTGGATCAAGTCCATTATGATCGCATCTTTGTTTGTTGCTACATTTTTGATATTATACTTTCATTTTTTGATCCCATTTTTAAAGAACCTTAAAAAAATGGAAAAATAATTGTTTTTTAGTTCTGAAAGTTTTAAATGAGATTGATTTTTCCCCAATATCTAAATACATTTGTCCGTAAATTCCATTCATGAATCTTTTTTCTTCCATGAGTTCTATTCACAATATATATATATATATATATATATATATATATATATATATATATATATATATATATATTATACTTTCATTTTTTGATCCCATTTTTAAAGAACCTTAAAAAAATGGAAAAATAATTGTTTTTTAGTTCTGAAAGTTTTAAATGAGATTGATTTTTCCCCAATATCTAAATACATTTGTCCGTAAATTCCATTCATAAATCTTTTTTCTTCCATGAGTTCTATTCACAATATATATATATATATATTATATATATATATATATATATATATATATATAAGGGATATTTGATATTGTTTAGTAAGATCTAATCGCCTTAGTGTATTAGTGAGTCAATGAACTCATATTCTCGAGCATATTTTCCTTGTTTTGATTTGCAACTCTAAACAGTTAAATAAATTTTGATTTTTAATTAATTGATATAAAATTAAATTGAAAAGAACTTTGCCTAAAGAACTATATGAGGAATGTTGAAGTTTTTTTTTAATCTTGATATAACATAAATTGCTTATTTTATTTGTGAAAAATGAATAGACTATGTGTTATGAATTTAGATAATTACAGTAAGCTCAATATTATCATTAATGATTCATGTGCTTGTGAATTATGTACCCTAAGTTGAGTTAGTGTGGATGACTAATACAGTATAAACCTTAGCCTATTCGTGATGAGGTTTATCAAAATTAGATCGATTGTCAATTTTAGAAAAAAAAAATTGAGTCATTGAGATATTGATTTGATCATCTATCCAATGGTGTGACCGAAAATAGAAACCGTACTTCAAGTTTTCTATCACCCATATGATCAATAGACCAAATACTTAAGCAAATCATGTGAGATTGAATTTCAATGGGTCAACAACAAAGCAGAAACTCTGAGAATTGCAAGAAAGTGAAATAAGTGACAAACTTTCACAAAATTAGCAAAAGAAAGTTCTAGAAAAAAATGTGAAAATATTATATTATTTAGGATAAAATACATTTTATCCTCTTAAAGTATGATCATTTCTCAATCTATCTCCTTGAAAATTTTTCTTTATCACTTAACTCCTTTAAAGTTTTGTTTTAAGTAAAAACATTATTGTTTTCATTAAATCAAATGGCACAAATAATACATGTACAAATAGAGGGTTATTCTTTAGAGTTTAATTTTGATCTACTGCTAGTGTAAAAATTTTTACACTATCATCCAATTATGAGTTGTCAAATTATTAAAAATATTTAATTAAGATAAGAACTACCTAAAAAGTCAAACATTAGGTAACATGTGATTGGATGATGATATAAAAAATTTATATTAATAGTGAATCAAAATTAAATCCTATTCTTTAACGAGGTAAAAAAATATTTTATCCTATTATTTAACCAATAATTCAAACAAACCATGATTTTTGAACACACATGTTTAATGACCTAGTTGCACCATCAAGCAACGGTCCAGTGTCCTTGTCATTGTTTCCTCACCAGCTGAGCCTTTATTCTCGAGAGCAGTATGGAATCTAGGCAATCATAGACTTGAGAATAATATTGATTTTTGAAGGTGAAAGCTCTTTATAGGCTTTATTTCCTACTTTCTCTTTCTTGTTGAGTTTTTCTTTTACTCCTCTTGTAAGATTTTGAGGAGAAGTAAGTTCCTTCTTGAAAGGGAAGCTCAGGGTTCCAAGGAAAAAGGTGAAAGTGGTTGATTATGTTGGAAAGCCCCCTGTCAAGTATTATTTTCCTAGAAACATTCTAAGGTTGAGTCAAGGAGTGAGTCATCCAAGAAGTTATCTCAGGTTCTTGAGTTGTGCTCTTTTTCTTGATTTGTTTTGTTCTTAATCAAAGTTTCTTGTTGTGGTGGAAGAAGGCTTGTTATATGAGGAGTCTTTGGGCCAAGCTAGAGCTGTGCTCTTCTAGAGTTGACGTGTCTCTAGAGTTTATACTTCTTCGGGGTTGAGTCTTTTGTGTTTGTGGGTAAATTTCTTGTCTCAACTTATGGAAAGTCTAAATTGTTAGATGTAGCCTCATGTTATTAAGCTAAAAATAATCAAGCAACAAGAGATTAGTGTGATGGCCTAAGTATGCTTTGGGCATTCCATTTGATTTGACAATTGTTTATTAGGCATTGGTGTGAGTAATTTTGTATTGTGAGTGAGAATTTTAAAAGGATGAGAATCATTACCATGAGACATTGAAGTCTAATTTCATAGACAATAAAGGAAGCTGACCTTCCATTTCTTCTACAAGTTACATATTTTCAGCTTGTGTCATCATTGATTTCCTCTTTCCCTTGCTTGCACAGAAAGCATCTCAAGTGCCTGTTGGTCCTAATGCTCACATATCTTCTACTTCTTCTCCAAGTTCGTGCTTTCTTCTTTGTTGGCATTTTGAATTTGTTTCGTTTTCTTCTACTCCACTTGATCTTCCTTCTTTTTGGATTTTGTGGTTTTCTCAAGTAGTCTTCTTGCATTTATGCATCTTTCGTTAGTTTGTTTTGGTTGATGTTGATTTATAGGTCTTCCTTACCCCTTAAGCGTGATGTGGGATCATCTTATCTATTTCGAAGGAGTTGGATAAACTTGTTGCTGGGCGTAATTTGTCGGTAGAGGACATTTCTGTATTGATACCTCTCTTGTTAGATCACCTTGAGGTTCAACTTGTGTATGGGGACTTTTCAAACAAGTATAGAGGTTATGCTTAAGGTTGTTTGGTCGATTTGCTATGCTTCTTGAAGTCTTGTAGTCTCTTAGATGCTTCAGGTGGGAGACGCTCTAAATTCGCAAGCCTTTCTAATAGATGCATAGCTTTGCTTTCAACAATGCCTGGTTGGGCAAGATAAAGGATCATACCCTTGCTTTTGTGGGCATTGTTTCCGAGGACTCCCTTCTTGGGGTGCTGGATCTCAAGCAGTGAGCTTTTCAAGAAGCCAACATTCTCCACTTGAAGCTAGGTTCTCTTGACCCTTGCTTGGAGGTTTGAGGGGTCAATTGATTCTGGTTGAAGTTTGTGGCACCAAGGCCGCTTTGCATGCCCTATAGGTTATTAAAGGCATTTTGTTTTGGTTGTACTCAAACATATTTCATTTTGTATTCACTCTTTATTTAGACTTGACTTAAGGCGTATTTTATTTTGTAGTATACGCTTTGCCTTGTTCTGATGTTGTGTTCATGTATACTGGGCATTAGCTCTTGTATTTCATGCAGAGTGTATCTTGACTTTCAACTTCTTGGGATTCTTAGTTGCTTCGTTGCCATGTTCTTCTGTGATTACCTTTTAGTTTTTTAAGTTGCTTTTATGTTGTAGCTGCATATCTGTTAAACTAATATTTCACCTTGAACGATTGAAGGGTTGGGTTGTATTTATCTGTTTACACACTTAGATATTTGTATACATGCTCTTCTTGGGCACTCTAAGAGTATTTATTTTAAATTGATGAGAACAAATGAGTCCTGTGCCTAAGACCTTTTAATTCTTTCACAACTCTTCTATATTTTGCACTTGAGGCATCTTTTTTTTTTTTTTGCATGCACTGTCCCTATGCTGCACTTCATCTCTTTCAGGATGTGAGGCATTTCCTTGATACCTTTAAGTCTTAAGAGGGCATTTGCTTACGCTATTTGTTGGCCGTATTTTGTTTTCAATGTAGCGTCTAATGTGCTTCATTATTGTACAGGTTTTGATTGGCAAGGCGTTACAGCTCCCCTTGAAGGTCCCTGTAAAAGGTAGTTTCAATTTCCATTGGTAAATGATGCTTCAAAGCTAGATTGCATTTTGTATGGTCAAGCATCCTTAGAGTTGTACTGTGGTTCTTCCATATGCAATTTTAATGTTTTAGGGAAATTGATCCCTTGTAAAACCTAAATGAGTAAACAACACCTTAAGCGTTGTTATTGTGATGTAGTCTTTTTCGTTGCTTCATCATCTCCCTTTTTTTTGTGCTTTGATGGCAATGATTTTGTCCTTCATTGGGCGTCTTAGGCTTTCAAACACTCTTGCCCTTTGTTGAGTGTTTTGATTTTTTATAACAAAGTTGTTGCCTTTCACTATGCATTTCAGTGCTTTTGGCCCCTCGCTAGGCGTCTTGATTTTGATAGTAACACTTTTGCCATTTGTTGAGCATTTTAAAGCTTTTGTCCTTCACTGGGTGTTTCAGTGCTTTTGCCCCTTGTTAGGCGTCTTGACTTTGTGAAGTTGGCTATATGCCAATTGATGGGCGTGCATTTTCTTGTTTTGTGTTAGAGGCTTCTCAGAAAGGTTTGCAATAATAGATAAATTTTAAATGCCAGTTAATGTGTTGTGTGAACTTTCTCTGAATGGAAGTTGCTTGTATTTTGTATAACTTAGAAGCCTTTGATGCTTTAGGAATCTTTTGCATCGTATGTTGTTTGAAAGCTTGAGTCATTTTGGGACTGTCTTACCCTGGAGGATCTTGGGAAGCTTTACTCTTAGTTGAGTCTGTGTTGGAAGCTGGATTGAAAACATTGGTATGTGTTGAAGATTGATTTGGGTGTCTTGGCGACAAGAGGGGCTTTCTACATTGAAGGTTTCTTTGGGAGTATGGCAATGAAGTTATTTGTATTGGAAGCTGCTTTGATAGTGAAGCTAGTTGTGTTGTGATGTATTACAAAATTGCACACGTTTTATATTTGAATTATTTGGATTTTCATTTATTTTTTATTAGATTTATTTGGATTTTTTCTATTTTTGGTTTCTTTTACATTTTCAAGTATAATTTTAAAGGTCTTTGAATTTAAGCTTAGAAAGGAGTTTAGCCAAATTGACCTAAAAAGCATAAAGACTCAAATTAAAGGAATTGGAGGCATAGAAGGAAAAAGAGACCTAAAAGATAAAAAAGGAAAGATTAAAAGAAAAAAGGAATAATTTAAATTTTTCGAGAATTGAAAGTGGAGACAAGAAGGAGGACGACTATAAAGATTGAAGGACAATGAAAAGGAGATCCAACACTATTCTTCATCTAAGTCCTTCTTCTCTTTTATTTTTTAGTTAAATTTACTCTATGTTACCTTTTATTTTTTTGTATTTCATTGTTTTACAATCATGAAAGGCTAATTCCCTTATTTCTATGATAGGGATGTAATTCTTCTATTTTATATGGATTGATTATATTTTTCTCTTTATTAATGATAAATTATTGATTCTTGATTCATTAATAGTATTCATATTGCTTGTTACATGTTGATTTCCATGTACATATGATTTAAGACATGTAAGTGAAAATTGATAGTCAAAGTCGAACGTCGAAATTCTATTAATTAAACTTAAGAACTAATGCTTAGAGATAGGATTAATATTTCGAGGAAGAATGAATTATCAGATAATTTAATGTGTTTTGATTGAGTTAATGGTCATGAGAATAAGATTAATTTGATTAAAATACTATATCGAAAGAAGGTAAAGGATAAATTAAGATAATTTACCTTTGATAACATGATCAACCATGGTAAAGTGAGTTTTACTACTAGGTATATGCTATTTGGCAACATTTAATTAACAACATCTATGAAAATGTTGTTTAAAATTATAATAAAATTAATTTTGCAACATTTATCATATTAAATGCTGCTATTTTGGTATTTCCTTTTGTTAACGATGCTTTTTCCCAAATTCTCCCAACAAGTCCTCTGCCTCTTCAGCCCCAATTCCCGATCCTTCAATCGCTGCCTTTACACTCTACCTTCGCCTCTCATTCTGCTGCTGTGCCTCTACCATCTCTCTGCGACACCAATTCCTTTTGCCAACAAGCGTTGCTATCTCTCAGAGGAAGTATGCTCTTGATGTTTTGGAAGAAACTAGAATGCTAGATTGTAAACCAATTGATACTCATATGGATCCGAATGTTAAACTTTTACCAGATCAGGGGGAGCCTTATTTTGACCTGGGAAGGTATCGAAGACTGGTGAGAAAATTAAACTATCTCATCATGACTCGACCAAATATATGTTTCGTAGTTAGTGTTGTGAATCAATTTCTTAACTCTCCGTGTCATAATCATTGGAATGCAGTAGTTCGAATTTTGAGATATATTAAGAGTTCTCTTGGGAAGGGGTTAATCTATGAGAATAAAGGTCATACAGACATTGTTGCATATACAGATGCAGATTGGGTAGGATCTCCTAGTGACAGACAGTCTTAAGTATGGCCTAAGCATTTACAGTAGGAGCATTGAGGACGACCACCAACACCATGGCCACCTCTACCACCACCACGACCACAACCGCGACTTTCACAGCAGCAGAGACAAAAGCTGAGGACTCTGAACCTGATTGGGAACCAATTCCAGATGTTGCATCTGGAGAAGGAACTTGCAACAATCAATTAATGAGATCCTCCACCGTAGGAGTATTTGAGTATGTCAGGATTTGATTCCGAATAGATTCAAAATCTTTATGAAGACCGTGGAGAACAAAAACTATATACATGTTGTCAAGTTTGTCAAGATTTGTTTAGATATGAAGGAAGGTCATGATCTGTCACATGGAGCGTTGCTAGATTATGAACAGAATTGTATAGACGTTGGATATCATTAGAGTAGATGCTCCGAGCCTTCTTCCATATGTCATGACAAGTTTTATAGGAACGAAAATGCACTAATAATTTTAGATCAATGGACTGCCAAAGTAAGGATACCAACTGATAGTTAGTCTTCTTCCCTTGGTCCCTCCATCGGTAGTGATGTCCTCTACCTTCTTGGTTAGATGCTCAAAGAGTCCTTGACCTAAAAATCAAATATCAATAGCAGCATACCAATCTAAATAATTCTTACCCTTGAGTTTTTCTAATGTTATGGTAGGACTGCCAGAGAAAGAAAAGGAAATAAGGCCCTTTTTTGAGGATTCAGAGGTGACACAGGACAAATCAGATGCAGAAGCCATGACTAGGAAGAAAGCGTGAGAGCTCAAGACAAAAAAAGTGAGATTTTTGTGAGAGTTTGATACTAGACATGAAAGCCCAAGACAAGAGATAGTTTAACCGGACTTCTGACCTTTAGAACAGGACTAGGCAGCGCCGACGAGCTGAGCGGAATCGGCATCGAGACAATCAGAGGTCGGGAAGATGGCGGGTAGCTTACATGCGCCGACAGGAGATAGGTCAATCTGGACTTCTGACCTCCAGAACAGGACCAAGGGTCGCCGACAAGCTAAACGGGATTGGCAGCGAGACGATCAGAGGTCGGGAAGATGGCACATGGCTTACACGCACAGACAGCTTCTACTGTGCGTACAGGCGCGTGACGGTACCTCCGACGACGACGTTCAGAGAGACTACCGGTCGGTGGTTTTTGAAGCTGTTTGTGCCTTCACCTTCCTGGTTGAAGATGTAGAGACCAGAGATTCAACTTGGATAGTGGCTAGAATAGTGTGATTCCTAGGGTTTGAGCCCTAAGATCGTACAAGCTCTGATACCAACTTGAGAATGATTTGTGAATAACTTAAAGAAAAATCTCTCAGCTCATGAATTTATATTTACAGATTACAAACATAAATCCCTTGATGTTAGGGATTGATAAGATTATTTATAGCCAGAGAATCAGCTATTTCCTATTCTATCTATACAGAATATCTACTAATTATTAACCAAATCAAAGAATATCAACAACTAAATCAGATAATATCAACATCTGCTAACACCAAATTCAACACTTAGTATTCTCCAAAATTATCTTGGCCATGCATTACATAAAGTGACCCACATCACTTTAAAAATATAAATATGGATAGTAAGGCTTATTAAAGTGTCTACACATCATGAAATCCTTAAAATCACTCACTTTTATGAAAACTAAAATTAAAGCAAGAAAAAATAAAATCCTTCAATAGGAAACCCTACTTGGCCGTAAATTCCATGGCCACCAAAATGCATAATTTTTACAATATTCAAGTACAAAATAAGCTTAACTTACACTATAAAGCTCATAATCACAAACAATCATCAAGATCACACCATACGAGAAATCTTTATAAAAAAAAAAAACCCTAACTATGGCTACATGAAAAACATAATCTCCCACTTAAAAGTGGGCTTACAAGCTTCATGAAAATGGTTCCTCTTGCCACAAATCACCCATAACCAAATTAAAAACTCAAGAAGGAGAGAGTTTCATGGATTCAAGAGAATCAACCCACCATGAAAGCTGTGAGTTTAGTAAAGAAAAGAGTGGTTTTGATTTGAAAATGGTTTAAAATATTGATTTCCTTGCTTTTTCTTTTTCTTTCTCCTTTTTTCTCCTTTCTCTTCTCCTTCCTCCCTCCTTGGCCATGAACTATGGCTGCTTCTCTTCTTTTTTTCTTTTCTTTTCCTTCTTCCTTTTTACTTAACTTGGCCATGGGGTTAGGGCCAAACTAAAAACTCAAGAAAGAGAGAGTTTCATGGATTCAAGAGAATCAACCCACCATGAAAACTGTGAGTTTAGAGAAGAAAAGAGTGGTTTTGATTTGAAAATGGTTTAAAATCTTGATTTCCTTGCTTTTTCTTCTTCTTTCTCCTTTTTTCTCCTTTCTCTTCTCCTTCCTCCTCCTTGGCCATGAACTATGGCTGCTTCTCTTCTTTTTTTCTTTTCTTTTCCTTCTTCCTTTTTACTTAACTTAGCCGTGGGTTAGGGGATACAAGAGGAATTAAGTGATTTGTTTAATATTTTTAATTCTATTTTGTCTTGTTAAGCCACCAATCAAAGGCCTTGCTTTCTAGTAATGTTAATCCAAATAATCATGACATTTAGTTAGATTATAACTAGGTTAGTTAGAATTGGACTAAATGGAAGTAACTAAATAGTAACTAGTTTAGTTACTCTAACTAGATAATCATTACTTTTCCTAACTAATTAGAACTTAACACTTGTCATGGTGTTATTGGTCATTTTTGACCAATTATATAATTACACATGTAAATCTTTCTAAATGTCACATTCCAATTGGGTTAGAGTATGCTAATTTCACTTATTTTAATTAATAAATACTTAGAAGCTAATTAATAAATTAGAGAATAAATTTGGTTAATTTTTGTATTCTAATTTTTCACTAGATAAAAATGCCCTTATTTGCAACTTCAAAATTACTAAATTGCTACGGTATAATTTTTACTATTCCTTCAGGTATTTCAATTATTTCTGATTTTCTTTGGATAATTTTTCCTGTTATCTTTTATTTAAATACTAAAATAAAAATACTAAGAATTAAATAAGGCATTTACTAATGACAAATAATAAAATAAAATTTGAGACTAGTTTAGGACTTTTATAATTTATATTTACTTAAATGGGATGTTACACATATGTATAGCTGGGTCCATATATAGCAGCTATTTTTAAATTGTTAACCTTTGGCACTTGACAGGAACTTTCAAAAATCTGATTTTTTATAAAAATATGTTTGTTTGTTATAAACGTACAATAGTTACAGAACAATTGCTTTGTTTGAATGTATGCTCTGCTGGTTTCACAATTTTCTAGTATCTTCTGTTACTTTATTAATAGTTGTTTTTTTTTCCTTTTTCAACAATTAATGTGAAAAATTATGCAGATGGGGTTTTCTAGGTGAAGCTTATAAGCCTCATTAGTAAAAGGATGGCTTATAAGCTTATAAGCCTCATTAGTGTATTTATTCCTGATTTAAGAAGGCATCCATTTATGTATTTATTCAACAAACAACAAAAGAACCATATTTATTCAGCTTCATTTGACAAACTAGATTGAAATGTGAATACTTTTTACCAAATTCTAACAAGCCGCATGCATCCTAAAAGGTATTTTTGCTCTCTCTGTTGCTATATGTGCAGGAAAGTGCAGATATGATTGATAGGGAAGACCAGCAGAAATTTCTAGGAAGTGTTGATTTTCTCTCTCAATATCGTATACCTGCCTTGATTTCTGATATGGAGGCAGCAACAAAAGTTCCCAAAGGGTGAGGTTTCTTTTATTGTTTTGAAGGTTTACAATTGATGAATCAAATTTATCAATGATTAAAAAATCTTGTCTAGGATATATAAGAATCTATATTTTAACTTTTTCCATAAGATATGGAACAATCTTAGTTGAGGCCGTAGGAATTTATTTCTCTATCAATGCCTTTCATAGGAGTTGTCAATAGCCAAGTCTGTGTTTTGAAACTACCTAAGCTTTCAATTATTTCTTGACTAAATTTCTGAATTGAGAAACCCATAGAGTTTCGCATTCTTTTCAGATTGACCATCTATGTTCTTATTAAACACACCTACCTGAATAGTTAATAAAATTAATGGAAATCTCTAAGTTCAGCAACATTAGCACATTTATGCAACCCTTGAGCAACGTCCTGTAACAATTTGTTATTAACCTGCAATCAAATAGTTCACCAAAAATTGAGCCTCACTTGGCCTCGTGTGTATGTGTGAATGGAGAGAGACAGGGAGTTAACCATGATTTGCAATCATTGAGTTGGAACTAGTGAACTAGTTAATCGTTTTGTCCTTTTGTCTTTGTTTTGTATGCGTGTGATCATCGTATCTCATTGAACATAGTATATAATAGTTAGCACTTTGCATTATATTTGCGCTGTATTTATTAAGGTAGTTTTTCATATATTTCAACTCATATATGAAGCATTGAATTGAACTTATATTAAGTAGGCCTAGTTATAGGTAGCTACAATGAAAGTTTTAGGAATTATTCCTTGATTGGTAATTGTAAGTTTTGAGATTAAATTTGTTTGGTAATCAGTTTGATTTTGATATCGCGTCTATATACATACTTTGGATGAAAACATAGTTGTACAACTCATAACTTCCAAGTATAAGAATAGGTTTCCCATTTATATAACCATGTTTATGATATATGATTATTGAGAACTCAATTTTTATTCCCCAATTTAACTCCTTTATATTTTCCAGCCATGCAGGATAACGACCTTTTTTTAATAAAGATGGAGTAGAAAGAAAAATTAGGCTCCTACTGGAATGCAATGCTAGAAGTACAAATTTGGCATGGGAGATGTAGCTGAACTTTAGTAACTCCATTATGATTTAGAGACATATATTGAAAAGACTTTTGATTAAGTCATTTACTCATATGCCAGTGCAATCTTTGAGTATAAATACTACACTTTTAGTCATTGAAAAGACTTTTCCTTTTGCCAAATCTTTGGTTATAGCTTCAATGATTATGTAGTAAACTTGAAGTTTCTATAATGAGTATGAACTATTTCTAAATGATTTCTTGTTTGTTTGCTTTGGTTGCCACATAATTAGGAACATTTTTAAATTGGGTTAGCACTTGAAAAAGGTTGTTTATAGTAAGCAATATATTTAACCTTTAACTACATTTTTAGAAATTGTTCTTGAAAGTAACATTGACAGCATTTTTCACATTTAACTACATTTTGAGAAAATGTTGTAAAAAATACCTTTAGCAACATTTATAACATTTAGCTACATTTTTAGAAAATGTTGTTATTTATTAAATAAATGTTGCAAAAAGTATGATAAAATGTTATTAAAAACTGTTGCCAACCAAGCTTAAGAGAACACTTGTGAAAATGTTGCTAATACTAATAGCAACATTTTTTTTGTAATTTAGCAGCATTTTTTAAATGCTGTTAAATGTGAATTATGTTATAGTGTTTTGATCTTCCATAATGAATAGATGTAGTGAAACTCTTATCCTATAACTCTTTTGTTATTGATACTTGTGAACTTATTTTTGTTTGCTATTTAGTTATAGTTTAATATTCATAGTTTTTTTAGATTTTTTATTTGAATTTGCAGTCTTAATAATTAAAGTTGCTATAGTTTGGTAATCAACATGATACTCATGGGAACGATCTTTATTTTACGACTTGTATGATTTGTGTATTTACATACCCACAACATGTTGAAAAGCTGCTCTGGTGACACTTCTTTGCGAAAAGGTTTTAAGCTATGTTTAGGGACAACACCGTATGGCTATCTGTTCATAATATTCACCTTTCATTGGGTGTGTCGTGTCCTTGATGCATCGTCTAGCATGCTTCAGCAGCATCGTTATTGTGACTTGAGTAGCTGTAAGGGCACGCCTTAGATGGGGAGTGCTAAAATTCCTTTGAAAGTCCTGTAATATTGTATTTTGTTTAGACAGCTGAACGGTAAAGTATTCTTGCCCTTTTCGATTGAGTTTGTGAGCTTATGCCTTTAGTTGGGCTTGGGTTTTCCTTGCCCTTTACTGGGCTTTAAGGACTCTATAGACTTGTTGTAAGTTTGGATAGCAGCACCCTTGCCCTTCATTGAGCGTCTTGAGGCATTGACATTTTGAATTAAGTATGTCTCCCTTCACTCCTAGCTAAGCTTGCGTTTTTCCTGCCCTGGGCTTATAAGACCCTAAGGACTTCTTTTATGTTAGAGTAGCAACAACTTTGCCCTTCGCTAGGTATCCTAGGGCTTGAAATTTTTTTTATTGAATCTGTCTTCGTACGCCACTAGCTGGGCCTAGGTTTTCCTTACCCTTCGTTGGGCTTATAGGACAACCTTAGAGACTTTCTAGTAAGAATTGCTTTCTTTTGTTTGCTTGCACCCTTCATTAGGTGTGTTGTGTCCTTGCCTGTCATTGGGCTTCTAGGATGTGATGGTCTTAAGCTGCTTGGAAGCTCTTTCATAGGCGGATGCTTGGCATATGAGCACTTTGACATGTGGACGCTTACCTTAGATGTGCTTTTGTATCAGGACGCTCTAGCATACGAGTGCTCTAGTGCACAGACATTTGACTTGAGTGCGCTGAAGTTGATGGCACAACGAGGGTACATTAGAATCATTGACGCTTTGGAGTTTAGGGTGCATTGGCATATTGAATGCTTTGGTATGCGTACCCTTCGTTATGCAAACGCTTTTCTTAGACGCTTCAGAGTTGGGGTGTGCTCTTCTTCCCTTTTTTTGGGAGGCTCAATCCTTAGCTTAGCCGTTGCTCTTTTCTTTCTCTATGCAGATTAACTATAGGTCTATTGCAGATTTCAGCCCTCAATTTATGTGCTTCACTTTTTAGTTTTGTGGCCCGGTAGGCTTCTTGATTGCCTTCATTTCACTGTAGGTCTGCTCAACAATGCGCCGGAAGTGTCTTTACTAATTAAATGTGACCGTTGCCCATACTCTTTTATATTGTATGCAACATTGTTTTTTTATTTTATTGAGCCACTAGCAAGAGTTACTATCCACGCATCCTTCTTGGCCAAACCTTGTACTTGAAGCAGTATACTTATGCACAAAAAGCAACAAACAAGGAACATCAAACCCAGTACAACAAACATGTTTTGGCAGACCCACACAATTAGCAAGCAAACCGTGTTTTAGCAGGATCACAAACAAACCATCAGGACCACAAAACCAATAACCAGTTATCACAAGCCCACGCAAGAAGGACCACAAATGACTCAAAAATATCACACAGTAATCAAGACCAGTAAGTCGGGCCACCACCCAAATTGCTCCAAAATCACACACAGTGAGCGGGAGCACAAACCAACAATGAATTGCAAACCCACAAAGCCACAAAACCCCACACAAACCTACAAAGTCACAAAACCCCAGGCAAACGTATACAACAACAAACCCACAACACACATTACACGCAATGACCCACACCATTAACACGTATGCATAGCCATACCCACAAAAGATACAATCTGGAACAACAATGATGCCATACCCACAAAAGATACAATCTGGAACAACAATGATGCCATACCCATACCCAAACCCATACCGAAACCCATACCCATACCCAAGCCCATACGCATATGCATACTCATGCTCATGCGGTCATGCCCAAAGAAAGCAATTAACAATGATATGCACATACCCACAATCAGTAAAATCAAGGACAAAAATATTAGGGTTATGGAGTTCAGATTTTACCTGGTTCTTCACGATTTCTCTGCAATTTTTCGCTCTTATTCACCTTCAATGTGCTTCGATTTTGGTCTCTGAGTTTGTGGGTTTGTCACTCACAACTTTCTGTGTCATCTTTCTTGAATGAGGAACGTCGTACAGTGCAGGACATGGCTCACGTGATGTGCACGTGCGTTAACCTCTGTTTATTTTGACAGATTTTGTAACGTTTTCAACTTTGACAAAATGTGAGGGGGATTTAGTGTTAGCAAAAATATTTTAGGGGGCTTGGTTGTGAAAGGTCCATATTATAGGGATAAATTGTATTTTTCCCTATATTTTGAGGAATAGAGTTTATATTCATAGTAACTAGATTATTTACACACATTAAGTTTTAATGATGCTTGAAATTTTTATGACAATTTTGGTATTTTGGGCATATGATTGATAGCTTATAATTACATATTTTTTATATAAAAAAATAAGTTTTATTATGTATTGACTTAAAATTAATTTTAACAAATTTATGATATTATTAATTATTTTTCTTAAAATATATCAATTTTAATTAATTGTGTTATCTTGCAAAATATTAAAGATTTGGAACATATTTGGTGATGATGTTAAAGAGTTGAAGTAGATTTGACGCTGATTTAGTTAAATATTAAATATTCAGAGCTGATTTGGTGCTGATTTTGTTTTAAATGCAAACACAATTTCAAGGAGATTCCATAATTAAGTGAAGATATTACGTTGGATATGAAGGACTGTGACTTGCGATTACTTACGTTAGCAAGGAGACAATCAATGTGACGATAAAAAGAAAACCAAGGAGGAGTTTTGGGGGGCAAGCCAATAGGCTTTAGAGCACAATACACAAAATGGTGCGAGAGAGTATCACATCATACAAGAAAACAAGGATTAAGAATATGTTATTTTTCAAACCCTATATGTTTCTTTAGATTTGTTTGTTCAATAATATTTTTCTTATGTTTTGAGTTTATTTTTGCTATTTGAGTGTAACGGTGATTGTTGAATATCAATTGTGATTTCTAGGTAGAGATACAATTGATAATTTAATAGTTTATTATTGACTAGGTAAATAAAGCATACAATTGATTATGATTTTTAGGACTTAATCGATATATTTTTCATGAACACATGCTTGGCTACTAGATGTTTATGAGATAATTATTTGAGAATAATATGTAACAAAGTTGATATTAAAATTAATCTTTGTGAACTCTTATCCGTAATCAATTTGCATTTGGTCAAGTTCTCAATTTATCTGTTGTGTTTATTAATTTTATTTTTGTTTTGAGTAATCTAATTTCTTCATTTTTTATTTTATAATTTGCATTATTTTTGTCCAATTAGATTAAAAAAATGTATCAGTATCTAAAACTTAACCCAAAGTCTTTATGAAATTGACCTCGTATTTGTTAGATTATACTATTGTATGATTTGTGCACTTGTGAATATTTTAGAGCTTATAAACCACAACACCTCTACTTGCACTAACACCTTATTATAGGCATCAATGGAAAACTTAACTGCTCATCCTAAGGGCAACTCACATTCTTCATATGTCGCCAATATTGACCCATTTCTGCAACTGCGTCACAGATTATGGCCTCGCCACTAAGTGTAAGTTTGTATTAGCTTATTTTGTATTTAAAATAATTTATAATCAAAATCTTAAACTAAGATAACTTTCGAAAAAAAAAACCAATTTTTTCTTAAAAATTAATTGTTACCAAACATACATTAAGCTTGTAACTTGAGCTTTTTTGTCATCCTCGTCCATGCAAACAGCAGCTGGCCCTCGCTTTGTCAATTATTGATTGGATTTTATCTCGGTTGCTATATGGTTGCTATTGTCAACATTTCTCCTCCTACATCCTTTATCAACTAAAATTTCCTTTCTTTTTATTTTTTTTTTACTTGGTGAGGATAAGCTAGATTTTTCTAATATGCTACTAAAGGATATACGTATTAAATTTAAAATTCCAATAAAACTATATATATTGTCATTCGTCACTATCTCTTGATTTATGATATTATTGTCCTTAATATATTTTGTAATGTTTAGGACACAAAATGATGATTTTATGAAATCAGAATGGAATGATCATTCGTAATTCATAGTTTGGTAACTTTTTGAATGAAATACCTTTCTAAGTCACTTTACTGTTTGATACATAAAATCGTTGTGGAATAAAATTAAACTTGATATAAATGTTATAAATAATCTTTATAAGAAATTTTTTTTTAAACATACAATGTTTAATTTTAATTGTTTTTATAATTTGATTAGAATAAATATTATTATTTTTTCAAAGAATAATATTATTACCTCAAGTAAATATTTCACATTTATTTTGATATGTAAATAAGTTTCTAAATCAAAGACCAATCATTTAAATCAAAACTAAAAATTATATTGATAAACTAAAATACCATTAAGGTTGATAAGTAATCAAATACATAAAATTTGACCACAAAAAAATTACACCATAAACTGGAATGTAAGAAGGACAATATTTTATTACAAAAAAATATATAAAAAAAGGACAATATATGTAATTTCATAAAGTTTTTTAGGATATTTTAAGAATAAATAATTTTAATCTCATTCTATGGAGTATAGAATCTTAATCCCATCTCTCTAGGAGGGAATAGATTCCATGCTCCATTCCCTATTTTATGGAATGAGGTATGGAATAGAATCACTATTTCATAATTTTTCTTTTTACAAACAAATGAGGGAATGCCCCATTGCATGGAATAGACATGAAAAGGAATCAACATTCCTACATATCAAATGTCACATTAGTATATCTCTTTATTGTTGCTGCTATTTATTGTAGCAAGAATTGTTAATGTTAGAGTTATAAAACCATTTATATGTCTTCGCTTAAAAGCTTAAGTTTTGGGAATAGTTAGTTTATGACATGGTATCTGAGCCTCCACGACCAAGTGGTCAAGAGTTTGATCCTTAATACCCCCATTCTTCATAATTAAGTTGAATTTCAGCACAAAGTAAGGTGGGTCAATGCATTGTCCAGGCTTCAAGCCCAAAGGGTACTTGCGTGAAGCGGCGTGTTAGAGTTATAAAATCATTCATATATATTTACCTAACAGCTTAAGCTTTTGGGATAGTTGGTTCATGACAGTCAACATAGGTCAAAATTCATCAACCTGCCCATCAAATCCTGCAAGTGGAGTAGGTTTGCACTACCAATTCAACAGTCCATTTAGTGGGTAAAATTTTTTCGCTTAGCCCACATAACTCGTAATCCCATATATATAATATAATTGCCTGAATCTATCTCAATATGCCCTAAATGAGATAGGAACAAGCCAACCTATTTAGTTGGTGAGTTGAGTGTTATAAACCAAACATCCCAAAAATTTAAGTTGTTAAGGTATATGAATAGTTTTATATACATGTCTCTCATACAAGAGCCTTTTAGGCTTATAATGTGGACAATATACAAACCCACCACTTTACCTTGTGTTAAAATTTAACTTAATAACCCAATAGGATCAGGTATATGGAATTGTTCAAATGAGCCAAATTCTATAGGGATACTCCTAGTTCAACAAAAAAAAAAACTAATCAACTTAATAACAACTGACAATTCAAGAGAAAAGTTATGTTAAACAACCACCAATCAGCATAAAAATCGATCAAATTTACATTCTATAATAAAATTTTAATCTCTTATTATATGGATTAACGATATAATTGTTATAAAAAATATTTTTCTTAATAGATTAAGTCAACATATTTGGTAACAACTCAAGACAAATCCTTATTGTTCGATACTAATATAATGGCCTTGAATGATGATAAACATAACTTATAGGATAACGGGCAATACCTTGATGGGATTGGAGTTGCTCCAAAATCAAACTCAGTGATAAGGCTCATCCATATTTGAAAGGGACCCTAATCCTACTTAAACACCATTATCTCATTTGACTCCGGCATATATAAAGGGGATACCCCCACAAGTATGATCAATCAGCCATATACACTTACAACTTGTTGAGCACTCTCCTAACATAAATGTTGGAATGTCTTCTGTTGGTACCCCCATCTTCATTTATTCAAGACATTCCTCATCTCAGCTGAATCTTAGGTAATTCCTTGACCTTAGATCTATATTGAAATATTGGCGCCGTCTGTAGGTATTTGGTAAATTTCCACTCCCACCCACTTCGTTATGGCCAATACAAGAAGGCGAGTGCAGAATGTAGCTCAGAATCCTGACAGAGCAAAGATTTCTACCACTAACCCCAATGAGGTTTCACGATCAGCACAAACCACTCCTCCAATGGGTAATGCAGTGAAAAATCTCGTCCTTAATCAGAATCCCTGAATCATCCTGGGAGGACATCCAGTTGACCTACCACCTCAGCAAGACTCGTTCCCAGACGTGGTGACTTTGCTCACCATAATAATCAATCAGAACTATAGACTCGACAAACATAATCAACTTGTTGACAAGATCCACTGAATGTTGCAGGAACGCGAACGTCCAGCTGAGTGGATATCAGAAAGCTTTCAGCCTTCTAGCATGAAATGGACAGGGAAGAAAGGTAAGACTTATCTCATATACCCTTAACAACTAGGGGATGAGTGGACATATCATCACCCCTTCTCTGACTTCATCATGCGAGTCGAATTTCGTGACCACTTCCAAGTCTTAAGAAATGTGGAGCCCTACGATAGTATCACAGACCTAAAGGAGCATCTGGAGACTTATCATGCATCGATACTCACCACTAAGGTCAGTGCAGCTGACGATATCCTATGTCAGGTCATCCCGACCACATTGAATAAGGCAGCCTTGAAGTGGTTTTGCGCTTTAAAGCCCTGCTTTCTTAGCCACTTCACAGTGAGCAAGAGCCAGCCGAAATCTTTAACAACCCTCCTGAACCTTAAACAAAGTCGTGAACAACCTCTTTGCAATGACATCGCAAGGTTTAAGAAGGAAGCAATGCTAGTGGGAGATCTAAATAAGAACATGAAAATGGACAAATTCCTTCTCTGAGTTGAAACCAAGACCATTCGCATCCTCGTTGCCCAAAAAAGAACCAACCAGCTTTGACGACTTACTATCATGGTCTAGGAAATACAAAAAAAAATGGAGGAAACATTGAAAGCAAAGAAAGACTTCATAGCCCCAGGAGAAAGTTCAAAGAAGAAAGAAGAGTTGGAAAAACCACCTCAGGATAATCCAAAAAAGTTAGCCTCCGGCAGTGGATATGTCGAATACATTCTCTTAAACACCAATAGGGAAAAAATACTCCAAGAGGTTTACCACACTGAATTCGGCAAGTTGCCAAACTGAGACCCTTAGCACCTTGGAAATTTGTTAATAAGTCAAAAATGTGCAATTACCACCATGATTTCGGGCATAACACAGAAGATTGCCTTGATCTTTGAGACACAATTGGAAGCCTTATTCAGCAAGGAAGATTACTAAAGTACATAAAAAAATCCTTGAGTTAGTGGAATTGTTTAAGAGTCGAAGTAAGGAAGAGAAGGGAAACCCCAAGGAGCAAATCTAGAAGTCGAGAATCAAAGTTGCATCACTTGCGAAGACATTCTCTAAAGAGAGACGACAATGATACAGTCTCAAGAACTATTGCTACAATCTCGGGAGGATTCGCTGGAGATGGTGAATCAAAGTCCTCTAAGAAGAGGCACTTAAAAGCAATAATAAATGTCACCCATCAACCCGTGGCTAAAGGGAGTAGAAAGCCCACCCCATCCATCATATTTTTTGATAAGGACTACCATGGAGTGATTCTCGACCATGATGACCCACTAATTATATCTGCAATCATTGTTAATACACGAGTAAAGCGAGTTTTGATTAACTAAGGGAGCTCGGCAAACATCCTGTATCATAATACCTTCAAGCAACTCCAGTTACTTGAAATCAAGTTGTACCCCTTTTCTGGCAACCTTATCGGTTTTGATGGAAGCCAAGTAAAAATTAAAGAGTTTGTCGAGCTATGCCTCACGCTGGGGGAAAATTCAATTTGTAAGACAGCCAAAGTGAAATTCCTAGTCGTCAACTGCCTATCTGCTTGCAATGCAATTTTGGGAAGACCCTATTTGAATTATTTTAGGGCAATTGTCTCCATGCCCCACCTAATCATGAAATTCCTTTCAAGGGACCATCAAATAGTAACAATTAGAGGTGACCAAGCACCTGTAAGACAGTGCTATCTCACAATCATCGAGTCGTTATCGCAGACCAAAGAAAAGCCAAAGCAAGAAAAATGCTCCGAGGTGTTACTGGCATAGTTAGATGCAAGAGACTTTGACAAAAGGATGTTATAACTAGACGACCACCTATTAGAAGTTGTAACATCCTCTCCTAACTTAGACCAAAATACGTCGCCCTAATTGCTCTAATAGTTAATATAACAATTAATGTTATTTTTTACCTTGTTAAGTTATTATTATTATTATTATTTAGCTGCTCAAGTTGAAGAGAGCACCAAAAATTATCTAGGAGAAATAAGCATAAGTTGAAATACCAAATGGAATAATAAAAACTAAACAGTAGTATTTGGATCTGTGAAGAGTGGCATTTTTGTCTAGCAAAAAGCTAGATATCAATAATTATCTAAATTGATCATTTAGTCCATTAATTTATTTCTAGCCACTTTATAATTGGATTAGATGAGAATAGCATAATAAAATTAATAGAAAAGTGACTTTTGTAGAACGAGTAAATGAGATAGTGACACTTGTAAGCATTCTATTGGCTTAAGATGGACCAATTAGGTTGTGACATGTTGAAGCATGTCATTAGAGGAGAATGGGCCAATGAAATGTTAAAAGTGGAGGCCTTTGATTGGCTAGAAAATTAGCCAATGAGATGTTGATATATGGAGCTATGTAATTGGCCAAGGGTTAGACAATAGAATTGTGACACTTGGCAATATGTGGTTAGCTAGAATCTTAGCCAATGATGTCTTGACACTTGGAAGCATATGATTGGCTAGGAGCTTGGCCAATGAGATCTTGACATTTGGAAGCCTGTGATTGGTCAAGGATTGGCCAACAAGATGGTGACAAGTGGAGGAGCATGATTGGTTAGAAAAAGTAATCAAGACTTAGTTAAAGAAACCAAACCAAACCAAATTTTGTTTCTGCTATTCGGTTCCAATTGAACCAAGTTAGTTCTATCCTAACTAGGTCATCATTAGTGTAATGATTAAGCCAAACAAGTGTCTAAACCTAATTGGCTTGCCTAACAAAGCCAAAAACCTAGAAAAAACATAAACTAAAATAAACAAAACACTTATTCCCTACTTTGTTCCTAAACCCATGGCTAAAGAGAGAGAGAGAGAGGCAAATGACAGGAAAGAAAAGAGAGGAAGAAAGGGAGAAGGAGCTCATGGCCAAGCAAGGGGGAACAAGAAGGAGGAAGAGAAAAGAAGAAAAAAAATGGAAGAAATAGCTAGAAATCAAGGAGGAAAGCTTGTCTTCAAGAGGAAGGGGTTTAAACCTAAGCTTTTCAAGTTTTAATCTATGTTTCATCATTGTCTTCTATGACCTTTACCACTCTTGAATCCATGGTGGCTTTGGGGTTCTTGAGTATTGAACTTAAATATCGATGATTCACAGCAAGATGATGTGAATTTATGGCTTGATTATGTGAGATCTACTTGACTTTCCCTTTATTGTCTACCCAGTGTTTGTATGTGTGGTTTCTTAATCTTAGTCTGATTTTGACAAAATTAGACGTATGAATGTAGATTTAAGGGGGATTAGATGTTTTTATATGTTTATCTATAATTAACTAGCTCAAAAAAATGGCATAGGTTACCATTTGATGCTCACGGCCATAGTAGACCTTCAGAGTGTTTATGTGTATTATTATATAACTAGGTGTTTCTTATGAGGCTTGGTTGTTGATTTAAGGTTTGGTATTATGTGATTTATTGAGATGTTTCTTGAGTGCCTATTTAGGGTTAATATGGATGCTTTATCGACTTTAGTTTGAATTTAGTCAGGATTGGATGTATAGATGAAAATTAGTGATTAGGAAACATATTTTTATGTTTGTCTATGTCTTAGAGGCTTGAAATAGATAGAATTTCCTCTATGGTGACTCACGGCCACAGTAGGCATCAAAGGAAATATTATAAGTTAATATGCGGGCAAGAGTTTCTTATGATATTTTAATGATGGTTTATATAAAACTATGATTAAATAACTTAAAATTAGTTTGAATATGTCATTTTGATGCTCATGGCTATGTAGGGCTGCAAAGGAAGACATATATTAATTAATTAGATGTGAATGAAATTCAAACCTTTTTTATGTTATTTAAGGTATCTCTATAATTACCTAGGTTTAAAGGAGTGGAATTAGCTAAATTCTACCTTGAAAAGGTCACGGCCATATGGGGTGACGTTCTCAAGGTAGAATTTAGATGTGTTTCCAATTAGAAATGTTAAGAGAAGACCCTGATGCACCATATTAGGGTGCATGACCATGTGAGTCCGAGTGGAAAGACTTCATGTGTAAGTTAAGAATAAAAAACCTAGGGGGAAACCATAATATACCCAAGAGGGAAGGATATGATCACTTTAAGGCTAGGAGGAAAATATGTGATTTGAGGGCACAGTGTTAAAACTAGATGACTTTAACAAAGCTTAATGTTTCAATGAAAGAATTGAAAGAAAACTAGAATGCCCAAAGTAGGTGAGTTTGGCCATATTATGGCTTAGATATTAGTTTCATGCAAATGTTAAAAGTGAGAACAATAGGAAAGGTAATCTTAAGCTTTGGCCTAGGAGTAATAAGTTACCTCTTATTATATATTTATGGGCATTAAGGTAGAATTTGACATTTCAATTAAGGTTTGGTAAGTCTTATGAATACCTAGCCTTTAGAAAATAAGAATGATCATGTTGAGGTAAAAATGTGAGGTTCTCATTTAGGGACCCTCCTTTGTCTAAGTATGACTTAAGTTGTGATTTCAATGTAAGATATGATAATTAAGCATTAATCTCATTGATATATGGCCATTGAATGTTATTATGATATTAGAGCCTTGAACTTGATGATATATAGCCAA
The DNA here is from genome assembly GCA_019955255.1 of Castanospermum australe. Classification (NCBI taxonomy): domain Eukaryota; kingdom Viridiplantae; phylum Streptophyta; class Magnoliopsida; order Fabales; family Fabaceae; genus Castanospermum; species Castanospermum australe. Next base: position 772,763 of record NSJW01000637.1, read on the forward strand.
TGAAAGTAAGTTAATGATGTATGACCATTAAATGGAATTATGATAGTAAAGCTTTGTGCTTGATAAATGGCCTATGAATATGTAAAGTGCCTTAAAATCATACTTGTATCAGTTGCATGCTCATTATAAGTAAAGTGAAATAAATATTATGAGTTTAGAAATGATCCCCAAGAAAAGAAAAATTAAAAAGAGATGATCCAAAAAGGTTATAAAAGAACTGATAAAGAAAACACCATTGAGATGTTCCAAAGGCGTGTGATCCAAGAAGTCTAAGGTCCATTTTGTACATATGGTCCACCAAGAGTGTGGATATGTTGAGTGGAATCCACCACAAGGGTGTGATATAATCATTTATGTTAAGGGATGCCCAATGTTAGGAGAGAGCTCTCACTTATGATAATAGCCATTAATGATGAAAGTTATGGGGACCCCAAGATATGAGACTATTTAAGTAAATATTACTTAAAGAGAGTTAAAGCCCTATGTTATTAAGACATGTAAGCATGTAATTGATAAGAAGTCTAGTGCTTGCTTAGTTAAGGTAGAAAGCCTAGAATAACTCCAGTGACATAAAGCAAGCTTGATGTGCAATATGTTGTTATGAATTAACCATATTTTAATGATTAACATTAACCATAAAATAATTTTTGTATGATATACAAATAGAAACACATATTTCATAACTATTTTTATATGATTTAAACCCTACTGAGAATGTAGAATTCTCACCCCTATAAATGTGGTGTTTCCAGAGTATCTGAAAACTGAATAAAGATGTGTACTACTATGAAAGTCGAAATAAAAGTGAATTTGAAGATGATAGTTAAATTTTAGTAGCGATTATGTTTTTTTTTTTTGCTATACTGTTATGTATAAATAATATGTATAAAAATTTGATTTTGAATATTAGTTGATAATAAATTGTATGTGTAAGTCCATTAATATGTGGTTTAATTATTTCACTTGGTAAAATGTATTTAGGGTTACAATATGATAAATTAGTGAGCTATCCCAAGTTAATTAGAAATTCAATGAACGTAATTAAAGGAAAATAAAAATTAAATTAAATAATATAATCACGTAATCAATAGTTTGTTTTATTATTATTATAGTGGTCACGTAATCAAAATTAGTAAAAAGGAAATTTTATTTAAATAATGTGATTATGCAACTATTTGTTTTAAGTTAGTAATAGACATCTTTTTATTTTAGTTTCACGTTATCATAATGTCATGTTTAAAGTTTAATAATTTAATTACTCACATGATTACGTAATTTTAAATAATTACTTATATTTTCATATTTTAATAGATACGGAATTATTTAGTCACGTAATCAATTATTTTTGTAAAATTTAAATTTAGTTTAAATGAATAAATTTAAAGTTTAAATTCACTCGCCTATAATTTATCAATACAAATCAATGATTAGTATGTGACACTATATTACATAAGTTGGTGTTACAAAAGTCAGAATCGAAGATTCACCTGGTAAAGTCACAAAAGCAAGGGCACAACTCACCTTGGATAAACTCCTTGGTATCACCACATTCCTTCAAGATAACTATGATTTATTTGCGTGGAAATCTGCAAACATGTTAGGAATTGATCCCGCGTCAATATGTCACAGTTAGCAATAAATCCAAGTACAAAGCCAGTTTCATTTAAAAAAAACAAAAAGTTGGATCGGAAAGGCAAGCTAAATCAAAAAACAAGTACAAGAGAAGATGGGAGCTGGCTTTATCCAAGAAGTATCCTACACAACTTGGCCTTCTATCATCGTCTTAGTTGAAAAAACTAATGGCAAATGGAAGATATATGTCGACTATACCAACTTGAATAAGGCATGCCTTAATAAACCATACTCACTACCAAACATCGACAAATTAGTCGACGGAGGATCAGGGTATCGATTTCTAAGCTTTATGGACATTTACTCGGGATATAATCAAATCTCTATATACACCCCAAATGAAGAGAAAACATCCTTCATCATTGAGAAGGCAACTTACCATTACAAGATGATGCTATTCGACCTGACGAATGCAGGAGCGACCTATCAAAGGCTCGTGAATAAAGTTTTTCAAAATCAAATCGGTCGCAATATAAAGGTATATGTCGATGACATATTGGTTAAAACACCAGTCTCAAGAAATCATATATGAGATTTGGAAGAAATCTTTAAGCAGTTGAGAAAACATAACATAAGGTTGAACCCAAAAAAGTGCGCTTTTGGAGTACAAGTCGGAAAGTTCCTCGGGTTCATCCTTACAATTCGAGAAATTGAGGCCAACCCAGAGAAATGCTGAGTTATTATACAAATGAAAAGCCCAACTTTAATAAAAGAAGTACAACAACTTACGGGAAAAATTGCTACATTAACCAGGTTTATGGCCAGGGCTGCATATAAATCTCTTCATTTTTTTCAAAATCCTTAGAAAGGAAAAGAACTTTTTGTGGACAGCAGAATGTGAGAATGCTTTCCAGCAATTACATAACTTTTTTGATCCCCTCTTATGCTTGGGTGCCTATCTCTCGAAGAGATCATCTACCTACAACTTTGTATCTATGATGAGGCAGTTAGCTCAATCCTAATTAAAGAGAGCTCGGAAGGACAATAACCAGTTTACTTTACTAGGAAAGCATTGCAAGGTTCGGAGAAAGGCTACCAAAAAATTGAGAAAGTAGCTTTTGCATTACTTACCTCTACTAGAAGAATACAACAATATTTTCAAAGCCATAAAATTATGGTCAGGACAGATCAACTAATTCGTTAAGTGCTTCACATGCCCGAGTTGGCAGGAAGGATGCTGGAATAAGCCATAGGGCTATCTGAATTTCACATCGCCTATGAGCCCTAAAGTGCTATTAAAGCCCAAGCTGTAGCCAATGTTGTTTTGGAAATGACTAAATCTGAGGAACTTGGGAGTTCATGGAAAGTAATTGTGGATAGAGCCTCAAATCCAAAGGGAAGTGGAGTCAGAATAATCCTTGAGAATGCAAATGACATTGTGGTGAAATATTCCCTCAAGTTTGACTTTCCGATATCTAACAATCAAGCTGAGTACGAGGCATTAATCGCAAGACTCCAAGTGGCAAAAGAGCTTTGTGCAGCCTAGATCACTGTTTGTGGCGACTCCTAACTCGTTACATGCCAAATCTAAGGGACGTACCAAACCAAGGATCCCTTGTTATCCAAGTACTTACAAAAGGTCAAAGACCTCATGGCCACCTTCGAGATGGTGAAAATTGAACACATGCACGCGGGAACAGAACACTAGAGATGACAAATTGTCCAAGTTGGCCAACACCAAGACTCTTGGAAAAAAACCAAACAGTTGTCCAAGAGACCCTCAACGTGCCCAGCATCTTGGAACCTGGGCAAGCAATGCAAATATCCAACAAGCCAACTTGGATCATGTAACATGCGCCCCTAACTTAAAACAAAATACATAACCTAATTGCTCTAATAGTTAATAAAACAATTATTGCTATTTTTTAACATATTTAATTTTATTATTAAAATATAACTGCTCAAATTGAAGAGAGCACTGAAAACTATATAAGAAAACTAAGCATCAGTTAAAATGTTCAATGAAATAGTGAAAACTAAACATTAACAATTTGGTAATTTTGGATCTATGAACGGAGGCATTTTAGTCCAATGAAAAGTTAGAAACTAGTAATTAGCTAAATTAACCATTTAGTCCACTAAATTATTTCTAGTCACGTTATAATTGGGTTAGATGAGCAAGTATAGTATAACAAAATTAATAGAAAAATAACTCTTATAGAATGAGTAAATGAGATAGTGCCACTAGTAAATATTCTATTGGCTTAGAATAAACCAACTAAGTTGTGACATGTGTAAGCATATAATTGAATGAGAATGTGCCAATGAGATGTTGATACATGGAGGCCTATGATTGGTTAGAAAATTGGCCAATGAGGTTGTGACATGTGTAAGCATTCTATTGGTCAAGAAGTAATTAATAAGGTTGTGATACTTGGAAGAGTGTGATTGACTAGAGTCTTGGCAAATGACACTTGACACTTGGAAGCATGTGATTGGCCAAGAGTTAGCCAATAGGATGGTGACAAGTGGAAGCATGTGATTAGTTAGAAGCTTGGTCAATAATGTCTTGACACTTAAAAGTAAACTATTAGTTAGAGAAAGTAATCATTACTTAGTTAGAGAAACCGAACCTAGTCATCTAGTTACTCCCATCTAGTTCAAATCTAACTAAACTAGTTCAAATTTAACTAAGTCATCATGAACCTAATGATTACACCTACCAAGTGTTTAAATCTAATTAGTTTGCCTAATAAGGCCAAAACTTTAGAAAAACCTAAATTAAAGTAAACAAAGCAAATATTTCCTAATTACTTTCTAAACTCATAACCAAGAGGAGAACAAGAAGGGGAAAGAAAAAAAAAAGAAAAGAGAGAGAAAAAGAAGGAGGTGCACAGCCATGAAGAGGAAGAAGGAGAAAGGAGAAGAGAAAAAGAAGGAAAAAGGAAAAATTAGTCCAAGATCAAAAGGAAAGCTTGATTCAAGAGGTAGGGGTTTAAACCTAAACTTTTTCAAGTTCAAATCTATGTTTCATGGTGATTTGCTATGGTTTTATCATTCTTGAACCCATGATGTTTTGGGAATTTTTGAGTATTAAACTTGATTATAGATGATTCATGACAATATTGAGTAAATTTATGACTTGAGGAAGTATATTTAGATTGATTATGTCTTGATCTTCACTTAAGGTTTATATGGGTGAGTTCTTGCTATTAGCTAAATCTTGTCAAGATTGAGTCTATGCTTGTAAATCTATGAGAGATTTGATGTTTTCCATACTTATTTGTAATGACATAGCTTGAAAAGTGGCTCAGACCACTTCTTGATGGCTACGGCCATGATACACTTTGGGAAGATCCATGTGTGCTATTTTATAGAAATGGGTTTATTATGATGCTTTGATGTCGAGTTATGGTTTAGTGATATGTGATTTATTTAGATACTTCTTGGATACTTTTTTGAAGTCATTATGGTTGCTTTCTTTACTTTGATTTGAATCTAGCTAGATTTAAATGTAAAAACATAAAGTAGTAGCGATTATATATGTATTGCTGATTATTTATATTTCTAAAACTTATAACTATTAGAATATACCCCAAAATAGCCCACGGCTACACAAGGTTTTAGTTGGAATATAATTTAGTTAAATTAGTTGCAAATATGACTTAGCTATTTGGAAGTTAATCTATGAAAGATTATAAGTTAATAGCTTAAAAAGAGGGCTAAGATCACTCTAGGATGCTCACGGCCATAATGGTTAACAAGGAGAATCGTGTGGGTTAATTAGGTGTAAGTGAGATTTAAACCCTTTAGTGTTATTTTGATATATTTCTATTATTATCTATGCTTAAGGAAATGAAAATAACCAAATTTCTACCTTGGGTAGGTCACGGCCATATGGGGTTAGGAAGGAGATGTATACTTGACGTGAATGATGGTGTTACTTGTATTGATTAATGAGGTCTAGATGTATTTTCAAGTAGAAATGGTAAAGAATAATACTAATACACCATATTGAAAAGTTTAGCCATATGAAGTTTAAAGTGAAGAGTTTGTGTTTAGTTTAGGTGATGATAAGATTATAATGTTCATATAAAGGTTTTGTGTTCAATAAGAAAGTTGAAAAGTAAGTTTGATCATATTATGGTTTGAACATTAGTTTTATGAATTTGGTTAGAAATAAAAAGTATAAGAAATGCATTCTTAAGTTTTGACCTAGAAGGCCTAAGTTAGCTCCCATTATAGAATTATGGGCATTAAGATAGAAGATGGCATTCTATGTAGGGTTAGAGAAAAATGTTATGGAGGTTTAGCTTTGAAAAAGTAAGAGTGATCATTAGAGGGCTAAATTATGGGGTTATGATTTAGGAAACCTCTTTAGTCTAAGTATAACTCAGGTTATGATTTCAAGGTAAGATATGATGATTAAGCATTAATCTTATGGATGTATGGACATTGAACATTATTATGACATTAGAGCCTTGAGCTTGATGATATGTGGCTAATGAAAATAAGCTATCGCTACTTGCCCATTATGGGTTTTGATGACGGTCATGAAAAAAAAAATGCTTTTCATGTTCAATGGAGTCACCACCAATGTTTATTTAGAAGGAAAACAATTGGAAAAACCTTGTTACAATAGTCAAAAATAGAGATTTTAAGTCCAAGAGTCTATTTATGTATAGGGAAGGGTAAGAACTTAATCCTGCTACATTCCTGATACATCCGTCTTGCAACAATTATCTCAATTTATTATGCAAGTTTGTACGGCCCTTAATTTATCAAATTTATTCCTTTAAAATTCGATAAAATTAACAAGATAAATAATAAAAGGGAAAGGCGAGGAATGCAACATGATTAGGCTTAGTGCCAAAACTCATGCAAGAAATAAACAAGAGAAAGGGGGAAATGCTAAGTAAATGGGTTGAGAAGGCTTAGTGACACAACTCATGCAAGAAAATTGACTAGGGAAGGGATTAGAATGCAAAATGAGGGTTGAGAGGACTTAGGGCTGCTACTCATGTAAGAACTTAATAGGGGAGAGAGAAAATGCTAAATAAATAGGTTAAGAGGACTTAATGTCGTAACTCATGCAAGAAATTGAAAAAAAATAAAGAAACAGTAAATATAAACATAACTATGCATAAAAAGGGAAAGGGACAGTTAATGTGAGTTAGTGCAGGTTAATATGTATTAAAAACATGAAAATAAATATTAGAACTGAAATTATATGCAACGCTAAAGGGGTTAAGAGAGTTAGTAATGTTAGTTATGTTAGTAAGGGTTAGGAATAGGATGAAATAAAGTCAAGGGAACCAAGGACTAAACAAGTACAAAATTACACTACATCCAAGGATTTATGGGGCAAGCCCCCCACTTTTCATCCCTCATAAGGTTATATCAAGAAATCAAAAGGAAACATAAAACAAGAAAGAGTTAGTAGTGTTAGCAATGTTAGTAAGAGATTAGGAGTTAGACAAAACTGTGTCAAGGGGGATCAAGGATTATACTAGTGCAAGATAGCACTAGATCCATGCGTTTTAGGCTAAGCCCCCCTCCTTTCCATCCTCCATATATTTACACGATCAATGAGAGGTTAAACTAAAGTAAACCAAGCAAAGAAGAAATAATAGTTAAATAAAGAGACAAAAGTAAAGAGTTAGAAAAATATTCTTATAGGTTATGTAGTAAACTAATAATTAGTACAACAATATTATCACAAACTAAACTACAACAGGAATAGGAAGGGGATAGTCACGTGATTATCAAGGAAATATTATATAAATGGCATACTAAATCCCAAATAAAAATTATATGAACAACATGAGACAACCAAACTTGAAAAAGAATGAGAAATTAAGAAACTTATGAACAAACACCATGTAAAATGGAGACAATGAAAGGGAAAAACTATGAACCTGAGATTACTTGATTAATCTCTTGATATTATTGAGCCAAGAATCAGATTACAAAAGCTTGGAATGAAATGAACAGCACCTCACACTAGAGAACATCAAATTACACTTGTAAAGCACATCTCTTGCACTCTTTTCATTCTTTTCTTGTATATTTGTGATACTCTCTCTTGTTTGGCACTCTTAAACACTTACGAAGCACTCAAGAACACCTCAAAACATGGCAAGGCAGAAGCTAGTCCAAAGCCTCTCTTCTTCTTTTCTTTGGCCATGGCCTAATGCATGGCTATTTATAGCCATGGTCAAGCCCTTGTGTGCAAATCTTAATTGTTCTTTGGTCCCTTCTTTCTTGCACTTGAATCCTTCATTTCCAGCTTATTTAGAGGCCAAAGAAGCCCCCTTGGATGTGAATGAGTGTGAACCTGGCAGGTGTAATGATGAAGCTATGGTGGGCTAAAGAGGCAAGTTGGATGGCTAAGGTGCTTCATGGTGAAGAAAACTTTGAAATGGAACCAATTTAATTCCAAATGAACCAGCACGCCTCTACCTTTGTTAGGACATCCAATTAGGTGTGAAAGAGGTCTCTTCGGTGTTGGTTTAAGGAGGTGAAGCAGGCCGGTGAATAAGCAGCTTGACTTGGTAAAAAGTGTCGACACCTTGGCATGGAAGCATGATGTGGCAGCTGCTGAGTCAGCTCCTTAAGCAGCTGACTTGGCAAGGTGTTTGGGTTGATTTTTAGCCTGGACATGGGCCACACATTGGGACAATTGTGGCCCAAAAATGGGCTAGGTTTTGGGCCTGGTCGTTGGTCGAATTGGGCCTGCATTTGGGCTTGAACTTGCTGAACTGGATCAGCAGCTAGGCCTGTTTTTTGAGCTTAATTTCATAGCCTTCCTCTTTGAATTTTTTCACGAAACTTTGTAGAGAGATAGGCCTGGATATTAGCTTGAAAATGGTATATAATTTGTCGACAAATTCAACCAACAACTAGGTTAAACAGGGGCTATTCTACAGGTTGTTCAGGCTAGGTTTGAGTTTGGCTAGAAATGGAAGTGATTTTTGGGCTTGCAAATTTGGTTGGACTTGGGCTTGTGTTAGGGATGTTTTAAGGTATTTTTGGGGTCATGTTTTAAGTCATTGGCGATAAGGTAGAGGTTAGAATCTAGGTTAGGCCTCGGTTTACACAAAGGGGAATGGTTTGAGCTTGATTTGGGATTATGTGGTTTAGGGTATGGCTAATGTTTAATTTTGGCTAGATTTTTAAATTAGGATTCACGGCTTGTCTTTAGGATTGGTCTTAGGGTTCAAGGGTTAAATTTGGTGAGGTTTTGGATTTAAGGTGCACTGAGGGTTTAAGGGTTAAAGGTTTCGGGTGAATCTGAGACTTTAGGGTCAAGGCTTGATCTTTGGCAAGGCTAAAGGCATCTTGGCAGCTGTGGTCATCGTCTAGGGATTTGGGGAATTAGGTTTTGGGTTCAATCTTGTGCTTCATTTTTGTCCGGCCCTAGGCATTCTTCTCTTCAGCTTCTCAAAGATCTTCTTCTACTCCTTGCTTTTTGGGGTGAACAAAATGGGATGTCCACAGTAAGTCAAAGATATAAGGCCATTGAATGAAATTGTAATAGTAAAGCTTTATGCTTGATGAATTGCTTATGAATATGTTAAATACCTTGAAATCACACTTGTCCCAATTGCATGTTCACTATAAGTAAAGTGGAAGAAATATTCTAAGCTTGGAAATAATCCTCAAGAAAAAAAAAATAAAAAAGAGGTGATTTGAAAATATTAGAAATGAATTGATAAAGAAAACGCCATTGAAATGATTCAAAGACACGTGATCCATGATAGTCTTACATGTTTCTAATGTCCACTTTGTGGATATGGTCCATCAAGAGTGTGGATATGTTGAGTGAAATCCACTAAAAAGGTGTGGTATAGCCACTTATATTAGGGGATGTCCTCTGTCAAGGAAAAGTCCTCACTTATGATAATGGCCATTAATGATGAAAGTTATGGGGGTCATGCCCTAAGATATGAGATCATGTAAATAAAGATAATTTAAAGAGGGTTAATGAGCATGTAATTGATGAGAAGTCTAATGCTTGCTTAGTTAAGGTAGAAAGCCTAGAATGAGTCCAATGACCTAAAACAAGCTTGATGTTTAATAGGTTGTTATAAATTATCTAGATTCTAATGATTAATATTAACCTTGAAACAACTTTCTAGTATGATATACAACTGGAAGAACTATAGTTTTCATAACTATTTTTATATAGTTTAAAACTCTATTGAGAATGCGAAACTCTCACCTTTGTAAATGTGATGTTTTCAGAGTATCCAAGAACCGAGTAAAGATGTGTAATACTATGAAAGTCGAAGTGGAAGTGAATTAAGTGCTTTTGAAGATGATATTTAAATTTTAGTAGTAATTATGTATTTCTTTTGTTATACTGTAATGTATAAACAATATGTATAAAAATTTGATTATGAATAATATTAGTTGACAATAAATTGTATGTGTAAGTGCATTAGTATGTGGTTTAATTATTTCACTTAATAAAATGTATTTAGGGTTACAACATGATAAATTAATGAGCTATCCTAAGTTAATTAGAAATTCAATAAACATAATTAAAGGAAGATGAAAATTAAATTAAATAATATAATCACGCAATCAATAGTTTGTTTTATTATTGTTATAATGTTTACGTAATCAAAGTTAATAAAAAGGGAATTTTATTTAAATAATGTGATTACGCAACCATTTAAATTAGTAATAGACATCATTTTATTTTAGTTAAGTAATTGTGATATCACGTTTAAAGTTTAATAATTTAATTAGTCACATGATTATGTAATTTTAAATAATTACTTATATTCTAATATTTTAATAGACACGTAATTATTTAGTCATGTAATTAATCATTTTAGTTAATTAAAAAATTCAGTTTAAATTCACTCACCTATAATTTATCAATACAAATCAAGTATTAGTATGTGACACTGTATCACATAGGTAGGTGTTATAGATCACTCCCATATTAGATTACCTTCGAGATGCAACGCTGCCTCCAGATCCGAAATCAGCTTGGAAAATTCATAGATTGGTGAGTTGGTACATACTTATCAGTGACCGATTATGCAGGAGAGAATTATCTAACCATTTGCTCAAGTGTCTCACCCCCTGCAGAGGCGGAGTATGTTTTGGCCAAAGTTCACGAAGGCATTTGTGACCATCATCTTGGCAGTAGATCATTGGTGCATAAGCTACTCAAAGCAGGGTATTATTGGCCGACAATGAAAGGTGATGCTTTACAATGTGTAAAGAAATATGGCAAATGTCAGCGGTTTGCAAATTTTCATTCATCCTGGCCAGAAGAGCTCTGCACTATGACAGTCCCATGGCCATTTAATAAATGGGGTATGGACCTCCTTGGAGCATTTCCCCAAGCACCGGAGCAGCTAAAGTACTTAGTAGAAGCCATTGACTACTTCACCAAATGGATAGAGGTAGAACCCTTGGCCACCATCACCTTGAAAAGAGTCAGAAAATTTGCCTGGGAAAATCTTGTTTGTCGATTTGACATCCCAGATTCCATTATCACCAACAACTGTACTCAATTTACCAACAAGAAGTTTCACAACTTCTATACCGACCTCTATATTAGGCAATGCTTTACCTCAGTACAACATCCTCAAGCTAATGGCCAAGCAGAAGCTGCTAACAAAGTCATTCTGAATGGACTCAAAACAAGATTAGAAAAGGCCAAAGGAAATTGGGTGGAGCAGTTACCGCACGTCTTATGGGCCTACAACACTACCCCTCACTCTGCAACTATGTTAAATTAACTTATGGCACTGAGGTCGTGATCCCGGTCAAAATAAGAGAACTGAATTAAAGAAAAAGAACTTTTGATGAAGATCTTAATGAAGCTAACCGGCAAGGAGACTTGGATCTCCTTGAAGAGGAAAGAGAGATAGCCCACATCCGAGAAGTCGCAGCAAAGTTGCAAGTTGCTTGAAGGTATAATACTAGGGTCATACCTAGGAATTTCCAACTCGGCGTTCTTGTCCTGTAACAAGCCAACATAGAAGCAAAGGACTCAGCTAACGGAAAATTCGCTGCCAACTTGGAAGGACCATATTGGGTTATCGAGGTACTTGGAAAAGGAGCTTACAAATTGGCACACTTGGATGGCAATGTGGTCCCCAGGAGTTGGAATGCTTCCAACCTTAGATGCTACGATAGTTAGAGCAAGAATGCATGAAATGTAATAAGTGCAAATGTAAAGATGTTGTACTTCCTTCGATATAGAAATTCCCACGTGAAAGATAATGTCAAATAATTTAAATGAAGAAAAGGTTCACACTAGATGAGAAACAATGACTTACACATAATGATAATGAACAAGTTTAGAACAAGCAAATAAAACGTTCAACTACTACAAGGATGAGGCTCACCTTCAGTTCATGAATTAACTTCCCTTGTGAAGTTTCTCAAATTTGACTGTACAATCCGGGGAGCTGTAATTGTAAAAATAATTTGGTTAGGCTCCTAGCTGTAATACAGAGTGAAAATTAGCCATTAAATTAAATAAAAGGGGGAAAACCCACAACCCATACCACCAGTTATTATGAGGATCAAGATTAGTTGAGTTAAAAGTCTAAAAATAAGATCTTTGAACCAAGACAGTAATATGAGTTAAAACTTAAAATTATAAAATGCTTTATATGTAGTTTTTAGTAAATGACTTTTTGAAGAATTTTTTTACTAAAACAACGGCTGAGGTGGACCCATATAACACCAGACTGCAGCATATACCTAAACATCATATAATATAGCTAAGTTGCAATCCTTTGACATGCACAAAACCAAACGTAATATGGCTATCTTGAAGAACATTTTGAAATTGGCAGAAAAAGCAAAGAAAGTGGGTCAATCCATATCTTCAAACAAAACAATACATCAATAACGGAAATACTACCTAGAGAATGAAAAGAATCACAGCTATCATTACAAGACACAAAATAACTTAAAGCAACAAGAAACACCAATGGAATCCCCAGCCCACAAAACCAGGGGCAGAGCTACATCAAAAAATTTGATAAGGTTTGGGGGGACCATGCTTAGAAAAAAATTCAAAAAAAAAAATATAAATATAAAATCTTAAAATTTAAAAAAAAAATTGGGGGGACCAAGGCCCCCCTTTCTATACAGGACGCACCGCCCCTGCACAAAACAATGGCAGCATAAACATTTTTTTAGGTCTCGACGAGAATTTAGCCTAAATGATTTTTTCATTTCCTCATGGGATGGGGGGATAATTTTTCTTTCAATCAAAGTACACTAGATATGTCATGATAACATAGGTTTCAAGTACTAAAATCTCAGTGGATCAATTAAATATAAGTCTCTTGGGAATTTGAAATCTTGAATTAAAAATCTCTCTTGTCAAGAACTTGATATAACAGCAAAGTTACTGTGCTAATATCCCATTCATGCAATATAAGAGTTTGAATATAGAGATAAACATGACAAAAAACTTCAGAGAAAGTGGAAGGAAAGAGGGATACTGATGCAGGCGTTGAACACCTCTTCACTAAATTATGCACATCGTTAAACATCTTGGGCCAATAATAGCGATCTGCCACCATTTCCATGGTTTTATCCCTACTAAAATGTCCTCCCAAACCATTCCTATGGAGTTCTTTGATAATCTGTTCTCGCAAAGACCCCTCTGGAATGCATAGTTTGTTGCCTTTAAATAAATATCCGTCATGCAATCGAAATGGCAATTTTTCTGAGCCCATTGACCCTGTAATTCTCCCATTATATGACAGAAATAATGATCAATTTGGTGCTGATTTTTCAGTTCTTCAAAACCTGTAACTTGAGTGCTCATGAGTCAAGAGTAGAGAACACCTCCTTAATGCAGATTCTCCAGTTTTGTATTTCAGCGTAAAGTTGAACTCATCCAGTTTTGTGTCTCCTTGAATTAATGGTATTACTTAGAAGGTTAGCATAATGTTAGTTACATGAATATACTTAAATGAATAGCTGAAAAAAATATCTGGGGGGAAAGATACATAAGTCACCATAGGATGTTGTGGGTAAGTGCGAGAATGCAAAGTAAAATACAACTTAAAATAGTTAAAACCTGGCTACAATATTATTCGATTTCTTCATTTTACCCTGTCCAGTTCTTTTCTGGTTTTGAAGAGATATATTAACATAAACATGTTATTCAAGAACTTAGCTTACACACATTACCTCACTTTATGGCTAATTAGTTATATTCCTGTAAATTAACATGTTTTGTTACATGATAACATGTATTGATCATGTATTCATTGCATATATAAAGTTGTACTTACAATTTCTGGACATTGCAAATACCCACAAAGAAACTTTTAAGTTATAAAATATTTTTTCTTTTTTATTTATTTGATTTCCAGTTAATTTGCATAAGGAAATTCAATGAAAAATAAAGTAACCAAATAAAAAATTTAAAGATTCCTATCAATTAGGAAGAATAAAACAACAAATGATGAAACTTTCATAATTCTAGAGAAATCACTGCCGCCATACTGACATCTACTATTAACTCATAATGTAAATGAACAAAAAAATAAAAAAATGCAGATTGATAATTACGTTATTTTTTTTCTTGACATTTTTTGTTCCTTAATGACAACTCTTCAAGAAAAAAAAAGATAAAATAGATTGCAATAATATAAAAAAATTAAAAATCTAATAACTATTAAAATTGACATGCATTTATTAGTGTTGAGCATTACGTATGGTATAAATACAATAAATAATGGTAGAAGAAGCATTCCGTATGGTATTTACATTTTCTAATGCAAGCAGTGACCCTAAAGTATTTATATAAATTTATATGTTTATATATTTATAGTAAAATCCGTGTATCCCATGCCTCTAATGTGATAGGTAATATTTATTAGTCCTTTAACACTTTATAAAGAAAAATTAAACTATTTACTTTTAATAAACATCTATATGTAAAAGATATAATTCTAAGCAATTGCAATATTTTTGATGTATCAATAGCGCATTAATTTGTTGTATAAAATGTACATGAATAAACAAAACAAAAAATGCGAGGAGGAGTCTATTTTTGTGGACATGAATACCGCATTAATTTGCTGTATAAAATGGTTCTTTTCCTTCAGTATAGAGTGCTGTAACTTGGTACTCCCCCTCTTTATTAATTAGTATGAAAATTCTCTATTTTTCTTCCTATCCACTATATATAGTTCTTTTATCTCTCTCTTCTTTGTGAATTTTGGTCATAGCATAATTTTAACATGTTATATTGTTTGGCCATTCTAGAGACTTTTCAGCAATATCATATAATGGTAATTATAGAATTACAAGCGTATAGAGTTTCTTATAGAAAATCTAAGAATTCACAGATATTATCAGTGATTGATATGTGAATATATGCTAAATTTTATACTATTTAGATGATATCATATAATATCATACACGATATATATATATATACATACATATATATATATATATACACATCTATGTATATACATATATATACATGTACATATGTACATGCATATAAATTTTATACTGTTTAGATGATATCATATAATATCATACATGATATATATATATATATATATATATATATATACACTATGTATATACATGTATACGTATATATACATGTACATATATATATACATATGCACATGTATATATACGTACATGTACATATGTATATATGTATGTACATGTGCATATGTATGTACATATGTACATGTATATATACTACATATGTATATACGTGTGTACATATGTACATGTACATATATGTATATGTACATGTACATATAAGTATATATATGTATATATACATATGTACATACGCGGTACTTATGTAGTATATTTTTGTAAAGGGATACAATTATAATCTTCCCTTTACTCATGTATCCCACGGTCTTCTACTCCTTCCCTTACTTTTGGTCTTAAAATTAATGTTTTCTAATTTTGACATTATAAATTAAGTTAAACATGTCATTACTTTCAGTTAAAAAAACTAACTCAGAAAAAGGGTGAAAGTGAAAATTTCTATTGCTGCACATTCATGATTTTATAAAAAAATAAATATATATTAAAAATCCAAATTTGCACTTTTATACATTATGCACGTTCTCCTCTGTGTTTTATAAATTGTTACCATCCACCACCATCACTCATTTAATATTGACAAAGAAAGAAGAGATAGGAAGTTACTAAGAAATCGAAAACTTCTAATAACTCTTCAACTACTACTTTCCTGTCTTTGCTGCATTCGATTACAGTTTCCTTGAAACCCTCTACAAAAAAAACTTAGGTACCCTTTATCTTCTATATTTCACATATACATTATGCGGCCAATTACGTATAAAAAAATGAAATTAGTTGTTGGAATATTTTTTCTTTTTGTAATTTTTCATATAATTACTTTTGGACCTTTATATTTTAATTAATTAAATTTAGAAGATTATAAATTAAATTATAAGAAAATTACCATTTTAAGCACCTAGCCACCATAAGCTACTCTAATTATATTTGCTTGAATTTGTTTAAATCAAAGTTCTGAAAACCGGACTGGACCGGCCGGTTCAACCGGTCGGACCGGGAACTAGTCCCCTCATTAGTTTGGGCGACCTCCCAGAACCGGTGGGGTCAAAAAGCGGTGAATCGGTTTCAAACCGGATGAATCGGTCAAACCGGCACCGGTCCGTACGGTTGCACTTGACAAAGAGTTCTTCGAGTGCGGCACAATTTTTGAGCAACGCGTTCATCCCTTTAGATCCGAAAGTGCAAGATCCACAGGAAAGCTCCTTCAAACCCTTGTAGTTCTTGGCTCCATGCCAGCACCCGTAAGTTCACGGCAGACACAGAGTTCACGAATCTGCAGTCGCATTTCAAGGTGAGCTTGGTGACGGAATCGAAACAAGAGAAGATGGAGGGGGATGACCGGAAGGAGATCTGATTGAGTGTTGAGGGAGAGACAGTCACGGCTCTCTCCTTCGATCTGGAGCCACCGGTGGCATACGAGAGAGCAGCGGCTGCGGTGGACAGAGCTAAGTGACTGGAAAATGGAAGCTAAGCACTCATCGGGGAGATCCGAGATGTAGTCAGGGATTGCATCCATTACTACCTCATGACAGGGGTCATCGTCGTCGTCGTGAGAAACCAAGGCCATGGATCTGGTCTTGGAGTTTGAGCGGTGGCCGTGAGCGCTTTCGCGACTGCAAGCGATAGTGGCCGTCGAAGCTGCCTGGCCCATACACGGTGATTGTAATTTGAGGAATTGAATGACGGAGATGAGAAGCCTCAGGCTTTCATTCATACGGCTATTAATGGTAACGGCTGGCGTTTTCATGATAGCAAGGTGCTCCCCTTTATTTGAATACCCACCTACGGCTTTAAATGTTATTACTTCTGGACTCTTGTTACCATACCTTTTGCTTTGCCTTTTTCTGTAATCTTCATGTTATATAACATTATTTTAATTCAACAATGATAGCAACGCTGACTATTCAAACTCACTATTCAAATTTACTTTTGGGAATTTTGAAACGCTTGGTTCATAGCAACGCTTGCCTCCATGCCAACATCCGTAAGTTCGCGGCAGACACAGAGTTCACGGATCTGCAGTCGCATTTCAAGGCGAGCTTGGTGACGGAATCGAAACAAGAGAAGATGGAGGGGATGACCGGAAGGACATCTGATTGAGCGTTGAGGGAGAGATAGTGACGGCTCTCTCCTTCGATCTGGAGCCACCGGCAGCATACGAGAGAGCAGCGGTTGCGGTAGACAGAGCTAAGTGACTGGAAAATGGAAGCTAAGCACTCATCGGGGAGATCCGAGATGTAGTCAGGGATTGCATCCATTACTACCTCATGACAGGGGTCATCGTCGTCGTCATGAGAAACCAAGGCCATGGATCTGGTCTTGGAGTTTGAGCGGTGGCCGTGAGCGCTTTCGCAACTGCAAGCGATGGTGGCCGTCGAAGCTTCCTAGCCCATACACGGTGATTCTGATTTGAGGAATTGAATGACAGAGATGAGAAGCCTCAGGCTTTGATTCATGCGGCTACTATGGTAACAGCTGGCGTTTTCATGATAGCAAGGTGCTCCCCTTTATTTGAATACCCACCTACGGCTTTGAATGTTATTACTTCTGGACTCTCGTTACCATACCTTTTGCTTTGCCTTTTGCTGTAATCTTCATGTTATATAATATTATTTTAATCCAACAGTGATAGCAACGCTGACTATTCAAACTCACTATTCAAATTTATCTTTGGGAATTTTGAAATGCTTGGTTCATAGCACTGTGTCAGTATCTGAGGCTTGAGTTCAGTCAGAGATACTGTAAGCTTATGCCATTGACTAATAATAAAGTATATAATAAAAAAAATTGTATAGTTGTCAATTTGCTTACAGTAGTGGTCTAGACTAGTCATATCATTTCAAATAAAAAAAAGGGAAACTAGACAGAAATTATTTTGATTGCAGTTTTGAGACTTGAAAAAAAAAAGAAACTAGACAGAAATTTATCTTCTTCTCTATGGTATTTAATTATTTTATTAGTAATATATATATAATATATTTATATTTATATTTATATATAAATATAAATATATATTTAATTATATTCCGGTTCGACTACGGTTCAACCACGGTTGAACTATTAAACCTTGAATCAATACCTTGACCGGTTCAGTTTTCAGAACCTTGGTTAAGAGTTAAGGTGCACGGACTTTGAATTTGAGGGCCAATTTTTATAGTTCAGTATAGGAGGGTCTTACCTTGAAATTCTATCATATCTCAAACTTGTTAGGTACATTTCTTCCATGATGTTTTCTGTCTATTTCTTACTAAATCATTTTAGGGTGCATATTAAATTTAAGCTTCTTACCCCCAGTGCTTGGGAGCACAATTCAAATGTGTCTAAGACTGAAAGCCCAGTAGGTAGAGTCAGCCATATGGGTAATGGTTTTATCAATGGAAAATTCTACAGTGCATTTCATGTATCTTTAAAAATGATAAAAAATTCAAATAAAAATAAAAAAGAAAAAAATTTAGTTAAATTACTTATTTAATTCTTAAAATTTTATTTCCATTTCAATTTAGTCTCTATAATTCAAAACTATTTAAAAAGTTCCCTAAAGTTTTTAAATAGTGTAAAATGGTCCCTATTAATAAGTTGGTTTGGTTCCTATGGAGTGAAACTGTAAGGATTAAATAGGAGTTTTTGATATTGTTTGAGAATTATAAGAGTCAATTTTAATTACTTGTTTAAAAATTATAAGGACATTTTTAAACTATTTTGAATTATAGAGGGAAACTATAAAGATCAAATGAGTAATTTAACTTAAATTTTATCGTTATGATAATAATGCATAATAAAAAAAAATAACATGTTACTCCAAAAAATAAAATGTGTAAAATAAAAATCACCTGCATTGATTGAACCCTTTCATTGATTTTGGAAATGCTGGCTATGAATGAGGTTCATTGATTGAACTTTGATTGATAGAGACTTTTAGCTACCATGTTCTCTGATATTATAATTAAAGCACTCCTATGCTTAACAGGGTCAGGACATTCTTACTTGAAGGATTCTTTTGTCACACCCATAACGCAGCCTGGCATACCCTACACAATATGATCTGTGGAACTGCAGGCAAAACTGAAACATATTTGGACACCATAAGAGAAAACCTCAACTGTAAAGTTACCATATTCCATGGCAAAGACGATGAACTTATCCCAGTTTGAAGGTAGTTATGAGGTCCAAAGAAGAATTCCTCGTGCCAATATCCGAGTCATTGACTACAAAGATCACATAACCATTGCTGTTGGAAGACCGAAAGCCTTTGCTCGAGACTTGGAGAAGATTTGGAGCAGTACAAACAACTAAAAAACTAAGTGTAGTAATGCAATAAATTGGAGAACTCGATAAGCCACTAAGAATGGCTTAGTGATGAGGCACTTATAGTTTGTCAAAGGATCCTAAATTTAAACCTCCATATTATCTGAAAAGGATAACTATTATGTAGTTAATTTGTTAGGACACTTTTCATTTGTAATACTTATCCTCTGGTTGTATCATGATCTTTTGTACTCTTTGATATCTATCTTGTATTATATATACGCGTAATGCCCATATATATTACACATTTATGGTATCAGAAGCTTTATTACTTAACAGCAAAAGTGTCTCTTAATCGTTCCAGTGTTGATCCTGCAAACCCCGTTCTGCCTTCTATGTCTCAAACATCTAGCATTATATTAGTGAAACTCTAGATTTCTTCGACTGTCTCCTTTGGAAGTCTTTGTTCATTCTAGACCTTAAAAGTCATAAAGTTAATGACCACATCTTTCCCTCTTCCATTTCGCCTGCGGCTACCATCACGAATTATGGCTCTGTCTCTCCAAATCCCCAATATTTATATTGGGAACATGTTGACTACCTAGTTCTTTCTTGGATTCTGTTATGAGTTTGCTGATGATATCGGTAGTTAGTTACTATTAATGAACACATGGCAACCAAAAACAAAATGCATGAGTGGATTTAAAGGATGGGAAAGCAATGGAAGGGCCAAGAAATTGCTGAAGAGTGTTTTCTTCTCTCTCTAGATATTCTCTCCTTCTCTCTCTGAACTTCTTCTCTTCCCTTCTCTGCAATTCTATTTTGCAACTCTCTCTTAACTTCTTTGAAATATTCTTCTAGTCTATTATGTATTCAGCATCTTTAATGAATTGTTTCTACCCATTTGTCATTTCATTAATAGATTACCATGTTAAATGACAATTTGTTGAGTTGAACTCTGTAATCAATTTAAGCAGAATTGTTATCAGCATAATTTTCTTAAGTTCAATTGGAGCTGCATTACATTGGTGCTTTCATTGACCATAGTGACTGAGGAGGAACCTTAGATGATCTGGAAGCTGAAATCAAGAAGCTCTCCCAAAAATTGAAACAAGAAGTAGATCGTAATCAAGCTCATTTTGATCGATTAGAAATAGCCCTTGCCAATATTGCCAAATCCATGGAGTCTCTCAACCAGAAGATGGGAAAATTGTGCTATGTAGACTGAGCCAGTGGATCGAACTCCGAATCTGGGGTAGCTCCAACCATGAACTTCAGTCACATTCAATTCCAACGCGAGACACAGATGGATACAAATTATACAGATCTGACCAAGGAGATTAGTGAGGGGACCGAGAATCTACAATTGATGGTGCAGTCGATAGAACACCTTCGTGCTATAAAGAACCACAACGAGGGGTGACAACAACCCAAAATGCCTATAATTGATTTTCACATGCCACAAAAGAAAATCTCAATCCAGATATCGCATATTGAAGAAGAACAGGGATTAATGGGCTCTGCACCCAAGTTACAATATCATAACTTTTGGGTTTTTGCCGACAAATATTTGATTCCACAATTGAATAGTCTAGGTGATGCCAACTTGAGTGGAATGAAGGGCCGGTGCATGCATCTAGCCAAGGTAAACAACATTGCTGAAGATTATGGATTGATCAAGAAAGATGATGAGCAGAACATTATTATCTTCGATCCTGGGGGAACAAATGGTAACTTTAATTTCTTAAGTAAGAATTTCAGGAGCAACGGAGTGTTTAAATCCAATATTACAAACTCCTATATATTTCCCGTCACTGCCGTGGGAGTTGAATATGTAATATTTTGGGAAGAACCATCTTTATATGTTTTTGAGAAGCCAGCTAATTGGATGGGCACTATTAGAGTCCATATAGTACCCCTGCTGAGATTGATAGGCAGAACTCATGATAGCACAGCTGGGAGATTCTTGTGTGGATTGAAGGACAGCATAGAATGGGAAATTCAATGGAAGAATCCTAAATAACTTACAGTTGAAAGCAAGAAGTTCTTGGGATATGGTGGGAATAGTAGCTTTAAATTCCTCAATCGGGAATTCAGGAGCAACATTACTAGCAGGACCTAGAGGGAGATGGTGGCATTCCAAATTGATAAAGCCCGAAACACACAGCCAGAAATTTCAAGTAATGTGCATAAACTCAATTTGCCTCTGATATTTAATCCTGGAGGAAGAATAAACACTGTTAGTAGCGTAGCATTAAAAAATGATGTTCTTGAGGGTCTTGCTACAGTTCACATTGTATCAACCACTACGTTGCTATAGCAACAAAGGGCCCAACCGTAACACTAGTAGAAAGACCAGGGAGAAGCCGAATTAAAGGAGTGGCAATCCTTTCATTCATAAAACGATCAGCACTCGAATTCTTGATTGAGCGAGGGACACTTTCTAAGAAATTAACTAATAGATTCAAGGAAGGTGACTGGAACGAAAGAGAGCTAAACTTGTAGCACTCCAATTTTGAGCAAAGATTAGCTAAGGCCAAGGATATACCGTCAAGACATTTGGGATGTAAAGCAAAATTTTGCAAACGAGAAGGTCTGCTGCTTTTGAATGATGAGATATACCAAGTGTTTATATTCCTGCGTAGAAATTTCACTCCTTCAAGAAGAAAATTCAACCTCTGGGGTATGATGTGAATGCTATTTCCGTAGTATTTCTTCATTTAATTTACAAAAGCTATTATGGGGAGCGGGGGAAACGAGGAAGGTTCATGGAGAAGACTGGGTTTTCTGTGGGGGAAACAAGTGTGTCATGGTTCAGCTTCCAATCAAACACAAGTGTCACAAGCTTGATCCTAAATCAAAGAACATATACATGCTGCTTGTTCTTCTTACTACTATATATCAAAGGAGGCTGATAGAAGCCTGCAAGATTACGGGAGAGCCACACCACAAAAGCCAGCTTATGAGTGTGGAGAGCCCATGGCCTTATAAATCCCCTTTCAGGATCCCCCACCTTCGATGTGGGACTCTATCAAAGCACTGGTGCTAGAGGAAGGGCCAGAACCTTTGTACAGCACCTGATACCAATTTGTTAGGAAACTCCTTTCCACGTACAGCACTTGGGATGGAAACCCAGAATTTACAGAAACACACTCCCCAGAATAGTCCAGAAATTACAGAAAAACACAGGAAATAACTGATAGAAAATTACAAGAACACACACTGGAAAACTGAAGGAAAATTTCAGAGAATGACAAAGGTTCCAAGCTTTCGAGAGGCTTGGTCTCTCCCTCACAATCCCGACTCCAGCAATCTCTTCCCCCTTTCTATCTGTAACTTCCCACTTTTTATATTCTACAGAACCCATACTGCCCCCCACTCCTACATAATTGCCATTCTGCACTGTTTTTCTGTTGGGCTTCCGTAATTCCCTCTAACCCTACTTCTTTGGTACACTTTCCTAATGGAGGGTCTAACAATAATTTGTTAGGAAACTCCTTTCCACGTACAGCACCTGGGATGAAAACTCAAAATTTATAGAAACACACTCCACAGAGCAGCCCAGAAATTACAGAAAAGCATAGGAAATAACTGACAGAAAATTACAAGAACACACACTGAAAAACTGAACGAAAATTTCAGAGAATGACAAAGGTTCCAAGCTTTCGAGAGGCTTGGTCTCTCCTTCACAATCCCGACTCCAGCAATCTCTTCCCCCCTTCTATCTATAACTTCCCACTTTTTATATTCTGCAGAACCCATACTGTCCCCCACTCCTACCTCTTTCATAACTGTCATTATGCAGAACCCATACTGCCCCCCACTCCTACATAACTGCCATTCTGTACTGTTTTTTTGCTGGGCTTCCGTAATTCCCTCTAACCCTGTTTCTTTGGTACACTTTCCTAATGGGGGGTCTAACAATACTCCCCCCCAAAAGTCTCACCTTATCCTCAAGGTGAAGGTATCAGACATGTTCTGTAACAGCCAAAAAAGATAACTTGCCTCCACCAGGATCCCATTGCTTAAACCACAATGGAACCTGTTTTGCATTGCTAACAGCTGCATGGATAAAAACTGTTGAATTGACCATTGCTGCAGCAGACATTTCTTCAAATTTCCCTTTTCATGCTTGAATGACAAACAACTGATCGAAAGAGCCAATCTAACAACTGGTCATAATCCAAAAATGTCTCCACATCACAATCTGCCCAGGGAACCGAGGCAACCTTTCCATGCTTTGATAGTAACCAAACCAAGCAAGAGATCAAATTAGTGTTTGCAGTATAGACTAGAACAGCAAAGAAAATTTGGATAGTCAAAAGTGCTTGCACATGTATTACAAAATGAGAGATAATCTCAGGAGCAAGGTACTCCTTAGGAACAACATCACTAGCTATCAGCTTTGCAGCAATAATAATAACAACATCGCTGTTTGAGCCTTCCCTATAAGGACTGATAGTCGTGAGATGGTAGTGAGACAGCTATGGGTGATGCTGAACCCCTCTTACTAGTTTTCAGTTTGCAGATTGGGCTATAGCCCAATGTCCACTAAAGTGGTCAGAATGGTTTAGGCCACTTTTATGTGAGTTTCTCCATTTCTCTCTAGTACTCTATTTTCCTTAGCATTTCTCTTTAGGAAACAGAGTATGGTTCCACCATCCAATTGAATCAAAAGCCAAATGGTCCCAGCACCTAAACCACTTACAATAAGGCAGACCATAACAGGGAGGCTAAATTTTCCATGGATAATCTCAAATAAATTGTGCCTCACCTTAAGGGGCCAAACCAGCCTAATATTCAGTCCTTCATTAGTATTGAATTCTTCTGCCCATTCAACAAAATGCACTACATGAGTAAATCTGTGCAACGACAAAATGGACAGCATTACTTGCTCCATTAGCAAGTCAGGTAAAAAAACCATCTAATCTGAAAAAGGCTTATGGAACTCCTGTGCAATTCCAAAATCACAGAATCCATGAATTAGAGAAGCTCATGTGTGTGGTATTGTAGTTACGCTCAGATGCATGAGTTTCGTATCCTTCTGCAGATTTTGCACCGTGGTAAAGTCCTTTTCCAAAAAGAATGTCTTCTTCCCCATATCCCACTTCCTCTCTTCAGCAAGTTGGGCTTGGCCCATTAAGTCAAAAAGTGGACCCAAATCTGAAAATTCCCCTTCTGTCCTTCCAGCTACCCCTGTCTCCTTTGTGAGTGTTCCTAGTCGGAGACCTTCAATGGTGCGCCGTTTTGTTCCAGAACACGTCACTGTCTTCGTATAAGGATGTCGGTCAGGTGGCTTTGGACATGGTGGCTCGACTTGGTTGAGGGTTCGTCTGGCCCCCACGGTGCGTTCCCCACTGTTTTGTTGTGGCTTTGCATCTAGAGGTTCTGGTGGCTCCGATGGCTTTGCCGGCGGCAGATGGGCAGCCGGAATCCTGGTGACCCAGTCTTCCATGGTTAGATTTCTCACAAGCTCTTTTTGCCTCTGCTTCTCCTTTTTCGTACGACCTTGGGGGTTGTTTTTCTGCCTCATCTCGACCTCCCCTGTCTTCGGAACATCCAGTCGCACGCTTCTAAAAAGATCCAACTCTGTAAATGGCTGAAATTTCAATGTCTTCATCTCCCTTGTCTCGCGTCCCTCTTCTTGATTCCCCCTTCTTGGTTTCTCCATTTTCTTGAAATATATCTCCTCCCCTATCACGTTCTTGTCCGCAACCACCTTTTCCTCAGTCACATTCTCCTCCTTCGACCCCTCGAGCAGTCCCATTTCTTTCCCTGTAATCTCCTCAACCACTTATGGTTCGAAAACATTAGGTTCCTCCTCCCCTTCAACTACCGATAAATATGGCTCGAACTCTGGCTGGAAGCATTTGATAAATGCAATCTGGAAGGCTAACCAAGCAGCCTTTGGATTGCGAAAATTCCACCATTGATACCAGTGGAGAGCTCGACCGCTCAGAGCCTTCGTTGCCACTAGAAGTTTCTCCTCATCAGGTGTCCCCATCTCCTCAAGGTACTGGGCAATGTTGATCAACCACCAGTAACCTTCCTCTCCTTCAAATGCTGGAATCATCTTCAAGTTAGTACCCACAGCTCCTGGATAGGAGCTCTGATACCAATTTGTTAGGAAACTCCTTTCCACGTACAGCACCTGGGATGAAAACCCAGAATTTACAAAAACACACTCCCCAGAATAGCCCAGAAATTACAGAAAAACACAGGAAATAACTGACAGAAAATTACAAGAACACACACTGGAAAACTGAAGGAAAATTTTAGAGAATGACAAAGGTTCCAAGCTTTCGAGAGGCTTGGTCTCTCCCTCACAATCCCGACTCCAGCAATCTCTTCCCCCCTTCTGTCTATAACTTCCCACTTTTTATATTCTGCAGAACCCATACTGCCCCCCACTCCTACCTCCTTCATAACTGCCATTCTGCAGAACCCATGCTGCCCCCCACTCCTACATAACTGCCATTCTGTACTGTTTTTCTGTTGGGCTTCCATAATTCCCTCTAACCCTACTTCTTTGGTACACTTTCCTAATGGGGGGTCTAACAAAGGCCATTGCCAACTTGAAAACCAAGAGAAAAGTAATAAAAAGCTGTAGATAGTGGCTGCAGCTACTTCAGTTGCTATAATGTTAGAAGTATAACATGAGCACCTTTCATTGCATGTGCTGAAAACTGATTTTGGACCTTGAAGACAAGGTCCATTTCAATGAGAGAGGTAAGGTTATGAGTCTGCTGATGATATCAGTAGTTAGTTACTACTAATGGACACATGACAACCAAAAACAAAATGCATGAGTGGATTTAAAGGGTGGGAAAGTAATGGAAGGGTCAAGAAATTGCTAAAGAGTGTTTTCTTCTCTCTCTAGATATTCTCTCCTTCTCTCTCTGAACTTCTTCTCTTCCCTTCTCTACAATTCTATTTTGCAACTTTCCCTTAACTTCTCTGAGATACTCTCCTAGTCTATTCTGTATTCAGTATCTTTAATGGATTGTTTCTACCTATTTGTCATTTCATTAATAGATTACTGTGTTAAATGACAATTTGTTGAGTTGAACTCTATAATCAATTTAAGCAAAATTGTTATCAGCATAATCTTCTTTTGTTCAATTGGAGCTGCATTACAGATTCAAGCCATCATGTCCTCTTGAAATTACATAGCATCTTTACAAAACATATGCTTCCTTGACTGCCAAGGATACTTGGGATGCCATTGATAAACTCTTCAAAGACCAAGCACATGCTTGCCTCCTTCAACCCAAGTCTGAGTTTCATTCACTTCAAAAGGGTGATTCATCCATCAACACTTATCTTCAAAAGGAAAAAGGTCCATATGACTCCTTGAAATAAATAAGCTATGACATATTAGAATATGATCTTATCATTTAGATTTTAGAAGGTTTGACTACAAATTATGAGAATGTTGTTAGCTCAAGGTTTTCTTTTGGCATTGATTTGTGATGATTCTAAACAATATTTATTTACTTAACCTTAATAACTTTCACTTGATTTTAGTTGAAAGCAGTGGTTGCAGGTATATTAAGCTTTAAATGAAGAAATTCTAAGTTCGGAGAGTTTATTCTAAGAGAAATAGAAGAAGGAACTCAATTGCATTGAAGATGGAGTATCTCATGTACATGTAAAATTTTTCAAGATCATACATGAGCCAATCATTGTCTTGGCCAATGACGCGTCTTAGAGAAGCTTTTGAAAGTCCAAGATAAGCCTACTCATAATAGAGATGAGTATATTCAAATGAAAAAAAATGCTCCCTAAAAGACTAAGATAAGCTTACTCATGATTGAAGATGAGTTAGCTAATGATGCTACTACAACTCTATTTTGTGATAAATCATATATTGCATATTTATTTTATATCTTTACTATGATATTTATTAGATATTTTTCTTCTAATTGACTTGAATTTATAATTTATTATAGGTAAGTTGATTTGGAATTGATTCTCCATGTAAATTAGGAAAATCAATCAAGGGAAGTCAATAACAAAAGGAGAAAAGAATATTTAGTCAAAAACTATTCAGGAAAACTTTTGTTGTCAAAGTTGTTGCAATATTTTGGACATGACTTTTGCACTAAATATTTGATTGACTTGATTCCAGGGGCGTTGGAAATTTAAGATATATAAATCTACAAATCTGATGTTGATAAGTTTTCCTAGTTCAGCCATCTTTAGATAGAAACATCTACCACAAGCAAGCACAAGTTTAGGTGGGAGCTAACACCTTCCATTCTTAATTGTCTTAGGTTCTCTTAAGGCTATAAAAGGAGTAAAGAAATAATAGTTTTGGAGTGAGTGCTTGGAGCTTGGAGCTTAGCTTTGAGTTAGGAGTTTTAGTTTTTGTGTTTCTTTTCTTAATGCTTTAAGTTCTTTATTCTAGGATTTAGATGAATTCAAGTTAGAAATTTTGTCTATCTTAGTTAATTCAATTACATGTTTTTTCTCTTTTGAATTTGAATTCAATTCAATTATGTTCTTAATGTTTCCAATTGTGTGACACTAATTTAGATTATTAGATGACATACATAAGACTGAAAGGTAATTGTATAGAAAGCATTTTGAGTGACTGTTGTGTATGATTTGTGTCAATCATTTAATAATCTCTTATGAGCACTAATGCATTATTAAGATTAATTTAATTTATGCTTGAGGAAGATAGATTAG
The DNA here is from genome assembly GCA_019955255.1 of Castanospermum australe. NCBI lineage: Eukaryota > Viridiplantae > Streptophyta > Magnoliopsida > Fabales > Fabaceae > Castanospermum > Castanospermum australe. The sequence goes on from NSJW01000637.1 coordinate 800,855, forward strand.
GTTAATTTGAGGATAATTTTAATATCTGTCCGAAAGAGAGTATTAAAAAATTGAGGGTTTTGGATTTTCAAATTGAGAATCAAAGAACATGTATGCAAATTGACTAAGGTAGCAAAAGGATTAACAAAGTAAAATTAAGGCCCTAGATCTTTCTCATTGATTGATACTTCATCTATATTGTATAAACGTTACTTTCATATTAATTATTTTCTTTAATTATTTCTCTCAATTAATATTAAGTAGTTTCAACTTTGATAATCGAATTCGATCTTTGTGAGACGATACTGAATTCTTTTGCATTCCGTTATTACTTAAACGATATTTACACTTGCAAAAGTCTCACAACAACAAATGAGTTCGCCAAAGCCACACCGTTAAAGAAGCTATTGATTGTAAAGATTCTCACAATGATATGGTAGTCGATGCCTCATGGGAAGGGAGGAATGGCAGCGTCTATTTTGCTCTATATTTGGTTTCTAGGATTCTTTGACTTTCATCTTAAGAATTAAGATACACACTTGTCTGGTAGATCCCTATCAAAGCTGCCTAAAGTGTCATATTTCTGTCATCGGACTTGGTGGTGGAGCCTTAGAAGACGATCAAGTTAGGAGCATATACGTTGAAATGAGGGGCGAAGAATTGGACTTGTTAACGCCATTACCAAATAGACATAGGAAAAAACTGAGACTGAGAATCAGAACCAAGGAATATTTATAATTGGTTTAATTTCTGGCTTTTGGTTTGGCACGCTCGAAGTGAACAATGGTCTCCCCATCAATGTCTATCTCTTGCAGGGAGAGCTCGGCGGTCATGAAGCAACAACGGAGGTAGGCACAACAAAGGGAGAAAATACTCAGAAAGGACTAAAGCGAGAATAGGGGCTCTTGATTTCCATATGTTTTTTATCTAAATCAATTTGCCTATTTGCCTGTTTGCCTATTTGACCCTATTCATATTAATAGTTAAATACTATTTAAGTACTAACTAAATATGGTTAACTAACTAACTAAACCCCCTTATACTATTAGTACCAATGCGATTCCAAGCACCCCTGCGCAACGTTGATTAATGACATTTCCTCAACTTTAAATTCTATTGATTGGGAAATTTGTTGGAGCCATACTTGTTGCAAAGGAAATTCTTGATTGGATGCTTTTGCCAATCATGGCCACCAAGAGGAGCCTAGGGTACTTGTGTTTCATCAGGTTCCATCCTTTTGAGTTTTACCGTTGATGTTTGATATTTTTGGGGTATGTTTTGAGGGGTACTCCTAGTTAGTTTTTTTCTTGCTTTGGTTTGGGTCTTTGACCCCGTTTTGCACTCAAAAAGAAAAAAAACAAATGCGAACAAAGGTTGCGATTTAGACCAAAAACATAAAACATATAGAATTCAAGCATTATTATATAATTGGGTAAATTATGCTTTGGACACTGAACTCAATTTTTGTTTAAAATTTACGCTTCATCTTATTTGACTAAATTGACTAAATATAATTTAACTTTTTTAATGAATATTTCTTCTAACTTTAGAACTAGCCATAGTTAACATTATAAATTGAGTCTATCATCATAATAATTTAGTTAAAATTTTATTTTTAAACTTTTATGACCTCACCAATTATCCTATTCTTAAATACAAACTTCATATTTTCTTTAGATAATTCATGGTATTTTCATATATATTTATAAGTCCCACTAAAAGGCAAAATTCTAAAAATCAAATCGGTTATTGAATTAGTAAATAAACTGATTCACGATTCAATCATTCAACCGTAATTGAATTGGTATATAATTAAATATATATTTATATTTGTATATATTAAAATTTAATGTATACTAATTTAAAATTATATACAAACATAAACTAATTATATATATATATATATATATATGTATGTATGTATCACACATTATTATTTATATCATCTTTAATACTTGACTCATCTTGAATATTTGTTTCATTTTCATTATCTCCATATCTTGAAGATTTATGAAATATTAAAATTGTTATTTCTTGATAAATATATTTAATATTAAATCTACTAGTTTATTAAGACTTGAAAATTATTCGCTCATTTTTTAACCCAAGTGTACATATATATATTTATTTGAAAAATAATAACACAATTTGATGTTTGTACATATATAAAATATATATGGTTTTGAATTTAGTAACCAAAAATTATAAATGGTTAAGTGTTAAAGTATTTTTATCATAAAAAATGAGAGCTAGGTTTGACTCCTGCTCAAGGCAATTTTTAATTTATTCACGTTTTGGCTAGTTATCTAATTCACGGCTCGATCAACCAATCAGGTTTGATTTTTTAAAACTAGGCTAAAAAGAAAACGAAGTGAAATAAGATATTGAAAGAACTATTATTTGTCAACACAATTACGGGAGAAGAGTGACTAGCATTAGCTAAGATGAGAGTATAGAGCATTGGAAGCTAAATTTCTAACTTATAATTTGGAATTACGTTTTTTATTTTTTCTAAACCCTTGTAGTGTTAAAGTTCTTCACGCTATTTTTTAATCATTTTCTTGTCAAAAGTTGATAATTTTTTGTATAAATAAGTTTATATTAGAAAAGTATGATATTTATATTAAATATTGGTTAAAAAATTAAAATAATTAACAAAATTAAAATATAGTTACTCAATTTTTTTTGGTAATTATATAATTACTCAATTTGATAATAAGATAAAGTGTAAACTTTTGACGAAAATTAAATTCAGTGCTATGTCATAAAACCTCAATGAGATGGAGTATAATTTCCCTTACGGCGGAGACAGAGCAACGGCCTAGGAGAGAAAAGAAATAAATCGCGGGTCACGTTCAAGCATGGAATCGAACTGGGGCTGTGTTCGCCTCTGGTCCATAGATTGCCGGTTTGCCACGAGGAGGGAGCCGTAGCCAGTGGTGTCACTTTCTGCAGCCTCATATCGCACTGCGGATTTATTTATTTATTTCTTTGTTTCGGATTCAATATTATCTAGCCAAAATGGTCTCATGAAAAATAAAAATCTAGCCAAAATAGAATGAAATAAAAAAATAAAACAGACACACTGTGAATTAAAATTATATTGTCGAGCTGGAGTTAATAAAAATTATATTGCAGATAATGCCCATCCATCCAACCAAATAATAATAATAACATTAATAAAGGAACGTGTGGTCTATAACAAATAAACTCAGACCAACCAAGATACCACCCACACATATGAATATTTTCTTGGGTTTAATTTTCGCTTCCCTGGACAAATTAAGGGCATCATACAGCCATTATTTGTCTACTGGAACTTCGGATGAGCTCTTGGCTGTTGTGTTGAAACTTAGCATTGGGAATTCATGGTGGTTCTGAGCTTCCAGGTTGTCCAGCTTACTCCCCCCCGACGCTTGTCCTTGCGTAGTCCAAGCGCAGCCGGTCTCATTCGGTGTGGGATAGCTGAGCCATCCGGTGAACCTGCTCCTTTCGGACACAAGACGCGGTACAATGACGGCATTTTCGAGAAGGCCTTCATGACTCTTTTTGCACGTAAGATGGAAAGATTTGCAGATCCTATTCCTGCTGGAAAATCTAAAGAGAAGAAGGGCTGGTGGGATTGGGGGTATGACTATGAGAGTTTCGTGGATGTATCAAAGAGGGTAATGCAGCGCAGGTCTCGTATGCAGCAGCAGCAAGTGGTTCGAGAGGTTCTCTTGTCTATACTTCCTCCAGGTGCGCCTGCTCAGGTGGATAATTCCTAGTGTTTATTTTTTCATTTTTATCACCGTGGTTTTAATTTCTAAAGTTCTTAATTTGGGCTTTCACAGACACAGAGGGTCCAGACAGAGAATTCAACCATTTCATTTAATTTGCTTCCCTCTATTTGATCCTGTCATTTATGTGATCTTTGCCGTTAAACCCATATTTATGTTGGTAAATAGTGAGATTGATGGGAACTGGGAATGCGAGAGTTTGAGTTGAGGAGGTGTTTTCCCCTGGCTCACTTGTTAATATATAATATCTAGGTCCCTGTTCTCAGGCCTTTATCTATCTGCAATTTGAATCTTTAACGGTGTGTATTGAGTCGCTTTAGTGATGTTACTGCAGTTCAGGAAATTATTTCCACCAACAAAATGGGCTGCAGAGTTTAATGCTGCATTGACAGTGCCTTTCTTCCACTGGTTAGTCGGGCCTTCTGAGGTAATTTTGTTACTAAATTCTACTAGTCCATTTAATTTATATTGCTGATGCCTCAATTTAACATTTAAGTACCTTAATAAGTCTCTGCATTACTAAAGTAGTTAACGCTCGTTCTGCAATTTAAGGTTTTGGATCAATTATAAGTGCTTGTTTTGTTTGGATATATTTCTTCTGACAGTTGACCGGAAACAGTTTTCAAATGGTGTTGAACCCTCCGGGGAAGCAAAATTCTTGTAATATCTTTATTATTTGTCAATAACAAAGAAAAATTGTAAAAATTTGTTTGTCTTAACCAAATTGTAGATTCTACAAAGACATCTGATAACATGCTTTTGGAACCTTTTCAATTTGCCATAATACATACTTCTGTTAAAGGAACCAAGCAGTATCTTAATGTCTAGATTATCTAATGATTCTGCTAGCATACGTGCTTAAAGCTCTTTCATGCCATTCAATATTGTCCAAAATCTTCTACTTTGTACAACAATGTGGATTTGCAAAGCTATGTTACTTCATATAATCTGATATTTTATTTAGTGCTATCATTGATATTTAGATTCTTGAGATGCACTAGGTTGTGGAAGTAGAGGTAAATGGGGTGAAGCAAAAAAGTGGCGTGCATATAAAGAAGTGCAGGTAGATTTCATGTCTCTGAGATTGGTCATTGAACGTATGCACAAGTTATCTGTGGTTCCAAGAATGTAGATATTTGAGCCATCTTTGTATGAAGGATAGCAATTAATTGAGGCGGGAAAGCCAGAAAAAAAGACGATCAGTAGCTATTTAATTTGTAAAATAATAGAATTTGCATTAATTAGAGCCCCTTGTAACAGTTTTCTCCATTTTTTTTGTTTCCTTCATATATTTTCTTGGAAAGGTACCTGGAGAACAGTGGCTGTGTTGGAATGTGTGTCAATATGTGCAAGATTCCTACCCAAGATTTTTTCACTAAAGAATTTGGACTTCCATTAACAATGATTCCTAGTATGTCATCTTACCTTTGGTTGAATTACTGGCCAAAATTCTTAAGGTCTACATTTTTTTCAATGATGGAATATATGACTTGCCCAAAATTTTTATTTGATTGTATGACTTTCAAAATTAAACTATCATTTCAAAATTTTATTTACATTCAATTTAATCTCAGATTTTGAAGATATGAGTTGTGATATGGTGTATGGCCAAGCCCCACCTCCATTTGAAGAAGATCCTGTTACAAAACAACCTTGCTATGCTGAAATCTGTAAGTATGACCATCTTGTGTTCAATTGACCAAAAGATTTTCATCTTCTAACAAGCGAATAACTTGCAGGTTCTATGGCAAATCCAAGCTCTAGTGTGTGTCCTAAACTACAAGCATGAGCAGGCACTCTTTTCAGATATAATTTTGCATGACAAAATTACTGTCTACTAAGCTTCTCATTTTGACCTGGGGATGTCCTGTTACCGCTAGCTTCAGAAACTTTCATTACAACCAATGTAATAATAGCAGACGTATTAGCTTCTTACTTTTCTTCTTTTATATAGCTATTGTACTCACAAACTGGGCATCATCTTCAGAATCCTATATTGTAGATTTGTAATTATAGTTATACTGTCAAGTATCAATTTAGTGATTGACTGCTGGTAAGAGTTTCTTCTCTCTCTGGTATAGAGATACAACGTATCGCTTACCATTTATTGTTTTTTACATGCTTCTTGTGCATCGAGCAGCAGATGAAGCAGACGGCTTTCACACTGCTCTTCCATGTATGTAATGTAATCCATGACATGTTAGAATTTTGATTCTATATGGACTAGCATAATTATATATTTTTAAAAATTTAAATTAATTAAATGTCAAATATTGTTAAGCATATTTTGGTTTAGTTCATTTGTAATCACTTTTTTTATTAGGTGTTTATAAGCACTAAACCTATTATGGTAGTCATGATATATGAACTTTGTATATGAGTTTTTTATGATGACTAAGTTAACTCATATTATAAACAAAGGAGAGAACCTGCTCTCATCCTCTATATACTATGGTTGTTTTATCGAAACTATAAGGCTTCTAAGTATATGGGGAATGAGAGAAGATTATCTCTTTCACTCTTTCAATTTCCAATTTGATTTCTTCACGAACTTTACAAGTAAGTTATTATTTGGTGTTCTAAATTTCATATAATTTGTTGTTTAATGAGGCGATTTTGGAAACTTATGAGTCTAGTGATGATGAGAAGAGAACAAATTCTTCAGTTTTCTACAATACCATCATAAATGATGATGCTAATGGTGTGTAACAAAATATCATTTGGACTAATTTTGGAATGGGTGCTATTGTAAGAATTTTGAGATATAAATGAGTGTTGCATGCTACCTATATGTAGTTAAGATAACCTAGTTAGTGCTCATATGTTATTACTTAGGGCAGATGTTTATTCTCTTTGGTTTGTTACATATTTGAATCTTGAGTGGGTAAAATAAGTAACTTTGGCATTTGGCTAAAAGTAGGTATTGTGAATTCTTTCTTTTGTTCTTGTGGATGAGACCTACTTGTTAAATTGATTTCTTCAAATTCATTATGAGTATAATTTTGTGTTGTTATTTGGGGCTCATTTATTTTGGTATAATATTATTTTGTGAGCATTAATATTTTGTTTATTTGGATTCTATTATATTAAAAAAAATAAAAAAAATCCTGAGAGGAAATTTGGGGGTTAAATTTGTTCTAGATTTTCTTAAATATCATTGTGAGTGAAGTGAAGTGATTTTTTTTTTAATGAATATAGTTTGGTCTATCTCTATTTAAGAGCATTTATTTTAGATTAAAATTGTTGTATTAATCACTTCAATTGACAAATGTTCCATTTTAGTTGATGGTGTACAATTTTTGAATAAAAATATTGAACTAAATTTATTGTGTTTATTGCTATTTATTAATCTTCCTATTTGAGAATAAAATGAAAGCCAATATTTATTTACAGCCCACATGAGTTGAGTATGCAAGTAAATGCTTAAGTATGTAGTAATAGGCTTATACATGACTTGATATGGGTTTTGAGGGATTAATGTTTTGAAATTTATTTCCCTTGCATTGATTATTAATGCCTGTTGCCGTGATAAGTGAAAACAAGTTTTACTACTGATGTGCTTTATGCTAATAGTGTATTGATAGCTAAAGTTATTATTATAATTTTATGAGCCAAATGTTACATATTCAATTATTTTTAATTTTTGTGGAAGATCTTTGTGATGTTTATTTTGTTTGAAAACATACAGATCTTTACAATTATATCTTATTGAATTGTCACATAGAGCACACATTGGTAGCAATTTTGGAATTTGTTGAATCTGTGATATTACTACCCATTTATGTGTTAGTTTTTCTCATAGGGAAGTAGAGACTTTATAATTCTTATATCCTCAATAATATTTAAAATAGGTCCAATGTGCTTCTGCTGTAGGTAACCTAATGCTCAAGTTTGTATACATGTTGTTTATTGCCCTTGTTGTGACATTTGAGTATTTTGGAGTGAGTTGTTGTAAACTTGTGTGCAATCTCATATGTTCAAATCACTTTAAGTGATACCAATAGTTATATATGGAAGAGGTTACTTGTTTGAGAAAAAATTCTTTCGGAAATATGTATTCAAAATGACAGGAGGAGCTGGCTTGTGGTAATGTGTCAAGTGGACACTTACAAAATTCTCAATTTTGTTGGCATAGTGTGTGATTAGCATTGAATCCAATTTTGCAATTATGTATCTCTCTATTTTGTCAATTATGTTGTTGGAGAGGATGAAAGTGAGCTTTGACTCACGTTGAATACTTTATCACAAAGCTAAGTTTTAATCCCACTAATAAAGATTTTACTGTTAAAGTATTATGAAATCTTGTGTGACTCTGATGGGGTTATTTATATTTTGGTATGTTAGATTAATGGGAGTATACACAATTGTTGTTATGTTGTCTCTAGACTAATTGACGATTTTATTGCCATATGTTGTTGTTATGCACACTTATGTGATAATATGGCATATTATTGGAGACATGTTGGATCAGCCTCATTTTGTTATTACGAGAATATGAGATAATTGTGTTGAATCTTAGTAAGCATTTAGGGCTGATGCTTTGTTTGGATTACACATGATGATAATTTTGGCATACCTTTTTTTTTTGGGCTTTCCTTCGTTCCACATTTGACATAATGTTAAGTCACTGGGATATAAGTATATCTTACATTTTTTGATTTGAAATAAATGTCTATGCTGTCCAAGTGGGAGATTGTTAGAATTTTGATCATATATGGACTAGCATAGTCATGTATTTATGAAAACTTGGATTAATTGAATATCAAAGATTATTAAGAATATTTTGGTTTAGCCTATTTGTGACCACTTTTGTTATTGGACATTTATAAGCATTGGATTTATTGTGGTAGTTATAATATATGAACTTTGTGTATGGATTTTTTATGATGGTTAAGTTAACTCCTATTATAAACAAACGAGAGGCCCCTACTCCCGTCCTATATGTACTATGGTTGCCCATTGAAACCATAAGGCTTCTAAGCATATAGAGAATAAGAGGAGATTCTCTCCATCACGCCTTCAACTTCCAACTCGATTTCTCCATAGATTTTACAAGTAAGTTGTTAGTTGATATTCTAAATTTCATATAATTTGTTGTTCTATATTAATTCTATCAATTTAGCATCACGTACTCCACTCAATACATCCCTAAAAAGCACCTTCTAGTTCTCAAATGACTATAACTAGTATAAGAAAATGCTTGATATAGAATTGAATTTCAATACCATAATATTTTTGTGGTTACTTTCTGTCTTGACAAGGATATTAGGTCAAGTGTATGCTCAAACCTTTCTTTGTAGATGAGACAATCTCAACTCTCTATCTTGGCAGGACATACCTACTCCAAGGGATGCTTTAAATAGACATAATTGTTAGCCCTAAGATTTCATGACCTTATATAATTGATTTTTTTTCTTTTGATTTGAAATTAAAAGAGCTATATTTGCAATAGATTCGAATAGTGATTGTGATGATGGTTTTATTGGTCTTTTCTGATCAGCTACATAAGTAAAGTTTAATTGAAAAGATTATCTTCCTTTTATAATGTGGAAGTGATCTTGGGTTCCTACTCAACACTTGTAATTTGGAGCTTATATCTCCTCTCATTTTAGAACAAATGCATTTCAACTTTCTTTGGGAAAAAAAAATTCAGTAGATAGCCAAATCACCAATAAGAAGATTGAGAATTACAATAAGGGATTTCCACGCTACAAAAAAATGCTAAATTGCGACAGTTTTTTTGTAGCGGTTTTTAAAAACAGCCTCAATATTATTTTTAGAGGTTTTGGCAATAATTTTTTTATATTTAGCAGCAGTTTTAACAACCTTACAAAATAAAAAAAAAATTTGTGGCACTTATTGAGCATTAGTTTTTTGTCAAAATTATTTGTGGGTTATTACTTATTAACCATTTTAGATTTCACCAACACGAAACCAAATCGCTCTATTCTTTATTCAGTGGTTGAGTGAAAATGGTGATTGAACCAACTTTTTTCTTTGCAAAATAACTCTACATATATGAATTTTCTTGTGTATACATAAAGAATTTCACTTTTATTGCTATGATATATATTTCTTGAGTTGAGATTTCTAGTAGAGGCTTTACCTTGCAGCATTTTAATAGCTTGGTTCTTCTTTTAACATATCTTTTATTTAGAAATACTTGGAACTGATTTTAGAATGAGTAGTTTCAAAAATTTAGTTAGGATTTATATCTTGTTATGTTTTGTGATTTAAATTCTGCCATGACTAAGTTTTATGAGTTATATGGACTAAATCTAGATGAGATTGATAGATGAATATGTTGTTAATTTAGTCAAGAGAGGTGATTTTTTTAGCTGGTTAAGTTAGATGAAATTGATATGGTAGTTGTGTACGTTAGTCTGTTGCTTACTGTATCTGCATGTTAAATTACTGAAAATATAAACTTTGGGGGTTGGGTTTCTTCTCATGATATGCTCTTTTCTTGACTGCTACTAGGTAATACTTCTCACTTCAGAGTTTGGAGACCATAGCATGAAATAGTAGTGATGTTGGTGGTGAGAGGTTTGGTTAAATATGTTTCTTAAATTCCATTTTGTTTATTATAGTGTGATGTGTGACTGTTTTTGTGATTGCATATACTTGAAAATAGGTTTTTAGAGGTGCTTTGTGAATTGCTTAAGGAGAAGTCTCCTTAGTAGGCTGACTATTTATATATACAAATAAACTAATTACATTCCTTGATAATAGGCTTCAAATCAGAAATCAAATCTACACTAAATTCCTACAATCAAATCTTATAATTAGATCATAGAAACTAATAATTACAAAATATACAAACCCTAATTCATAGGGATACAATTATCTCAACACCTCCTCTTAAGCTGGAGCATATAATCATATGCACCAAGCTTGCTACAAATATAGTGGCTTCGAAGACCTTTGAGAGACTTTGTGAAGACATTAGCCAATTGATCATTTGATTTAACAAACTTAGTGATAATTTCTTTGGAAAGAACTTTCTCTCGAGCAAAGTGACAGTCTATTTTTGTATATTCAGTTCTCTCATGAAAAACTATATTTGAGCCAATATGTAAGGCGGCTTGATCATCACAATTTGACTTCATTTTTCCAACATTCCTAAACTTCAACTCTTTAAGTAATTATTTTATTCATATGAGTTCACAAGTAGCTGTTGTCATAACTCGATATTCAGCCAACAAAGACATAGTATCCTAAAGTAAATCGTCTATTAATAAGTGAGGCAACCTAATCTGCATCAGTGTACCCTACAACTTGAGTGTTTCCTTTATCTTCATATAACAACCCTTGGCCTGGTGGTTTCTTAATATACTTTAAAATTTGTACAACAACATCCTAATGATCATTATATGGATACTGCATGAACTGACTTACCATATTAACTGCAAAGGGGATATCTAATCAAGTGATAGTGAGATAATTCAGTTTCCATACAACCTTTCGGTATATGTCAAGGTCTAAACAAAGCTATCCTTGATCTAGTAGTAACTTATTGTTTAGATCCATAGGACTATCAATAGGCTTAAAATTTAACATACTAGTTTCTTCCAATATATCCAAAGCATACTTCTTTTGTGAAATAGCAATACCATTTCGAGACTGAGCTACCTCAATACTAAGAAAACTTGATTTTGCCCAAGTCCTTAGTCTAAAAGTGGTTGAACAAATATTTCTTCAACTAAGATATTCTCTCATATGATCGTTACTAATAATGACTATATTATCCACATAAACCTTCCAATAAACATATAGACCAGGTGAAATGTATTGATAGAAAACTAAGTGATCAACTTCACTTTGTTTCAGCCATACTCCTAAACAATGGCATTGAACTTTCCAAACCAAGCTCATGGGGATTGGTTTAGTACATAAAGAGATCATCGTAGCTTGCAAACTAAACCTAACTCCCCTAAGCGACAAAACTAGGTGGTTATTCCATATAATGGTACCTTGTGGTTGACGTTGATATGTAATGCGGGATCCTTGAGACTCTGATGGAGTTAGACAAGTGACCTTAGGTGAGGTTGTTGGAGAGTTTAAGGATGCTGACAAGGATTCCTGCAAAGGTTATAGAGGAGGACAAAATAAGAAATAGGTAAAACTTTAGAGACAACATTAGGTTCAACCAAAAAAGTAAAATATGGTCTCTCCTAAAAAAAAAAAACAAGTAACATCAGCAAAAGTATACCAGGGATGAGTGATAGAAGAATAACAACAATATCCTTCTTGTAACCTGAAAAATCCAAGAAAGACACATTTAACATCATGGGCAGACAACTTATCTTGACTAGGAGAAAAATCATGAAAAAAATAAGTACACCTAAACACATGAGGAGAAACAAGATACAAAGGACGTTTGGGGAATAAAATTGAATAAGGAACTTAGTTATCAAGAATAGACGATGGTATCCGATTGACTATATAGCAAGCAGTTAAGATAGCATTACCCTAAAAATGTAAAGGCATATTACCATGTAACGACAGAGTTCCAGCAGTGTTAGTCAGATGACAATTTTTTCTTTTTGCTACTCCATTTTGTTGGGGTGTATGAAGACATGTTGATTGATGTAAAATACTATGAGGGGACATAAATGAAGAAAAAAAGTGAAAAAAATATTCTTTTGCATAATCACTGCGTAATACCTTAATTGTCTTTCCAAATTGAGTTTGAATTTCAGAACAGAAGAATTTGAATATAGAGAATAACTTGAAACAATCTTTCATTAAAAATAACCATGTACAATGAGAAAAGTCATCAATAAAAGTAACAAAACACTTAAGCTCTGAAGAGGTAGAAACATGACATGGACCCCAAACATCATAATAACTAACAAAAAAAAGAGACCCAATTTGACTCTTAACCTGACTAGGAAAGGAAGTACGAACATGATTCCCAAGTTAACATGACTCATAATTTAAAAGACTTTAACTTCAAAATACTAGGAATAATCTTTTGAAGTTTTGACAAACTGGAATGACCTAGACACTTGTGAAGAAAACCGGGTGACTCAATAGTAGTACAAACAATGGGTGATGTTGATTTAAGATAGTAGAGTCCATGTGATTCAAGTCCTACATCAATCATCTATCCCGTACCACAATCCTGTATGACAAAGGATTGAGAATCAAAAGTTACTGAACAGTTAAGGGAGCGAGTAAACTGATTAAGGAAATTAAATTAAAAGGATATCCAGGCATAAACAAGACTAATTTTAATGACACAGATGAAGTAGGTGAAACATGACCAATACCTTTGGAAGTGACTTTAAAGCCATTTGCTAAGGTGACAAAACAAGGAAATTAGGTGTAAAGAGATATGTGAAAGGGATCAATTACGAGCTACATGATTAGAGGCACCATAATTAAGTATCCAAGGACTTAGACCATTACCAGTATGAGAGATACAAACTGTAGGATTACCCACGTGAGCAATTGTAGCAATGGAAGAATGTGCTTGTTTGGTTGCCTTCAATTAGAGGTACTCTTGAAACTCATTTTCATAAAGAGTAATTGGTTACTTCTCTACTAAAATTTTAGATCTTTTCTTCTCCTATTGACTAGATTCATACTGAGTGACAATGACAATTTTCTCAAGAAACTCACGAAGTGAATAACAAGTGTCGTGAGTATGGCCTATTCTCTTGCAATAAGAGCACTGAGGACGATTTCGACAACCTCCATGAGCTCTACATCCACCACAAGATTTCACAAATGCTTCAATTGTGTTTGAGCAAAATCTAGAAGTAGTTTTGGGTGAAGAAACCCTTAGAAGGCAGGTAATTAAATTCTCTATTGTAGGAACTTCATGGCTAGTCAGAATCTGCCACGAGTATGTTCAAAGTCAGGATGCATTGCATGTGAGACCAACACCACGTACAAGTTGTCTAACTTTGTTAATAGACCTAGGTGGTTATTAGGCTACAAAAACATTTTCAATTCCTCTACAACAATTTGTGCCTGAGTGATAAAAACGGTCATGTCATGATCTTGTTATTTAAGAGAAGCCAGCTTTTGGGCTGAATCATAGAGACCTTGAATATTATTAGCAAACACATCACAAGCCTTCTTCCAAATAGTAAAACATGTTTTAAAAGTTTAGAAATTAACTAAGATAATTGGTTCCACAAAATGCTATAATAAAGCATACAACTAATAATCAAACTTTTCTCACTGACTTCAATTTTCTAAGACAAAATCAAAGACTAACTTCTTAAGATGATCAGAAAGTCCCCAATCAAGGAACCATAATTCAACAAAGGCTGACCAAGCAGGATGATTCTTACCATTTAATTTTTTTAAGGTGATGACAGTTGATCCAAAAAATGCATATGTAATAAGAACATTACCACATGAATGTTTCAAACCATAAAGAGAGGACCCAAGTTATGGCTAGGTTGATTCTGGTGTCTTTGATGTGGTTGAATACATAATGACCAAAAATAGCAAGGTTCAACGCACAAACAATGGATAAAAAGCTTTGGAACCAAAATATGACAAAGAAACAGGGTATGACTAGGGCTACTGACCACTGGAACAGAATAAGGGGACATTAGGAAATATGAGCATGAGCTACACATGCCAACAGCTGTTGAGGCATGTTGGAGTGCGTGACACAAGATCCGGTGACGGTGCTCACACGACTAAAACTCACACACCCATACAGCTAGACATGATTAAAAAGGTAACTTATTTACTCAAGTAATTTCAAATAATAATGAGAAGCCACTTGTAAGGTAACAAAGTGAAACAACTCACAACTTGAAAGCTAAGAGATAATAACCCTAAAAAGGTGACAACACACTCACTTTTACTCATCTTGCATGGCCATGCACATTCACACACTAAAAAATCCTATAAATACCCCATCACACCTCTTTCATGCACACATACACCTAAAGCGCCAAAGTTCTACCCATTTACTTCTAGGCATCCTTGTTCGTGCCCTACCAAGAGGAACCCAACAATCAAACTAATCACTTTCAAGTAGGGAATAATAACCCTCTTTACTATACTTTTATTTAATATGTTTTTATCTTTATATGATATGTTATTTGATGGTTTTCTCCTTGGTTCACGTTATGACTCACTCATTTTCTTGTTGTATTTTCTTACTCTTTTATAACTCTTAAACTTATGTTAAGGCCATGGAGTATTAAGATTCATTAATATTATGTGATATTACCAATAGCTAGAAATGATCCTCCAAGGAGGTGATCTAGATGATTTTTGAGATATAATCCTTATGGGGGGTAATTTTACCAAGCTTGGATATGATCTTCTAGGAAGTGACACCACATGATTAAGGCCACTTTGGTGGTGTGGTTACTTCAGTGGCAATGGCAAGATGACGCCCTTGCAAGCAGAAAGAGCTCTATTCTTATGTTTATGATATGTAGCATATTTTGAAAACTAAGAATTGGTAAAATGGCACATGAGAATCGAGAAATCTACTGAATGAAAGTATGATGAGTAGAGAAGTCATTTTTCGTATTATATATAGCTGAAATCATCATAGTTAAAAGTTAAATGTTATTATTCCTACTGAGATTTCTATCTCACTTTGTTTTGATGTTTTCAGATTAAGCCATAACGCCTTTTATCTACGTAGTGGTGGATAACAAATTTTTCTGGGTTGACATTCCTGGCATAAGAGCCGTGAAAGCAGTTCAAAATATTCGTGTCATCCAGTTGGATAATAATGATCCTTAGTAGTGTTAGGGCTTTATGAACAAACTAATGTAATCAAGAAAAAGTCACATGTGGAGGGATTTTTGTCTAATAACTTAGCATTAGTTTCCCTCCCATTTTGATTATAAAATAGTTAACTAGGAGACTTCTTGATGTATCACCCCCTAACTCACATTTCCTTTTCCTTGTTCGACTTTGTCTTTCTTAATTCATCTCCTTTCCCTACGTTTTGCTCCTTTCCTTCTTATGCTTTGGCGCCATTTGGCTTTTCTTTTTGTTACACAAATTTAGGTCTTATTTCTCTAGTTATATTTTGTGTGCTGTGTGTAGTGTTTGCAGATCGCCCAAACAGAAGGAGACGAGCAAAAGAGCAGCACGGTAGACCAACAATTCCTTCTTTGTGTTGGCTTTCAAATTTTGATACATTCCGTTCATTCAACGTGGCTTTGCCCCCTCCTTTTGGCCTTTTTATTTATTTATTTATTTATTCATTTTTTTACTTTTTATTATTATTTTTGTCTCATTCTCTTAATAACATTTGTTGGCTTTTGTATAAACCCACATTATTATATTATTTTTTATTTTTATTTTCAACTCTTTTCAGCATTACTAATTTTCTTTTTTTATAATTATTAAAACACAAAAAGGAAAATAAAAGATGAAATGAGAAGATAGGACAAAATGGGTGTTTACACCCACAAAGCAAAATTTAACCTTGTTCCAAACCTTTAGCTCTTTACCCAACTTGGATTATTGGGATATAATTGGATAAAAAAACTGACCCTCGGCACCCATATTCCAAACCTCTGAATTAATTCTTTCGCAATCTCCATGTATGGTCCACATCTTTTGAGAACAAAAAGGTCTGGCTCTTTTATGGCCCTTTTCTTCAGTTCTTTTACCCAACACATCAAGAAGAATTGGAGCATGATATGAATGATAGAATGTTAGGTGAAACAACTAAGCATCTCGCCAGTTCTGAACCCACTCATTAGTTTTTAGGAATCTGTCTAGCCTGACTTGTACATTGTTGTCTCCAAGTGAATTTATACCTTGATGACCTAAGTCTTGTAACCCGCAGTAATCAATTGCTTCTCCAAAAGCTTCAATTTGCTAATTTGGCCTAGCTGCCTGACCAATCTTCTCATGACTACATAGTATTTCATTAAAATCACCCCCAATCAGCCATGGCAGAAGACTTGAGTCCTTCAGGTTTTTATTTGTTCCCAAGAAGTCTGTCTCATTCAAACAAAAGGAGCTCATAAAAAGGAGTAAACCTTCACTAATTAGTCTCCTCTAGCCCACCTATCTCTATATTAATGAAGTTTTCAGTATATTGTTTAACGAAAACATTTATCTCATTATTCCAAAGAACTGATAGGCCTCCTCCTCTGTCTACACAATCAACACAAAGACCATTAACTTGTTTTTCATTTGAATGAATTGAGCTCGTGCCTAGATAATTTGGTTTCAATCAAACAAAGTAAATCAAGAACTTCTTGCCTCAATAAGAGGCGAAGCGTCAGAATTGCCTTTGGGTTCCCAAGCCCATGACAATTCCATACTAAGCTTTTCACGGCTCTAGGTGGGACCAAGAGCCAGTGCCGATTTTGCAAAAGATTTCCCTGCACTATTATGTTTAACCACCTTCAAATTCTGAGCTTTCAAAGTAACATCAATATCCATGCAATGAAGGGAGCTAAAATCTATGTCCATGCTTCTTTTTGCCACACTCTAATCACCCACTTCCCTTTTATCTGAATTTGGCACAATTCTTGCAAACTTTTTCCATTTCTTCTTCTTGCTTACTTGGGTTTGCTACTCCTCACCTGCTCCTCATAATTCACTTAAAATGGTTTCAGTATTGCTTGTGTTACCTGCACCAATTTTGTCTTGAGCATTGACATTGTTCCCTTTATCCTCCTCCTGATCTAGCTTTTTGTTTGAGTGTTCTTCAATATCATTGCTAACTGACTTCCCCAGGCTACTCCCTACTTGTTCACTAACCTCTACAACCTTCTTATCTTTGCCAGCATTGTCATGATGAGTGAGCTGTTTCAATTTCAACAAACTTTCTTATTTTGCTAATGAGAGCTTTCCTCCCCCGTTGTCCTTCGCTTTCAATGAAGAGTCATACTGTGCCATATTAGTTTCTGATTTATCATTCTCTTCAGTATCACGGTGGCAATCTTTCATACTTAAAATCGAACGAATGCTTATCTTCATTCCGCCCAACTGATAGAGAGATGCCCCTGGGTAATGGCTCGTTGACTTTGATTAGGCATTTAATTCTCATGAAGTTCCCCCACGCTTTCCCATTTTTGTCTGTATTAGCCTCTATAAAAAGAACCTATTTGATTACCAATCTGCGTTGCAACATTTCTATTCATTAATTGCGGGGGAAGGTCCATTACTCAAATGCATAAGGGGGTTTTACCAAAAACAAATTCGAAGGCCTCAAATTAGCTCTAAACTCCTTAATGATCAATAGATGCTTGTCAAATGACCAGGGTCTACCTTTCAACACCCTGCCTTTCTTGTTACCAAACTAGAATATAATCGCATTATCCTCTATCATCTTACATTCCAACACTTTTGCTAGTCTCCAAACTCTTAACATCGTACATTCCAGAGCCTTCCAAGTTAAAAGGCCACATAGATATCAAACTACCTACTAACATAAAGGACTCTAGAGATCTGTTCGCATCTTCCTCCTATGCCTCCACTTGTTAATAGAAATTTTTTAATCTTTTTTATGGGTAGTGTGTTGGGTTGGGTTGAAGGGTTTTCAACCCATTCATTAAACGAGCTTGTCTGCCTTACCTTGTTTAATAGCCAGTTGTGACAGTTCAAGTGGGCTGGCCTCTCTAGATAACTCTATCTACTTATTGCTTAGGCTGTCATCTAATATTTTATTTTCTCTTGCTATTTCCCCAGATGTTTCTCAACAAATTTATCTTGAATTAGAAAAAAAAAAATCTTGACTTCTACTAATAAAAGTTTTAATAAACCTTCATTCTTTTAATTTTATGTTTTATTTATAGAGATGTGAATGGATTTTCATCAATGGTGATGATGATATTTTAATTTTATAAACTTATGATAAATATTATTTATTAGTGACTGAAAAATAAAATTATTGTTGAATTATTCATTTAGATTTTAGAGAAAAGTACAAATTTTCCCTTTGAATTATAGTGTAATTACATCTTTGATTTCTAAACTTTTAAACATAATAATTTATCCCCTAAAATATCACAAAACTTGAAAGCCTCAAATTCCAATTAAATCTAATCTATTTTTGCTCGTAATTCTCACGTGATCCCTCATCCCTTGTCATTTGATTTCTAAACTTTTAAACATAATAATTTATCCCCTAAAATATCACAAAACTTGAAAGCCTCAAATCCCAATTAAATCTAACCTATTTTTGCTCGTAATTCTCACGTGATCCCTCATCCCTTATCACTCCCTCATCCCTCTCTCTCTCTCTCTCTCTCTCTCTCTCTCCAACCGTTCGACGCTCCACCTCGCTCTCATCCACAGGAGTTCCATTTGTCCCTCTCCCCAAACCTTCGAAGCTCTGTCTCTCCCTCTCCCCAAACCTTCAAAGCTCCATCTCTCTCTCATCCACCAGAGCTCCACTCCACTGACCATGGACTGAAGCAGAATTGGGGATTTTAGAGCAAGAAGCAGGGGGGAATTGGATAGGATAATTTCTGTATATTTTCGGCCTGAATATTCTCTAAAATTTTTAACATTTTGGCATATTTTCAGCCTGAGTACTTTATGCATCTCTTCCTTTTTGCATATTTTTGGACTGAGTACTCTTTAAAATTTTAGCTAGTTGCAGTTTTTAGCCAGTTGCATTTTACCTATTCCATGAAAAGCCAATTCTAATATTTGTAATATGCTTGGTAGACTGTTATTTTTTAGATTGATATGTATGCTCTGGTATTTTTTTGACTGATCATTGTGTAATGGAGAGAACAAGGGTGAGCAAAATGGACAACCCTTAACAGAGGCTTGCATGAACTGCAGTTTTGTAAATAATGCGGTTTTGTAGATAATAGTCATTCCAAATTGAAATACATGTCTGTTATAAGTATGTGTTGGTTATAACTTCCATATAATCCTAATCAGGATGTGAGTATAATTGAGTAATAGGTGTACACCTAATGCTGGTTATATATACAACTTTTGCTTAAGCTTAATTCAATTATTTCAGCTGTTTAGCCTCAAAAAGAAGGGAAAAAGAGATGGTGCAATAGAGAATCCTTGTTAGAATGCACTTCTCAATGTGGGATGGGTCATAGCTATGGGTAGTGCATTGAGCTCGAGTTCAAATGGGATTCCTCTGTCATGAATCTAGACTCTAGAGGGAATGTTCTTACTATTTTTTTTTTCTGGTAGAATGGTCATGCCATGGTTTAATGATGTTATATATACACCTAATTTATAATCAGTATTTAGAAGTGACGAAATTCCATGTATATGCTCTATTGTGCTTCTTGTATAGGGAAGCTTCAAACCAAAGCTGGATGGCATCTCAATGGAGCTTTGCAATGACCAGCCCTAGCAATGGATTCCGGTTGTGCAATTGAGGAGAAGGAGCTCAAGTTACGCATGGACTCAGAAAAATGGGAAAAGGGAACTACAAACTGCAAACTCCCTATCGAGATGGAACTTCGGTGGACAAGGGAGATATCGATGGAGCTTCAAATAACTGGATAGAGGGAGAGATGGATGAGGGGGAGATGAGGGATGAGGGGGAGATGAGGGATGAGGGATGAGGGATGAGGGATCACGAGAGAGTCACAACAAAAAATAGGATAAATTTAACGGGAATTTGACAGTTTCAAGTTTTGTGACACTTTAAGAGGATCAATTATTATGTTTAAAAGTTTAGAGATTAAAGATGTAATTACACTATAATTAAGTAGAAAAATGTGTACTTTTTCTTAAATTTTATAATTTTACTCTAAATTTAATTTAATCTTTATCACTTAAAATATTTAAAAAAAGTCTAATTTTTAAACAATTCAAAATAGTTCTCACAATTTAAAAAAAAATACGAAATATTTTTTTATAACTTCATTTTAAATATCAATCAAACTAAGTTAATAAAAATGATTTTGTATTATTTAAAAATTATATAGATATTTTAAATAATTTTAAAAAACAAAATCAAATTTAGAGTCATATTATGCTAAAATTATTAGCTAGTGCCACACCCAAGTAGCACCTACAACATTCTTTGCATTGATTAGTATAGGTGTGGTGAAAATGTCAAGGTGACTGGAGTGGTGTGGATTGACAATTCAATTGCCGGCTTGTTTACGCTACGCTCATTAGTCATCAGCATTTAGCAAGCACCAAGCAGTCGGCAGATCCGAGAGTGGTGAGATCGGAAACTGAAACGCTTCATCGATGGTGATGGTGATGGTGATGGGGACTTTGCCTTTGTTCCTCTTCGTCTCCTTTGCACTGCTCCTCTTCTCCCCCTCGCTTGCGGAGATCCGTTTCTCCGAGATCCGAAACGACGACCGCCCCATCGTTCCCTTCGATCAGTTCGGGTTCACCCACACCGGTCGCCTTGAGCTCAGCGTCTCGGGGATCTCTTTCTCCAACTCCAATCTCGACCTCTCCAAGGTTGGCTTCTTCCTCTGCTCCCTCGATTCCTGGCTCCATGTGCTCCAGCAACTCGAGGATGGTGAGATTCGCTGCGCCCTTCAGTCCGATCTCGTCAAATCCGTTTACACCTTCAATTCCCTCAACGGCAAGGGTTCCTTCAACATACTCTACAACGAAACCGACGCCGATCAGCTCAACCTCGTCTTTGCCAACTGCCATCCCCAACAACTGAAAGTCACCATGGATGTCCGATCTGCCATGTTCAATCTCGACGGAAAGAGCGGTGTCCGCGACTATCTCTCTGCCGGCAGAACCATCCTCCCCAGGGTTTATTTCCTCTTCTCCTTGGTCTATTTCGCCCTTGCTGCTCTCTGGATTCACGTGCTCTACAGGAAGCGATTGACTGCTTTCCGCATCCACTTCTTTATGCTGGCCGTCCTCATCTTGAAAGCTCTGAATCTCTTGTGTGAGGCTGAGGATAAATCGTACATCAAGCGTACTGGAAGCGCTCATGGTTGGGATGTCCTCTTTTACATTTTCAGCTTCTTGAAGGGCATTTCACTCTTCACTCTCATCGTCTTGATTGGCACCGGCTGGTCCTTCCTGAAGCCCTTCCTTCAGGATAAGGAAAAGAGGGTTCTCATGATTGTCATCCCTCTTCAAGTTGTTGCCAACATTGCCCAGGTCGTCATCGATGAGAGTGGTCCTTATGGCATTACCTGGAAGCAGGTCTTCTTGCTTGTTGATGTCGTCTGTTGCTGTGCTGTTCTCTTCCCCATTGTCTGGTCCATCAAGAACCTGCGTGAGGCCGCAAGGACTGATGGCAAGGCCGCTGTTAATTTGATGAAATTGACTCTCTTCAGACACTACTACGTCGTCGTTATCTGCTACATTTACTTCACAAGGGTTGTAGTTTATGCATTGGAGACTATAACCTCCTATCGCTATTCTTGGACCAGTGTGGTTGCTGCAGAGTTAGCCACACTTGCCTTCTATGTGTTTACCGGTTACAAGTTCAAGCCCGAGGCCCACAATCCATATTTTGTCATCGATGATGAAGAGGAAGAGGCTGCCGCAGAGGCCTTGAAGCTTGAAGATGAGTTTGAATTGTAAATTCACTGAAAGAAAAAGGTTTTCCCAAGTTAGATGATTGAAGTTGGTATGGTGCTCAGCAACATTCAGGTTTCATCTTAACAACAACTAGAGAATATCATGTTACATTTGATGGGTATAGTAAGTATTGATAAACCATTGTGCTATATTTTTCTGTGCTCTGGACTCATGTGCCAGTTCTTTGAATTAGTGTCATAATTTTGTAGACTCTTTTGTAATGCTGTGAATCATATATTACGTTTAAGTATTGATACCTTGCAAACATTTTTGATCATGGTTGTTTCTATTTGTCTTTCAGTTTCAAACTTATATTGCTGCATTTCTGCAGATTGTTGTTTAACTTTGTGAACATGAATTGAAATTTGTCCAACCATTAGCCAATGTAACATCCTCAAAACAGTCTGACATGCATTATTATATCTGTGTTCTATGTGAATCTAAAGTTTCTAACAATAAATTTAAACTCAAATTTATCCCTTATATATTAAAGCTTAACAGAAGGATAAAAAAATTTAGGATAAACTCCCTTTAATGAGGGTTTTAGGAAGGAAAAAGTAAGATTAAGTATAAAATAGAAACTTGAGGGAGAATTACTTAAGGATTAGTTTATTAAAAAAAATAAATCTTCCTTCACTAACCCACATTCTCTCTCTATTTAGACCTCTCTTTTTTATACAGATCGACCAGCCCCGCTTTCTCATTTAGAATCATTTTCAATTCCCCACCATCTTTTGCAACTTTCTCCTTCTTCTGCTGTGAGAGAACCAAGAGGGTGAGGAGGGCTTGCTCGTTCACTTTGAAGCCACAATTAGGTATCATGAGTGAAGAGGAATTTGTTACTCAGAAGGAGCGCAAGAAGATGAGCTAAGTTTTGAAGGGTTTAAGGCCTACGGATTCTTGGAGAAAGGAGAGGCACAAAGGAGGAAGGAGGACTGTTTAAGAGCAGAGAAATACTCTACAAACATCAAACACAAATTCAGATTCACAGGGGAGGAGTAGTTGGTCGAACTGCAGTAGACAACACTAAAGTTATTTGTCCTCTTTGAGCCTCTTTGAGGTCGATAGTTATGAATTTTTGAGTTGCATGTGCTCTTTTACTGCATATAAACGTGATTTTAATACTGTCCTAAGTTTCCAATCTGCATAATTTGGTTAGAATAGCAGAGGAATTCCTTTTCTTTTGTGCAGGAAAATTTTTAAAGTAGGATGCCCTGAATTTTATGTATGGCTTGCATGTATTCGTTTCTGCTTACAATATTACATTACTGCTGTTTCAAACTTTCAATAGGTATAATATATATTCACATTAATTTTGCTTTTATTATAAGTGATTTTCTGCAATGTTAGTACAAGATAGTTTACTAAGGAGCTGAAATGATCCTTGAAAGCACCTTAAATTCATAGCTTTCTACTGAGATTATATATCTCACTAGTTACTCTTTTATTTCACAGTTATAGATTGATGATCTTGGTGCAGCAAGTTGAGAGTAGAGTTTAATTAGCCATTGTTCTTATCTTCATGTTGGCTGTTCTGTTTTCAGCATATGAAATTTTATGAGTTGCTAGCTGAGACAACATTGGGTAGTGAAGGGAACTCATGTATTTGGTGTTGAGCATGACAAGTTTTATGAAAATATAGAGATGTATATATATACATATATCTACACTGAAATAATGGATGAATGTACAATGGGCTGGGCACCTGACTTTATGCTAGTAGCTGTATTTAGCTCTCTAGTAAATAGACAATTTAAATTCTGTTTTAAACTTCAATTGAAGAATCTGTCTGGATTAACTTCAATTGATAAAGAAAGATACTTAGGTGATTGCTACTTGAGTTAAATTGGAAAGTTCATAACAACCCCATTATGCAATCAAGTGAATTTATGTATGTATATCCGTGAGATTAAGAGCTGCTGTGTTAAGTTGGAAGATAAAATGAGTAGAATACATGTTAATACAGATTCTGGTTTTCTTGTCATGAGGAAAACAAATATGTGCATGCTTATGCAGAAATGTTAAGTGTGGTTATAAAGAACAATATGGGTGTAAACATCATATGAGTCTCATTATGTCAGAATTACACTACCTTAAGCGGCTGAATCTGATTACTACCATCATGCAGATGCTATAGTCTAGTAAAGAATGAGAAAAATAGAGTTAAATCTGTTGCAAGAGTTCCAGCCTAGAAAATCTAGTACTATATTTTATTGCATGTGATATGTTAGGAATCCATTCTTCATATTACCATTTACTGCATATCTAGTTCCTTAGATTGAAATTGGTATGTTGGTTCCAGAGTCATCCATCCAAATGCAAATTTATCTTCTATATTGGAGGAACTCAACGAGATTTACTAGTATGTAGTTACCAAAGGCCATAAAATTCAGTATAAGTTCATTATTATCCCACTTTTAATTGACTACCCCATGAGTTAAAAATAATAAGTCTTGTGAGTTAGAAACCTCAATTAAGGAATAGAATAATACTCTTTGTTTTTAAGATAACTTCATTCAGTATAAGTATTTGACTTGGATAAATTATGGCACAGTTCAAGATGTTAACGTTATAGTAGGGGAAATAATCCAATGACAAACTTTCTCACATTCATCGGATGGATTCCATGTAAGTGCCATGAAATCAACCTAATAAGCATTTTGAGCAAAATACTATAGGTCATAATTGAATTGATTTAATATGTTCTATGGTTGCAGATATAAGGAGCACATAGTTAATAATAATCAACCAACTCAATTTGAAATATGGCAGTGCCAATTCCCCTAGCCTATGAGGGCTGTACTAAAGAAAGAATAAGTTAAGGTGTTACATTATTATCTTTCCACTTCTTCCACAGCAAATTTTATATAACAGTAGAATTATCTAAGACTAAAGTATGTGTAAATTTGAGGTGTATTAACAAGCGGAGTGATTTGATAGCAGATTTTCTGCACTAGCTGATTTTTATTTTAGACATTGTATAAACAACGTAATCACCCATTTGAGTAACATGCTCGAGACTATGTCTTAGTTAGTTTTTATATATGACACGGCTTGCTTGTTAGAAATTATCCAGTAAAATTTAATTGGTTACCAAGTATATAACTGAATCAAGACAGTACTAAACTTATCAGCCTCTTAGAGTTTATACTAAGTAAAAGAAGCCTAGGTGTTACAACTAGAATTTTAAATTTATTGAAAACATTAATCGTCTGTTGTTACAATTGGGATGTAGAAGTATTTGCATATTTGGAGGTAGAAATGTCGTGTCATGTCAGCTACGCCCCTGATGGTTGAGCTCGTTGTACGTAAGAATCAAACATGGGATAGTGATTGTGCAGGTCTGCTAATACAATACAATGGATAGATAAATCTCAGGTATCCTAAGTTTCACTGGGGGAAGAGGTTTTCTGAAATAAATTATTTCACTCAAGCTGCATCTAGGCCGCAACAGAAGAGGGTAGTGACAGAGAAAGGGGATTGGAGCAGTTAGAGAATGTGAGAGGGGTAGCGGCAAGAAGGAGAATGTAACAGTAACGTCCGGGAAATCACAAGAAACTGAGAACACAATTGTATTTAATCAGGGAAAACTAGAGCTTAAGAGGAGTTTCCCGCTGATCAAGCACAAGTAAAAAGATGAATACAGAATGAATAGAAGAAGGAAGTTTTGATTTCATTCGTGAAAATAACGTAACAGCTGCTACCTTGTGTGGCGGCTGCTAGCACCTTACAAGCTGAAGCAATAATGCAAAACAAATTATGTTACAACTAACATGCCAATTGCCACGTCAAGAAAGCTAGAAGCTTCCTCCAGCTATGACAAGCGTTAATAACAGAAAACCCTCTTAACCAAGATTCTGAAAATGAAACCTGGATCAGTTGAGGTACTGATTCAAGGTTTAATAGTTTAACCGTGGTCGAACTGGAATATAATTAAATATATATGTATATTTATATATAAATATAAGTATATATATAAATATAAGTATATATATATATAAGTATTTATATACTAATAAAATAAATAAAAATATAATACAAATTAATAATAAAATTATTTGGAACATAAAAAATAAAATCATAAAATAAAAAAATATTACATTCATATAAGTAATACAACATTAATCAATATTAACATGTTTCTATACTGGATCACCTTTCCTACGACTAGAATCTGAGGAGGATTGCTGGTCAACAGTATTGCTCTCTCCTACCTGATTATTATAATTATCCATATCTGCAAAAAGTAAAATTATAAAATCCACAACCTAACTGATTTGGACATTGGCATTTAACAATTAGCATACAAATCAAATGTAACAAATCTAAATTAATGTTATATGGAAGAATAACTAATAAGTTTGAGCCAACAACATAACACAAAACAACTATGGAAAATAGCAATCAACGTTACAAACTTGGGCGTGGTGGCGCGGCAGTGGTAGGTGGTGGCCGGCACTCGGCGATGAAAGCTCGCACGAACGGCGCTATGGCTGGTTGCTCGATGACGAAGGCGGGGAGAGAGTCGGGGGTGGAGGCGGATGCGAGCGCGGGAGCTGCGGACTACGGAGGCGGAGGCGGAGGCGAGATGCAGGAGCTACGGACTGCGGAGGCGGAGGCGAGATGCAGGAGCTGCAGACTGCGGAGGCGGAGGCTGACTTGAGATGTGGGACGCGGGAGCTGCAGACTGCGGAGGCGGACGCGGGAGCTGCGGAGGCCGACGCTGCCGCTGCTGGTTGGGGTACACAGGAGTTGCAGTACGGAAGCTGCTGGCTGTTCGGGTACGTGGGACGGCGCTGCGGTGCAGACGCTGCTTGCTGCTAGGGAACACGGGATGGAGTTGCGCTGCGGAGGAGGCGGACCGAGCACTGGCTGGCTAGGGTTTTCAACCCTCCAGCCCAACACGACGCCGTTTCCATTTTTTTTTTTGTAAAAACGCGACCAAAATGACGTTGTTTCACTTAGCACCAATTCATAAAAAAAAAGTCTGAACTGTCAACTATACAGACTGGTGCCGGGTTGACCAGTTCAACCGAGTTTGAACCGATTCACTAGGTTTTTTGACTCACCGGTTCTGGGAGGTCGCTCACTGATTCCCAGTCTGACCGGTTAAACCGACTGGTCTAGTCCGGTTTTCAATACACAGCTCTTAACTAACACTTAATACAGGTATTAAAGTAAATGAGCAGCATAAAGGAACACAGAAAAAGGAAAAATTAATACTTTGAGTGATTTACAAATACTATTAATTATGAATTTTTTTTATTAAATCTTTAAATTTAATGATTTTTTAAAACATATTTTTTCATCTAAAAATTAGTAAATTTAAAATTATTTTTTATTTTTATTTTAATAAATTTTAATAAAACTAAATAAAAAACTCACTTTTATAAATAGATCGGAACTTCAAGTCTTAACCTAATTGACGAAATAGATTTAAATATATTTTTAAAAGTTTTTTTATTTTATTAATATTTGATAAAATAAAAATAAAAAAATAAAAAATAATTTTAAATTTATTAATATCTCATCAAAATTTTGATAAAAATTTGATGAAAGAATCTATTTTAATAATTCATTGAATTTAAAAATTTAATAAAAAAAATTTATAATTAAAAGTGACTGCTTGCAAGACGAGATTTTTTAAAATAAATGCTGTAGACATAAATGCTTTAGCAGCCAGAGCCGTTTTCCCACCATTTTCGACCTTTTTCACTCAACCATTGCCTCTGATCACAAACCATCACAAGCTTCTTGCTGCCCGTCCCTCCCCACTGATGTCGCTGCCTACAACCGTCTCCATCGCCTCGACCGCCTCCCTTGCCTTCGTCGTTCGCTGGAGGCGTATCAGAGAAGGATTTTAGCTCTCTCTTTCTGTCTCTTGCTTTTCCCTCTTGGATTGCCTTTTTTTTTTTTTTGTCTAGTGGAAGATTTTTTTTTTTTTTTTTTGTGTTCAGTTTCATTTGTCTGACGGTCTATGCAAACGACCGGAGCATTTCAGTGACTCCACCACCGAGTCTCTGAATCTGTATGGCAACGCCTGGCTCCTCCTTCTCTTTGACCTCACCACCGGGGACGTCTCCCCTATGTCGCTGTAGAATCCACAACCACCCACCTCTGCTTTCATTTCTTCATCGGTCCTGGACCTCCAAATCCAGCACCCCACTCGCTCTCTCAGTCCTCAACTTGCCGCTGAGTCCCCTGTCTCCGCTTGCTTCTTCCGAGTTCATCCAATCCCTTTTGTAATCGAGGTACAGGTTCCCAAATAAGCTCTACACAATTTTGCTCTTCACAATATTATTTCAATTATTCTTGCCACTTAAATAAGCTCTTTGTTGGGTTCTATGAAGTTTGAACACTCCAAATATTATCGTATGGATCCGTAGTATCATGATGATTAGTCTAATTTGCTAAAGTGTCTTAATCTCCCTTGATTTGAGCTGTGTGTTCTTAGAAAAATTTGCTTAGTAATGTAGTGGTGGCCATTAACACATTTAGAATTTAAAAATGACAGACTCTTGAATTTTTAAAAAGGACAAACTCTTAATTTAAAAACAATATAGTGTAGTGGTGGCCATTACGGGGAGGATCTCTCTGCAATCATTAGAAAGTCCTATAATTTCCCATATCAATTTGTATAGCATTATAACATGTAATTGGAGGTGAAGGGAAGGGGTTGTTACCATTTTCTGAAACAATTGCCTCCGTTCATTAACACAATAGGCTAGGATTGAGTTAAGGTATCTGTTATTTATTATGCTTAGGTGGTTATTAGTTAATCAACTCTTGACATAATGTTGAGTTATTTAACTGGAGGCAAAGAATATATTTCTTAGTACTCCATTATTCACGAAAATCATAGTTGTTAAATCGTGAATCATATTGAGAATCGTTTGTTCAATTTTTGAATCGTGAATCGTAACATATCGTACGATTCAGAACACATCAATAAAAAACTTAAATATACGTGATTTCATATATAAAACATGAACAAAATACTTAAAAGTTTCAAATAAATACTTAAATGTCACATCACTAAGGAAATAGTAAACTCTAATAATAGTATAATACCATAATACCATCATAAGTCATAAGTAAGCTCATAGGTAACATACTCCTTTCCCTTCTTCTTAGTCTTAGGAACTATGTGAACACCCAGAACCATAACAAAAACAGTGATAGTGTATACACCCAAAAAGGCAAAACCAAAAAAAACAAAACAAAGTGAGTCAAGTGATTGATTTGCAACGTGAATGAAAACTGGTTCTAGGTTCAGTAACAAAACAAAGCAATCGAACCAAGAACTTTCAGTAATACCTCTTTAGTTCATTATATTTAATAATTTAAGCCTCTAACTCTTTCAATTCTCTTATGAGAATTGGTAATAAAAAAAAAAGAAAAAAAAACTAAATCGCAGAATCGTGTGAATTGTATCGTTGATATGGAATTGCATTGAATCGTATATGTATCGCACGATTCAAAGCCATCTGCGATTCATCACATGATACGAATCGCTGGCTTGTCGAATCATATCGAATTGTGCGATTCTAACAACTATGATGAAAATGATAAAAAATTGATTTCCCTACCATACCAAATTTGTATGTTGACATTAGCTACAGCTGCATAGAGTTTTCATTAGTGCAAGTGATTTGGTTTGTTTCTCTTAATTGAAATAGATTGTTACTTTGTTGTTGAGAATCACATCAATGTAAGTGACAATATGATAATTCATTTCATGCACTGTAGGGATATGCAAGGATAGTGAAGGAAATAAGTTATATTATGTTATTGTAACTAACGTTGTCTCCATTTTATCAAAATCTCCGAATCATTTTTTTTTTTGGTCAGTTTTATTGGTTTAGTATAACATTTGCTGCATTGTCTCTTACTGCGTCTGAGGTTTTCTCACAAGGTAAGAATTTCCTTTTTTGATCCACTGGGTTGTGCTTCCATGATATCAAAATATTGAATCTTTTGATGTTCTGATTTTTTATTTTCAAAATGAGTTGTGTGTTCTGTATTATAACTCAACTAAAGAACCATACTTTAGAACACATCTGTCTCTAAAACTCATTCATAGTGGATTTATGTTTATATTAATGAATCTGTCACCACAGGAAAAAGTGAGTGACCAACAAAGTTGCAGGATTCAACTTGAAGCACTTCCAAAATGATGAGTAAATCCTAGACGAAGCTTTCAATCATGGAGTACCGTTGAAAGTCATAGTAGTCTGGATTAGTAGTACCAATGCCCATATTATCTCATATAGAATCACCAATCACAAGATAATCATCAGCTAGATAAGATTTTGATCAAAGTCTATAATTGGTACCTGCAATGTCAAGTATATCATTACAATTCTACTCAATATCTAAATAATCACATTTTATGAAGCTTCCCAAATCAAATTGGGATTGGGCTGTTTGTAGAGCACTTTGAGCCTGCAACAGCTAAGAGAACGCCCTTTTAGCAGCTGAATTTCCAGGTTTGCCAAAAAATTTTGTAGCTCCTCAGATTGCTTATATAACTTTTATTTGTTTACTTCAGCACAGCATTTCTATGTGGATGCTCATTGTCATCTTTTTTGTATACATTTTTATAATGTGCTATAAGATTTTTTTTTTAAAAAAAAAAAAGCCTCTTTCTTGCATTCACTCAGCCCCAAAACCAAGACAAATTTCCAAACAAAACAAAATTGAGTTAAGTGCAAAATTCTTACCTGAATTTAGTGAGAGTGAAATCAATGTTCAGGCACTATTTTAAGTCTCTTTGGGCTTTTCTTTTAGTGACTTTCTTGGCTGCTGTATTTTTTTCCTCTCGCAAATGATTTAATCTTCTTCAGTAGGGTTTTGAGTATAAATTGGTTGCTGCATTCTTATGCATTCCTTCTTGGCTGAATCTGTCTCACCTTTTTAAGTTTAGGATTAGGTACAGAAAAACAAAATGTGAAAAACTATAGAATATAATAAATGTAATTGCTTTTCTATACAAATGGTGCTTTGGAAAGCTTTATCTTTTGATATGAGTGTCTTGCTTTAAAAGTTGAGTCAAAAAATTTATAAGACCAATTTTTTGTCCTTTTGCTTTTGTTCTTTACCTCTTTGAATCCCATTTTCTTATCTCTATCACAGGGTACCAGATTGAAGTTCTCTTCAAACATACTTTAATCACTTGCTTTCATTTTGCAATTATGCTCATGCAAGTGTTTGCTTATTGAGGTTGTTCCCTCCCTCCTTCAAAGTCTTTTTGAGGTACAACACCTTCGTCTCCAAATGAAGGCCTTCCACTCTCACCAAATTTTGACTCAGATTTGATTGTTAGTGAATAAGATTTTAGTTAGCAGTCAAAAGGAAGCCTAAATTTTAGTGCAAGCAATAAAGTTCTGACTATGCGATGAACTTTCTTAAAACTGATTTCAGGATCATAAATTGGAAGAGATATACAAAATAGTGGTTTTCTGTTAAAAAAGAAATACAAAGTAGATATAAACTTTCTGCTGTTTGAGGCAAGAAGAAAATTGAAGATGTTGGCATCTATGATGGTTTAATAACTTTACATTTCTATAAATGACAAAACGTATGGTGGCTTCAGGTATTTTTTTTTCCTTCTACATTTGTCAAGGCTAGAGATATCCAAAAGTCAATGAGAAGTTATGGATGTCTTATAATAGAAAACTTACTTCAAGGAAGACCCCCTGTGATCTCAACCTGTAAAGTGAGGTTTGTGTTTCCTCATTCAGTATGTTCTTCCAAAAGTCAAATATGATTAATGTTAAGTTAAGGGGAAAGTGATATGTATATCATGATTTAAGATTAGAATTTTGATGCACTTCGGCTATTAGGAATTATTACTTGCCACTAAAATTAACCAAAAATCTGTAGCACGTCTTAATTTACAAGTATTTGTCTCTTCAATGCTTTTTGTTTATTTCTTATGTATTATATTAGTAGCGATATGCTTTTTGTGTTTTATATTAATTTGCATGGCATGTCTTAATAAATTAAATTCATGATTCAACTCATGTAATAATTAGCAATGGTCTGAAGTTCTGCCTTCTCATCTAAAGGCAATTTGTGGATGCTTGAGGATACTTTCACCTAAAATGTGTAGAGTAATTTATATTGACTTTTATCAATGAGAAATCATTATGACATTCTTTTTATGTTTTGTAATATTAATTTATTTAGTACTATTAGGGAATATGGGTTGAACTATTATTTATTATTATTTTATATTATTGAGTTGGACTTATTTTTATCATATTTATCTTTATCTTTTTATATAAATATAGACACAGGGAGACTAAAAAGAGTGAATTAGTCATTTTTATTTTTAATTCTCTTATCATCTTCTCTAACATGATATTTAAAGCTAGTTAGAGAAACTTTAACCCTAGCTTCTTTTGCCCAATAAAAATTCAAAATTTAAAAAAAAAAAACTAGCATTCGTGGTTCAAAAAGAGCCCATCTACCCATCCCCAACCTCTAATTTTTTTTTTCGTGCACTGTAAAGCACGATCTTGTAGTTTTGGAGGCTGTTTGGGGCATGTTCTTCACGCCTGATGATCTAATTCACGGCTAGGAGTGTCGTGGGTGCTTTTTCGGCGACCAAAGGTGTTGATGCCGGTCAGAGAAGTGCAACCCAAGGTGATGCAAGTCTGGGTGGTGGAGTTATCCCGTTTTCTTGGAGTTTAGGCTAGCCAGAGTGCGTTTTTTGCGGTTGTTGGTGTATTTGCCAGGATTTTTGAGAATTTTGATGGGTTTCAGTCAAGTCTAATGACGTTTTTTTGTTTTCCGTGGGTTGGATGAACCTCAACAGGTCTGGTTTTGTATTGTCCAGCCTTTTTGCTTGTGTTTTACTTGTTTTGTTGTTTTGAATTATTGTCGTTTGGTGTTTTAGAGATGACGGTGTCAATTCCTTAGTGAGTTTGTGGTTCTAAGATCTGTTTGAGATGGCAGAAGACCATTCCAACTCCGAATCTAGTAGTTTTGATGAGTCGGAGGTTTCTACAAAACCTACAGTTATGCCTAAGGCTATATCTGCTTCGGTTCGAATTACTATTGACAAGTTTGATAGCAAAAACTATGCCTAGTGGCATAAGACTATCAAGATTGTTTCTTGTAAGGATTGAGAAAGAGGATCCTTTGACATATGACCCTCCAAAGTCCTATGCTGCATGAGACAAGTGGTTGCGGAAAGATAACCCAAAAACTTGTTGTGGCTTTACGAGCTCTAAAATATTTGCAAGTGTACGAATCATATAATATTATAGTCTAACAAATACGAGGTTGATTTCATAGATTTTGAGTTAAGTTATAGGTATTGATAAATTTTTCTAATCTAGTTTAATAAAAGCAATTCAAACTTTAAAATTAAAACAATGTAGAAATTAAATTACTCAAAACAAAAATAAAAATTAATAAACGCAACAGATAAATTGGGAAGTTAACTAAATACGAATTGATTAAGGATCAAAATTTATCAAGATTAATTTCAACATCAACTATATAATATATTATTTTCAAATAATTATCTCATGAATATTTAACGGCCAAGCATGTATTCACAGAAAATATATCGATTAAGTCTTAAAAATTATAATCAGTTGTATCCTTTATTTACTTAATTAATAATAAATTATCAAATCATTAACTCTATATTTATATAGAAATCACAATTAACATTCAACAATTATTATTAATACTCAGATAGCAAAAACAAACGTAAAGCATGAGATCTAAAACGTTATTCAAACTAACTTATAGACAAATAAAACAATAAACATTAAAATAGAGTAATAGTAATATAGTAGTTTCTACTAAAACTATTAAGGTTTCATCATCACCTTAGCCAAACAAATCTAAAGAAATATACAGGGTTCAAAAGATAACATCTCCTTAATTCTTGCCTTCTAGTATAGTGTGTTACCCTCTTACACTATCTTCTGTGTTTTGCTCCGAATCCCCTTGGCTTGCTCCCTTCCAAAAAAAACTCCTTTGGGATTCTTGTTTTATAGCTACATTGGTTGTCTTTTTGCCTAAGTGAGTAACCGTGAGCCATAAACCTCTATATCTAAAACAATACTTTCACTTAATCATGGAATATCTCTTAGATTGTGTATGCATTCAAAACTATATTAGTACCATATCTGCCTCAAATCTTGAATATCTAACTAAATCAACGTCAAATTTTCAATATCTTGCAAGATATCACAATTAATTAGAATTAATATCTTTTAATGAAAATAATTAATATTACAAATTTATTAAAATTAATCTAAATCAAGACATAATAAAGCTTATTATTTATATAAAAAATATGCAATTTTATGTTGTTATCATTTGACATGATTAATAAGACCCTTGAGACCTTTATCAAGTTTGTGGTTTCTCATTGTAATACTATGAAGGAATTGTGAGAGTATATGAAGTTTATTTATTATGATAAAGCCAATCTGTTTTGTATTTGTTAGTACCTAATTTTGTCTGGAACAATAAATTTATCAAAAAAAAAATGAAAAAACAAAAAATAAAAAAATATAGAGTTAGGGCTATAATTCAATTCCTTTGAAGACCCAACTGTTCCAACCTTATTTTTTGAGAGACAAGCCTAATCCAACAAAGGTGAAGCTCAAATCTCTTACAATTAAAAAAAAATAAAAGATTTTAAATAATCTGAATAAATTTTGAAATTCAAATTTAAATTTAATTTGTGGAGAATTAATATTTTGATTGATATGATTAATTATGGGTAATTATTGTTGATTCAAATTTGATTGAGGGAAATTAATTTTAATAAATTGAGGAATCCTTGATTAAAGACTTGATTAATAGGGTTTCTTTGGGTTATAAATAGATACACAAAAAAAAAAAAAGAGGTCTAGGGGTGCACAACAGAGGGAGAGAAGAGAAGAGGGCAAAAAAGGTGACAAAGAAGTGAAAACAAATAGAGAGAAACAGAGAGGCGCGTAAAAATTAGAACGAAAACAAGAAAATAAAACTTGAGAAAGTAAGAGATCATCACGAGTGCCCCCCTTGTGCTCTGCAATCGAGATCCAATGAAAGACTAGGTGATTTATTATATTTTGTAATTGGAAACGGCTCATAGTTGTAATGTTGAATCCTTTCGGGTAATAATTCAGTTCCTCCTTTGTTCTAATACTTGGTTGGCTTTTAATTTTTTGTATTATTGTTATTTGCTTATTCTTACTAATGATATATGCAATCCTTTAGTTTTCCGCACATATCATGTTATTTACCTTGTATCCCTTGATATTTTGAATTCTTCATTTGTTTAGTTTTTATATATTTTCTTGTTTTCTTATTTTAAATTTGTTTTTTAAAGGATCATGCCAACAAGAGAAATGTGAATGTGGAAGATAAGAATTGACTTGTTATCTTTTTGGCTTAGTGTTTATCTCCTTTTATACTTAAAAGATTCATGTTTCACATTGTCTTTTACTTGTTGCTGAAATCAGTAGCGTTTAGATTGGTTTTTATAAGCACTTGAAATCTTTAAATTGTTTCGGTTTTATAGTGATTTTCTTTTCATCCAACATTTTAAAATGTGTAATTAAAATTTATTAACTCATAATTATTGTTTAGACAAATTACATGATTTTGATTCTTTAATTAGGAATACGTAGATACTTCAAGCAAATTAACTTTTTAAATATTCTAGTTTAATTCATTGTTTGTTCTTTTTTTAGTTCATTATTTGTTATTTTTAAAATTGTAAATATTTTCATTCAATTTCTTTATTTATTTTTTTAGTTTTTTAATGTTTATTTATTTATGTTTTAAGGCAACGACCAATGACGTTAATTATATGATTATGTTATCCTCAAATATCATTAAAATTGTAAGGGTTTATTGTATAGCATGAAGCAATCTTGAACCTTATGCAAGAGTAGTCTTTTTTTTTTTAATATTTCTAAACTTGTAAATATTTTTAATTAATTCTTTAATTATTTTTATTATTAAAGGGATAAAATAAATATTTTTAAAATTATTAATAATTTATACAATTAATTTTAGGATAATTGTTTTAGAACGAATATATTAAGGGTGTAAACTTGGTTTGCATATCATATTTTATTTTTATTATTTTCTAAGGGCTTTTCAAATAATTTTTTTATTCAATAATTATTGGTGGGGGTTTCATTTTCACTTTACTTTTTCTTGCTAATTTCGTAGCACCTTCTAGGGACGGTCGTGACAGTATTTATAAAGTGATACAAGAGTTTTGTAATATTCAAATTAATATAGACATTACGTTACATAATAAAATATAAGTAACTGAAGATTCAGTTTAAATAGTGATTAAATTTAATCATTTAATTTATGATTAGGTGTTGATTTTAATAAAAAAATTTGTTAATTCATTTATTTTAATTAATCAATTTGGTGTCTCTATTTAATTGTTCTTAAAAAATAAAATTCCGTATTACATGTCTAAACTTTTTAAATTTTTATATCGAATCATAAAATCAATATCAAGTAATAAATAAACATTGTTAACGTAATAAAAAATTTGATTAAATGTCTAATAAATTTAACTAATTTATTTATTTGATTACGTACTATGAATAAATAAAACATCTTTAAAATTTAATTTCAACACTAGTCAACTACTAAATTCTAACTTCCTTCATGCACTAAGATAAATAATCTCAACCATACACTAATATAAACCATAAACTAACATTCTAATCTTTATAAGTGATGCAAACACACAATTGCACATTTATTTATTTGTTTATTACATATTTTACATCCAAAAGAGTGTTAATAGTATATTTATATTTGAATAAGAGATTATGTACATATCTACGTTAAAAAAATATAACTGGCCTCACTATGCCATGCAAAGAAAAATCTTATGTTAACATATTACATAGTCATCAAACCATTAGACAAACCATTTACAAGTAATGTTCAAAACCACTAGAACAAAACTGTCATGCTCTGGAGAATAAATTAGATAAACATCTATCACTAGCAATACAAAAACCTTCATTTTCAGTTTGCTACTAGAGAATCTAGAAACACCACATATAATAAGGACGAGAAAAATAATTTTTTAGTAGGTATTCAAACATAATATAAACAGTAATGAAAAAAATATGATATTTTCAGCTATATAATATATAGAAATACAGTTTTATGGTTAGTAAATAATCAGAATATGGATAGTTTATAACAATCTACTTCATGACATCCTTTCCATTAATTACATGCTTTCAGAAACTTTTACTTACGGCTTGGCCTTTTTTTATCTTTGTATACATGGTCTCATAATATAATCATTAATCATAACTATGACAATTTGCATAATTGAAAATTTTTCATTGACATAGGGCGTCTCCTAACATAAGTAGTCATGCCATACCCTTTTAGTAGATTCCACTTAATATATCTACAAGGTTAACCACAGACACATGTAGGATTTCTCATGAACCTTTTTTCATAATATCTTATTAGAAATTCTTTTTTAATTTTTTCGGATCGCCTCTAATTCATTTTCTTTACTTTGATGATTATTTTCAAGCTTTCATTGTTTATTTCACTTGAATTAAAGTAAGCATGTAATTATTTTACTCTTAGTTTGCTAAATATATTCAAATGTACCAAGTTTTCTTATAGGATGTCATCTTCTATCTTAATATCCATAAAATAAGTAAGGACATTTATCTAGCTAGGGTTCATAAGCCATATAGGTATCTTTCTAAGTTCACACTACATTGAATCATCTAAAATGCGTCAAGGTGACACTAGAACACCTAAGCCTAATTAGCATTTATATGACTTAAGTATAACTCCTTTGAACAATACTTACCCGTGAGCCACACTTAGGCATACCATAGCTTTTCTTTTACACATTTCACTTTAATGAAGTTAAGATAATTTTAAAATAACTAAAAGCTAACTCATACCTAATTAAACCACATGATTCCTCATACTACTCTATTATGGCCGTGGGCTCCAAAGGGGTGCATCAAGCTAATTTCCAAACATTTAACTAAAATTTTATCTAAATCAATATCCAAATACCCTAGATAACTCATAATCACCTATAGATTTAAATAACCTTGTTTAGTTCCCATTATGGCCATGACTCACCTAGAACATAAGAAAGCAAATTTGTAAATATTTAACTGAAATTGAACCTCAAATCATAATTAAAACTTCACAAAAATCCTCTTTTTCATTTCTTATTAACAAGAAACAAATTAAGTACATAAATAACCTAATATTCTCTTTGGAACTCTAGCATGGTCGTGAGCCTCGTGGAGTGAACTTTATCACTTTTCTATTCAAATAAGCCCAATAAAGCATAAACAAGTATCAACACTTTATGGAAGCCTTAAAATTATAATTTACTAGCAAGATAAAAATAGTAAATAAATCACACAATCTCCCTCATAAACCCTAGTATGGCCGTAAGCAACCAAGGCCTTCAACACATGATTTTTAGCTATTTTAATAAAAATCACACATGAAACAAGTCTAAATCACTTCATAGAACATATATCCATACATGATCATCAAGATTAAGCCATGGGTCAAATTATTCAAAGCAAACTGTAGCTATGACAACATGGGGAAAGCTTATCATCCACTTGAAAATAAGTTCATCAACTTCACAAAATTAGGCTATCTTGCCATAGATCACCCATATTCAAACTCAAAACTCAAAGAACATGGAAACCCATGCATCAAAGAATAGCAACCCACCATGAAACTCTATGTTTTTCAAGAAGCAAAAGTTAGGTTTGAGTCCCTACCTCTTGAAGATTGAGATTTCTTAGTTGTTTTAAGCTTGTTCTTCACTTTTTCTTCTGTTTTCCTCTTCTCTTTTCCTTTCTCTCTCTCTTGATTGTGAGCTGTGGCTTCTTCTCCCTTCCCTTTTCTTTTCTTTCTTCTTTCCTCTTGTTTCTTGCTTTGGTCGTGCACCTAGGAGCTAGTAGGAATTAAGTGGTTTGTTTATTATTACTTAAGCTAATTTGTCTTGTTAGGCAAGTCAATGGGAGCTTAGCCTTTTTAGTTAGTCTTATCTTATTCAGGATTGTTTTTAGTTCAATTTGAACTAATTTGGTTGGATGATAACTAAATGAGAGTAACTAAATAGTAACTAGTTTGGTTACTCTAACTAAACAATGATTACTTCTCCTAGTCAATGATTGGCTTCCAAATGTCAAAATCCTATTAGTTAAAGATTGACCAATGGATTGCTTCCAAATGACACCATTCTATTGGTCAATTCTTGGCCAATCACCTGACGCCACTTTTATCATAATTTCATTGGCTAATTCTTTTTGCCAATCATAGGCCTCCACGTGTTACTCTCTCATTGGTTAATTCCCATCCAATCACATGCTTCTACATGTCACATCCCAATGGTCCATTCTCTAAATGTCCCTTTTCTATTAATTTTATTATGCTATTCTCATCTAATCAAATTATATAGTAACTAGAAATAAATTAGTGGACACTTAATAGTCAATTTCAGCTAATTACTGGTTTCTAAATTTTTATTAGACAAAAATACCTCTGTTTACATATCCAAAATTATCAAATTGTCACTATTAATATTTTACTGTTCTATTAGGCATTTTTACTGATGCTTATTTTTCTTAGGTAATTTTTCAATGCTCTTTTTAATTTGGATAGTATAACAAAATTATTAAAATTCAAATAGGGCAAGAAATAACAATTAATAGATAAACAACCATGAGGGCTAATTAGGGTTTTAGAATTTATATTTAGTTAAATGGGGATATTACAAATTTCACCTACCAACACAAAAGGAGAATTCTCGCCAGGCATACTTTACTGAATTCAAGCAGACTTATGAAGAATTGAATGCTCTTCATTCTATTTTCGAATATGTTAAACAGATGCATCTACAACGATAACAATTAGCAGTTGAGAGTTTTTTGTTTGCCTGCATCCCGAGTTTAATGCTGCCCATGACCAGATTCTGACTAGCTCTAATCATGTGACACTTGTTGATGTATATTATTGTCTATTACGGCATCATCATGAGCTATCTGCTAAACCTTCTCCTGAATCTTCAGTTGCTATGGTTAGTAAATGGGGCGGTAGAGCAGGTAGAGGTGTGAACTTAGTAGTTGAAGCAAAATTGGTGGACATAGTGGTCGTGATGGTGGTTGTGGTAGTGGTCATGATGGTACACCATGTTTTTGCTATTTTTGTGGTAAGGAAGGTCATACTAAGAAAAATTGTTAGAAGTTGAATGGGAAACCTATCCAATATTAAGGACAGTGTTATGCTAATGCAGTCACCTAAGATGGTCTCTTACCTTCGCCAATCTTGACTCCTCTGATACATGGTGTCAAAACTATCACCTTATCTGATGCTGACTTTGATGCTTATAATTGATTTCAAGCCTCACAGGGTATTAACACTTCTTTTACTGCTACCCTTGTTCAGTCAAGTAATCCCACTGCTTGTCTCACTTCTTCCTCTCGCAATTGGGTCATTGATTCAAGTGCAACAGACCACATGACTAGTAACATAGGTATTCTTTCTTCATTTCAGTCTTCTTCTCTATTACTTATTATCGCTGTTTGTAATGGTTCTTCTGCTTCCGTCATGGGAAATGACACTGCCTGTCCTTCACCTTCTCTTCCTCTGAATTCTATTTCATATTTGCACCACTTTCCTTTTAATCTTTTGTCAGTTAGCAAAATTACAAGTTCTATAAATTGTAATGTTCATTTCTTTCCTAAATATTGCTTGTTCAGGATCTTGGGACAAAGAAGTTGATTACTAGGGGTCGTGAATCTAATGAATTGTATGTTCTGGAGTATGCAGTTCAAGAACCATAATCAATTGCTTGTTCCACCTTTATTTCTCC
Organism: Castanospermum australe; assembly: GCA_019955255.1. Classification (NCBI taxonomy): domain Eukaryota; kingdom Viridiplantae; phylum Streptophyta; class Magnoliopsida; order Fabales; family Fabaceae; genus Castanospermum; species Castanospermum australe. The sequence continues at coordinate 841,955 of NSJW01000637.1, forward strand.
ATTTCAGCCTCATTGTCATCTTGGCTATCCTAGCCATCTGCCTTTGAAGATTTTGAAGAAATTGTGTCTTACGTTAGAGTTCTCTTTTGTTTTGAATTGTGAGTCATGTTAGTTTACTAAAAACCTTTAAGAAAATCATCCGCCTATAGTCAATAAATGGGTTGCATCCCTTTTTGTTCTTGTTCATTATGATATTTGGGGCCTTGTGCCATTAAATCTAAGTCTGATTTTTGTTACTTTGTTACTTTTGTTGATGATTACTCTTGTGTTACATGACTTTATTTTATGAGAAATCAGTCTGCGTTATTTACTATTTGTCGTGCCTTTTGTACTGAAGTTTGAATCCAATTCATGTTACTATCCACGCTCTTATAAGTGATAATGCTAAAGAATATTTTGCTACTTCTTTTAAGTTATTTATGAAAAACCATAGCTTTATTCATGAGACATCATGTGCTGTCACCCCATTTTGTTTATGACAATCCAGTTTGTTTCAAATGGAAGTTTCTAAACCTTTTTGGACTAATGTTGTCTCTACAGCCTGCTACTTAATTAATTGTCTCCCTTCTTCTATCATTGATGGTCAAATTCCTTATTCTCTTCTCTTTACTTCTCTTGCCTTTATTTGATCTTCCTTCTAGAATTTTTGGTTGCACTTGTTCTATCCAAGATGTTTGTCCTCAGGTTTCTAAGTTAGATCCTCGTTTTCTCAAGTGTATCTTTCTTGGTTACTTTTGTAGTCAAAAAGGATATACATATTATTCTCCTGGTCTGCATCGCTATCTTGTATCTGCGGATGTAACTTTGTTTGAGACCACTCCTTTCTCTTTAGAGTCATCTTTTTCTTCTTCTCTTGCTAGTGATGACAATGACTTTTTGGTATATCACTTTGCTGACTCTTCTTTAACTTTTACAGGTTCTATTATTCTTGTGTCTTCTTGGCCACGTCCCTTTCCTATTCCCTCCTTGCCCCACCACTATGCTGGTACTACTATTCTAGAGCCTCTAGATTCATTACCTTCTACAGCTCTTTCCTCTTTAGATCTTGCTCCCTCTAAGTCTAGTATTGATCTCCCGATTGCTTTTCAGAAAGTAAGCGTGATTGTACATATCCTTTTTCTTCCTTTATTTCTTATGCTGGTTTATCAAGCTCTGGTAAGTCTTTTGTAGCTTCTCTTGACAGTCTTACTATTCCTATTGTTGTTACTGGGGCCCTATCTCATGAGGGGTGGCGTATAGCTATGTTGGATGAGATGCATGTTCTTGAACATAATCATACTTGGGATTTGGTTTCTCTACCTAGTGGTAAATAGGCAATTGTTTGTAAATAGGTTTACACTATGAAAGTCAATCCTGACAGTTCTGTGGCTCATTTTAAAGCCCATCTAGTAGCTAAGGGTTATGCTCAGGTATATAGTATTGATTATTCTGAAACCTTTTCTCCAGTAGCCAAACTTGCTTTTGTTCGGTTTCTCTTATAGCTACTCACCATTTACATCTGTAGCAGCTGAATGTCAAGAATGCCTTTCTCTACGGTAATTTATAGGAAGAGGTGTATATGGAGCAACCACCTGGGTTTGTTGCTCAGGGGAAGAGTAGTAAAGTGTTCAGATTGAAGAAACCATTATATGGCCTTAAACAAGCCCTAAGGGCTGGGTTTGGAAGGTTTAGTCAAGTTATTTTACAGTTTGGACTTCAAAGAAGCAATTTTGATCACTCAGTTTTCTTCCAACGTTCTCAGGGTGGCTATATCTTTTTTATGATATATGTGGATGATATCGTTATTACTACGAGTGATGAGGTTGGGATTAGAAAACTCAGATTTCCTTCAAACATAATTTCAAACTAAGGATTTGGGTATATTAAAGTACTTTTTAGGTTTTGAAGTGATGGGTAGTAAAAAAGGCATCTTTCTGACTCAAAGAAAGTATGTCCTTGATTTGCTTAAAGAAACTAGTTTATTTGGAGCTAAGCCTGTAGAAACTCCTATGGTTCCTAATGTCAAACTCTTAGCAGATAATGGAGATGTTCTTTTAGATCATGAACAATACAAAAAACTAGTAGGTAAGCTTAACTACCTCACATTCACTCGTCCTGATATTGTTTTCTCTGTCAATGTGGTTAATTAGTTGGTGTCTTCTCCTTAAACTACACATTGGGAGGCTGTTTTTCATATACTGAGATATCTGAAAAGGGCTCTAGGTTGTGGTAGTTGGTATAGAGATCATGGATATACTACAGTGAAGATTTTTCTGATGCTGATTGGGTTGGATCTCCTATAGATATAAGATCCACTTTTGGTTACTGTGTCCTTGTTGGAGGCAATCTTGTTTCCTAGAGGAGTAAGAAGCAAAGTGTTGTTGCTCAATCTACTACTAAATTAGAGTATCGTGCTATGGCCCAAGTTACGCGTGAATTGGTATGGATACATCATCTTCTTGATGAGATTGGATTTAATGGTGCAATGCCTATGAAATTGTGATTTAATAGTGATAATCAAGCTACCATTCATATTGCTTCTAATATTATTTTTCAGGCAAGAACAAAGCATATTGAGGCTTATTGCAATTTTATGCGTGAAAAGATTCAAGAGGGGCTTGTTGTCACTGGACATGTGCAGACTGGAGAACAACTTATGGATATCTTCACCAATTCCCTTAATAAGAATAGAATATATTATATTGTAATAAGTTGAGCATGATTAGCATCTATGTTCTAGCTTAAGGGGGAATGTTAGAGAATAGGACAATTCTTCAACAAAACTTATCCACTGAGGGTTTTCAACATGAACCAAGTAAGAATAGTATTGTCAAAATAAACAAATAAGCTTCATTTGACAAAGAAGTTTGTAGTTGACGTGAAAGAAGGACATTTGACACCAGCGAAATGAAGAGATAATGGTAGCAGAGTGGGGCTGTCGAATAATGTTCGTCAAACAAGAGGCAGCAAGGGGTTTTTGAAACAAACACTTAGCATATTCTTCAGAAAGATGGTTTGAAAGTTTTGATGTGAGAGTGGTAGTTGTGAGACTCAGTCAAAGACAGTTATCTTGAAGGCATTCAAATTTCAATTTTGAAATCAAGTTGAAGAGTCAATTATAGTTAGTTTAAGTATTTAAAATAAGCATGGTCTGCATGCATGACACCTATTTGACAGGTGATGTAATCTTAGAGGCAATTTCTTTCGTTTGCCTATAAAGACTAGTTTTTTACATGTAATATGGGTTGGATTCTTGAAAACACATCCTACACATCCTAAGTTCCAGAGACACTCACGGATAATAGGATCACTTCAAGTATGCCTTCCACTTTTTCATTTTATGTATCTTGAATTCAATACGATTTACTTTTTGTTGCACATTTACTTTTATTGTCAATTTATTTTCTATTTTCAATTTACTTTCATCATCAGTTTATTTTCATTGTCAATTTACGTTTACTGTCATTTACATTCATTGTCAATTTACTTTGTCTTACACTTTACTTTTACTGTTAATGTTCATTTTGTCGAATCTATTTTTGTACTTGAATATTCATCTTTGACAAGCTTTTTAACTTGAAAATCCACTTTAGAGAAGATTTTCCTTCAAGAGTAAGAACTAAAATTAGAATATTGTCATCTTTGATAAGTCTAGAGAATTTGTTTCTCAAATCTTATTTCCTTCGTCGAAACTATTAACAAATTTCATCGTAAACACTTACCCATTTAAAGTGTTATTATTTAAAGTGTTATAAATTGGATATGATTGATACCAGCAAAGTAAATTCCCTTTATTTGACATTTTTGTATAATGCATCTCTCTCATTTTTTTTCCATTTTGGGGATCTATCTGATTATGAAGTAAAGAGCTACACTTTTGACAAGTGTTGGTTTTTCTCTCCTTATTCCCATCTACTGTGTCACTTGCAAAACCAGCTAAAAACCTCTCTTCCAACGAGGAATGTCTCTTGCAACCAATGACCTCTCTTAGAACTATGTTTTTCTTGGTAGGTTTGTTGTTGCTTTTTTTTTTTTTTGGTTCTATGTGTTCTTAATGAATCCTAGTAATGACTTAAATGCCTATCTTTCGTAACTTTAGTTTATTGAGCTTAATTTAGGAATAATGATTTTAATTTGTTCTTGCATTTAGGAATACAACTAGGTGCGACAAGAGTATTGTTTTGGGACCCCAAAAATTTATCTACTTTCATTTGGCCCCTTAGTTATTTTCTTTCATTTTAGTCCCTCTGATATTTCTATTTTTATTTAAGTCCCGTATGAGTTATTTTTTCATTTTGGTCCCTCACAAAAATATATTTACTTTTATTTTGACTCGAGTTATATATTTCATTTTAGTCCCTCATATACATATGAACTTACATTTTGGTCTTCAATAGATGAACTCACTTTCATCTTTAATTTCTCATTGATGTATTTACTTTCATTTCGGCCCTTCAATCCAAGCCACTAACTTAGTTACTTATGTGAGTGGGCAAAGGGAAGGACCAAAATGAAAGTGAGTATATTTGTGAAATATTAAAATGAAAATAATAAATATAAGTATATCTATGAGGGAGCAAAATGATAGACAATAACCCTTTGAAAGACAAATAAAAGTGAGTATATTTGTGAGCGATCAAAATGATAAAAAAATAAAAAAAAAAGAACTTTGAAGATCAAAATGAAAATGGATAGATGTGTGAAGCTTGATAAGTAAATGGTCCAATGACTATCATGTGGTTCTTGTTTTGAAAGTTGTTGCAGAGCTGCCTCATTAAGCTATCTAGATTATGGAGCTTAGAAACTAAGAAAGGCATCAGCCATAAGACTAATAATAGTGAGAAATGAAATAATAAGAAATACAAGACAGGAAGTGTGAGTTGTACTTGTGTGTAAGAAGTGTTGTAATGAGTGTAACAGATTGTGGTAACACCTAATACAAACAATAATAAAAGGAAAAGTTATATGGCTTAGCGTTTTTGGAGACCCGTGCTAGGATAATGTGTAGAGGCTCCTTTGATTGCAACATGTTAGATATGCATGTAATGCTGTAGCAACTCAAACACAAACAAGTTTCAAGAACTTTTTCCATTGACCATTGCTATTGGGCGAGTCTATTTCTCTCATGTTCTTCTCAATTCCATTTAGAATTTCATATCTCCTAGAAGTATTGTGAATGTGTAAGTTACTCAACAGCTTGAGACACACCTCTAGGGAATAGGAAACCTTGAGCTGACATATTCACAACACTTTGCTCTTCATTGGCTTCACTCCATCTTTATTTTTTTTGATGAGTTTTCTTTGCTGTACTCCCCAGCTGTCAAGAAGTATTTGGAGTTGAAAGAGGAATTTATGGGCTAGGGAAGCCTCAAGTATTTCCATACTCATTGCACTTTCTGTGTCACTAGACTTTTCTTCAACATTTTTCTTTTCAGAGGGGTGTCCCCTTGAGTCCCCACCTTGTGGATGATATTTGAAGTCGAAAGGGATACGTCTAGCTAGATTCACTATATATGCCTCCACAGTGGAATGGCCAATTGTTCATGAATGGTTTTTGTGGGATTGTATTGCACAAAGAGGTGTAAGAACAATAAAATCTAGCTTTGGCTAGTCTTGAATAGGAGTGATCACAGGGTCGGGTCAGGTCAGGTTAGCAGTAGAATCAAGTCCAAACTGAGCTTAGTTGATCGGGTTGGGTTGGATTGGTTTTATGAAAATTTTGCACATAACCTGAACTGAACCAACTCAATTAAGAACGGGTTAGTTTGGGTTGGGTCATCAGGTAATCAATAGCAGTAAACCAGATTACCTAAATACACTAGAACAACCAAAGCACGGTGCACACTCACGCAAAAGAAGCCCTGGGCAGCAGCTTGGAGTGGCATCGCTGGGGCTCGTCAGCGGTGAGGTGGCAGAGAGACTGTGAGAGGCAGAACAAGTGAGCAATGATTGGGATTTGGGGGCTAGGACAAGGCAGAATAATCGAAGGAGAATGGAAAATGGAAAAGAAAGTGAAATTAAAAACACAAAGGCCAGTACCATCTCGCACAGGAGGAGGAGCATCATCATCGTCCACCGTGTCTCGTTGTAGAGGCAGATCAGAGCCGCACTACCATCACTGTGTCGTGCATATTGAAATCACGCATTGACGTACGCACCACCATGTTGGTCTCATAGCTTAGGGCAAAGTCGCAAGCAAAACTAGAAAAAAAGGAGGTTGGAACTCAAGAAACCAAAGGCAACAGTTTTCAATTTCTGATTCTGAGTCTGATTTCATTGTGGTTCAAAGGGGCAAAGCCAAAACGTCGTTCCTTCTTCAGGGTGTTTCTTTTTTTAAAAAAAGTCACAGGTAGTCGGGTCGGGTAATCGGGTTTGAAAAACCAAACTTGTTACCTGAACCAACTATAATCGGTTTTTTAAAAAATTACCCGAACCAACCCGATTACCCGAATCAATCTAAAATTTTCTTATTGGGTTGGTTTAGGTTAATCGGGTTACCGGGTTGATCTAGACTTGTGATCACCCCTAGTCTTGAATTTAATAGATGAAGTATAATGATAAGCTCTAAATGGGGTAAATAAAGAACGAGAAGTATATAGAAGAGTACATACAATAAGAAGTGACCCTTAGTTGGGCCTTAATACAATTTGAGAAACGACTGGCTAATGTTGTTATTAGAGGTTGTAGGATATGCTTCTTACTTGAGATTAAGAAGAGTGTTGCATGCAGCTTTAATTGCGCTAGGGCCTTTCCCCTAGTTGGGAAGCTTTAGGACGAGCATTGATGAAGGTGGCTGGGCTTGCAGAAGCCATTGCTATGATGTTTATGGTAATTAATGCTTGGGCAATAGCAGCAAATGGTACAAGACAAGTGGTGAAAGGTTAATGATGAACCTTTTATTTGTTTGAGGTTCCCCTTTTAAAAGAGATAACTAGGGTTTTCATCAAAAGCACGGTTCTCCCTCTTTTGTCAAGTTATATCTAAAATGTACATTTAATGTGTCCTAGGTTTCAAGTTGTTAATCGTAGGAGACCAAACAGATGACCTTAACAAGTTCAACGGTCCATTCTTGTGAGAGGGCATTTAATGTAATCGCTACATGTCTTACATGCTATCATGAATGACATGGCCAACCATGACATGGCAACCCAGGTGGAGCCAACTAAGCAAGCTGTGTATCCTGAGCTGGAGGAGACGATTATGCCAGAGACACACATGGCAAGTGATCCGCAACCAAGGGAGAATCAACCTAGGAGGAGTACACAGGCAAGAGTCACTAGCGCTAGGCTCACGGGGTTTGTGAACAAATGATCTGAAGAGATATAGGGAAGGAAGGAGTATTTGGATGGTCAAGTTGGACATTGGAGACTCTACTTTCTCATTCTTCCTTGGAACCCCTTCTCTGTTCCTTAGTCATTTTCTACATTTTCCTTATGCTATGTTTGGATGGGGGATTAAGGGGGAAAAATAATAGAAGGGAGAGGTTTATTATAAGTCTATCCCTTGTTTGGAAGTTTTAGAAAAAAAGGGAAAGAAAATGAGAATTTTAAAGTTATCCTCTAAAACCCTCCCTTAATAAATTTTTTTCAAATTTTAAAGTTCATCCAATTTGAAAGATTTTGGAGGTTTTAAAACATCCAAACAAAGAAAGGATAATTTATTAATTAGTCTTTCATTCTCCTTTCTTTCCTTTCCCTTTATTTTCTTTAAATCCCTTTCTTTCTCATTCCCTTCAAATTCCCAAACATAACATAGCTTCTTTTAATTCTGGACATTGCTATAACTCAGACATTACTCATTTGTTTGTTGGTTAATCGAGGAGTTTTTGTTGAATTTAGTTGGAAATTGAATTACTATTTCACATGCTTGCTTGTTTATATATCAATTTCAAGGTCTAATTTCCTCGTATTGCCCTGTTGCTATGGCTCCCCTTTGTTGTGCTTAAAAGGGGTGTATATTAGTATAAGAGTATTGTAGCCCCCTTCATAGGTCGTGCTGTGCCCCTAAGCTTCTCACGGCAAATGTCAATTTTCTTGGAGTATGAATTATTTTGGATTAAACTACATATATATATATATATATATATATATATATATATATATATATAAATAAATAAATATATATATATATATATATATATATATTATTGTTGAAAAAAAATATATATATATATTGCTAACCTTCTCCACTTAATGTGAAAGTTGGCTACCTTCACTTTTATTTTTTTTTCAACAATAATGTCTTATTCCTTCCTATTCTTTCTTCACTTGTTAATATCTCACTTAATTAATTATTTTGCTCTTTTTTTCATATTTATCCTCTCTCTTTTTATTTTTTCACCACTCAATAATATCTCTTTATGCAAAAGGTGAGTGAATGATGTTAACCTTCACCTAAAGCAAAGAAAGTTAGCATTCCCCATATGTTACGGCTATCTGGAAACATTTGAGGTATGAACAGGAACTAAACATGTTTTGAAAAATCTCTACCATATAGAGTTTAACAGAAAATTAACACATTAAGGTTCATCTCAGTTGTGTCCAGTTACTAATCTAGGAGTAATGTTCTTGGTCATGTATTGTTTCAAACTTTTCAAGACGGAACATGTGCATTGTATTTGCTTTGTTAATCCTTACAGAATGACATTCCATGCCTTACCAAGTTCTAAAATTGAAAATAAAGTAAAAATCAGTAATCAAAACAAATAAAATCCAAAAATTGAAAATTAGGGAAAAAATATAAAGTAAGAATTAAAATAGCAAACAATTAAATTAGAGGAATTAACAAGCAATTGCCCTGCAATGACGCCAGATTAATGGTAAATAATTAATTTTGCTAATGATAAATAAAAATTAAAATAAAATTACATTTGCCCTAAATAAAATTAAAAGAAATGATAGATGAAGGTTTTTAAAAGAAAAAGAGGTTAATTTGGAAGGGAATGTAAGAGAGACAGGAGAAAGTGAAAAAGGGCGGAGAGTGTTTATATAGTGGGAATTGCGACTACGTGAACTGGAGCAATGCCTCCATGGCAAAAATAAAAAATAAAATTCTAAAACAATCCCATGAGAGTAATTTGTTTCAAAATCTCCCCATTTTAGTATTTGTTTGGAACACAACCGGGTAAAAAAGCAGTTTTTTTTTTTCAAACAATTAATACTTTTTTATTTTTTATTTTTCCTTTTTTTACATTAATTGTCAAAATACGCTAGTTTTTGTAATAATAAAAATTAGGATAATTTTTCAACCACTTCTTATATAAAAATTAAAAATATAGATGAGAAGTCACCTTAAATGAAAATTAAAAAGTATTGATAAGAAGTCATCTTAAATTAAGGTGATTTCTTACTTAATTTAAAAAAAAAATTTAATTCATATTTAGAAGTCATCTTAACTCAAAATAACTTTTTGACATGAACTTTTTTTTTTTGATTTAGTTGAGAAGTCGGCCCATGGCAACTTCCCAGTTGAATTTACTAACTTTTTTTTCAAAAGTATAGATGATAAGTCACTATAGACCAATGCAATTTCTTACCTGACCTGGAAAAAAACATTTTATCAAAAAATTTTGATTCATGTTCTTCTTAACATGAACTTTTATGTATTTTTTAATTAATTGGAAAGTCACATAACTTATGGTGATTTTTCATTTGAGTTTATTAAATTTTTAAAAAAATTAATTAAAAAATTATCATGAATTACGGTGACTTTTTAATTAATATTTAAAAAAAAATTACAAACTGACGATGACCTTTCACCTTTATAAAATTAAGCGTATTTTGACATATAATATAAAAAAAAAGAGCAAAATGATAAATAAAAAAACATGTACATCATTTACATAAAAAAAGCCAAAAAATACCCGATCATAGCCACCAAAAGGCATATAAATTTCTTAATATAAACTCAAATAAATGCAACTGGGGAGGCGTAACCCCAAAATCAGGCCGCGTCTTGCTCTTTCTATTCCATGCATTGCAAATAAGAAGATGCACTTCAATTCCCACCGAAAGAAATGCAGAAATCCTTGACCATGCAACTGGGGAGGCGTAACCCCAAAATCAGGCCGCGTCTTGCTCTTTCTATTCCATGCATTGCAAATAAGAAGATGCACTTCAATTCCCACCGAAAGAAATGCAGAAATCCTTGACCATTCATGTGAATATCCTTATCACGTGATGTAGGTTATGGATTTCTGATAGGCTCTAGGCCATTTTAAAATTCATAAAAACGTTCGCATGCAAATATGCTTCGACCCTAGTCCCACCCGTCTTTCTTCTCGTATCTCTTGCTGCTGACTCGTGGCCCTCAACTTGGTTGGTTGGCTGCTCATGTGACTCCAATCTCCCTTTGTCCGTGACTTTGTTGCTGCAGACAAATTAAATTTCTTTATATTTCTCACAATTCTCAAACCCCGCACCTTAAATTTTGGCACCCGAATGCCCAGTTCGCGTAAGTTACGCCAATTAGTAATAGTGGTAACATCTGCATATGTAACACTCATCTATTATATCTTTTTGTCTATCTTATCTTCACGAAAATGGCCTTTCCTTTCTTTGCTCCAAGTATCCAATAATAAGGACAAAGCAGTTCTGAATGTTGGACTTTCTGCCAACCCGGTTTGGCGCAGTTGATCCCGTGACCAATGAGCATTAACGACCAATTAACCAACCTCCCAACTTCTTTCTCCTGATGTATAAATACAATCCATTTCCACACACTATCAACCGTCACTCTCTATCCTCTGAAGCCTCTAACTCTGCTTGCAACCGAAAGCATCGTGCAAGCCAGAAGGGATGGCTTCTGCCACCACATCTGCACTATTGTTACATATTCTGCTCTTTGCATTTTGTTCATTCAATTCACCTAGCTATTCATTCACTTCCCAAGACTACTATGACGCTCTTGAGAAATCCGTTCTCTTCTTTGAAGGACAGCGATCTGGAGGATTGCCCTCGAACCAGCGGCTTACATGGAGGGGAGATTCTGGATTGTCCGATGGCTCTTCTTATCATGTACATAAGAAATTGAACTGCCTTCCTGATTTTGATTTACCATATGTAAGGTAAACATGCTCTTTGATTACACACTCTCTCTATTGGTTGTTCAGGTGGACCTAGTGGGCGGTTATTATGATGCTGGAGACAATGTCAAGTTTGGGCTGCCAATGGCCTTTACCACTACATTATTAGCATGGAGTGTCATTGAATTTGGAAGCTCGATGCAGAACCAGATTGAAAATGCCAGAGCTGCTATCAAGTGGAGCACGGATTACCTTCTTAAGGCAGCCACCTCCACCCCCGACACATTATACGTCCAAGTGAGCATACCTTAACTGCTAACACAATGGTATGCTTATATAACACCACATACGAACCATTATCGCAGAGTTAGGAAAGATGATATAATGTAAAACCGTAAAAGAAACTGATAGAAATGAACATGTTCGTGTTAAAGGAGCTGAACTAACATAAGTACGTACCTTGATGCCAAAAGCTGAGGATAAAGTTATCAATCAACAAACCCTGCAAGCACAGCAGAACCGATTCCCTGGCACAAAATGTGGAAATTCACAACATTAAGTGAACAAAAATCCAAAATATTATTGGGCAAAGTGAAATATAACGAGGAGAGAATTTGTCCCTTCACTGCATTAATTGCCTAGTGCTGAGGAGATTCTGGCTTGGTGATGGATCGTGCAGGTAGGAGACCCAAACATGGATCACCAATGCTGGGAAAGGCCTGAAGATATGGACACTCCACGAAACGTGTACAAGGTATCAGCTCAAAACCCAGGATCGGATGTAGCAGCAGAGACGGCAGCTGCATTGGCAGCTTCATCATTAGTATTCAGAGATTTGGATCCCACCTATTCCTCCAAATTGCTTCAAACAGCCATCAAAGTAATAAAAATGTCAATGCCGACTGTTTACCCTGTTGTTTTATAAGCACGCCTCATTTCATTTTCTAATGTCAATGTAATTTTGCAGGTATTCGATTTTGCAGACCGTTACAGGGGCTCTTACAGTGACTCTCTTAATTCGGTGGTCTGTCCATTCTACTGCTCTTACTCCGGATACCATGTAAGATATCCTACACCTTCAAGTTGCACTTTTTGAAACAAATCACATGCCTTCTGAACCCTGTTTTTGTAAATAGGATGAGCTTTTATGGGCTGCATCATGGATTTATAAAGCCTCGGGAATTAGCTCGTACATGACATATATACGATCCAATGGCCATATATTAGGCGCAGATGATGATGATTACTCCTTCAGTTGGGATGACAAGCGAGCTGGAACAAAAATCCTGCTTTCCAAGGTACCCTTTTCTGCTCTGTTTACTTTGGCTTCAATTTTTGCATACAAAGATCAGCTAAAAAGTTTATTTTGCATGGGCATGGTGACAGGAATTCTTGGAGAAAAAATTCTGAAGAATTCCAATTATATAAGGTACATGCAGACAATTACATATGTTCACTAATGTCAGGAACGCCTGGTTTCCAGGCTCAGTACACCCCAGGTGAGCAATCCTAATTCTTTATTCTCAATGGTGCAGTTAGACAAAATTTATTGAGATGACCAGAGAGAAAATATGTTAAAGAGATTTTCGTAAAATTTTACTGAATTCAGTAACAATCACAGAGAAAAAATTATCAATGAACATACATATTGAAAGAGATAAAGAAAAAATTCACAAATGTTTTGATTTGAAAATTTTATTCTCTTTTATTCCCTCTTTCAAAGGTCTTAAATACGTAAAATTGTGATGTTCAGCTCATCTTCAGTTTTTAAAAATATATATTTTAATATTATTTTACGTGTATTTAGGAAGGCTATGGCAGTTGAAAAACAAGAGAACACATTCATTTACTAAAGCAAAATTAAAATTTTATTTCAATACTCAAATTTTAAACATTTAATTCAACTTATATTAAATGAATATATTTTTTTATTTTTTACATATAAAACTAAATAAAAAGATAAATGATATTTCATCACAATAGACTAACAGTTTGGTTAACAAATTTATCAAATTCTACCATATATATTATTCTTCATAATGATATTTTAAACATACATATTTATATATATTTATATGTAAGTTATTTTTATCTCTATAAATGTTTTTTTAACATTATACATACATTCATAATAAACTTATTATTTTTAATTTTTAATTATATACATTTAACATTTATATGATAATATTTTTATATCGTACATCGCACAAGTAAAAAACTAATAATCAATAAACATATATATCGAAAGAGACAGAAAAAATCTACAATTGTTTTGATTTGAAAATTTTATTCTCTTTTATTCCCTCTTTCAAAGGTCTTAAATACATAAAATTGTGAAGTTCAGCTCATATTCAATTTATTAAAAAGAAATATTTTAATAATATTTTACTAGTATTTAAGAAGGCTGTGCTGGTTGTTTTGTTGCTTATAAGATGTTGGCCCATTGACTTTGTTAAAATTAGTTTTTTAAGAAGTTATTAAATATTATGAATATGCAAATGAATGCTAACCATCTCTCTCTTCTCTCAATGTATATACATACCAACTATTAAAATTATACTGACTCTCTCAAATGAATTTTCCTCCTAGCTCTCTAGGAGAGTCGCTCATTCATGATGCTATCGGGGCTGCCACCGCCAAATCTATTGCTTTGTAGTTTCTTTCTTTTTTGAACTTCGGCCCCGTCTTTTTACCCAAAAAAAAAATGTATATACATACCAATTCTGCTACATTACGAAAAAGAATTCGTGAAATAATATACGAGGCCACATCTGTCTCTTTCCCAAACCACGTCTCTCTCTCACAAAGTTTTTTTTTAAAAAAATTATTATACAAATAGAGAAACAGCATCACATGAGTGCTATCCGTAGAATTCTACGAAATAAAATTTGTAACAATTAGCATTTCCGTATACATATACAACATTTGGTATGAAAGTTCGAGCCCAAATTGATAAGGGTACGAAAAAGCAAAATCACATAAAATCGACGCTCCACCACACATTCCTAATGGTTTTTACGAAATAAGTTTCGTATCATTTTCCATCCATATATTACTAGTAAACAATCGTTCAAAGTATTCTGCAGAAGGACTTCTGTACAAAGGGAGTGAGAGCAATTTGCAGTATGTCACATCAATGACCTTCCTTCTGCTGACATACTCCAAGTATCTCAACTTAAATGGGGGCATTGTCTCATGTGGGACTTCAACGGTAACGATGCAGAACCTTATAACACTAGCTAAAAAGCAAGTTGATTACATTTTGGGCAGTAATCCAACAAAGATGTCTTATATGGTGGGTTTCGGGGAGACGTATCCAAAGCATATCCACCACAGGGGTTCCTCTTTACCATCCATTTATGCGCATAGTCAACATATTTCCTGCAACAACGGGTTTCAATACCTCTATTCAGGCTCACCCAATCCGAATGTCCTTGTTGGAGCCATAGTAGGTGGTCCCGATAGCAAAGACAATTTCTCTGATGACCGGAATAACTATCAACAGTCAGAGCCAGCAACATACATCAATGCACCGTTCGTAGGTGCTCTCGCTTTTTTCTCTGGCAAAGCCACCACAAGTTAGCAATGCTATTATCTCTTCAATTTATATGTAACTCAGTGAGTACTTCCAGTGTAACTCGTGATAAGTAATGTTGGCCTGTATATTTTGCTTCCCAGTTCCATCTATATTTTAAAGTGTCATGAACACTTAACAGGACTACAAATATATGAAAATTGGCAAGATATTATAAGACAAAGAAAAACAACAAAGAGATTTGTGTAACGATAGAGAAACAAATCACAAATTCACTATGAAGAACAAGAATTACAATGCTTGAAAGATCTCTCCTCAAAATATTTAATCGCATGTTTACAAAAATTCTCCTCTCAAAATACATTTCTCTCGAGTTGCATTGGAAGACTAGGTTCATATTTGATAAAAGGAAAAGAAATAGAATGGATTTTCGAATAAAAAGCATAACCCTTTTAAAGACATCTATCCTAATAAAAAAAGTGAAACAACACCAAAAAACTAACAAAAATAATAAAGAATATTTTTTTGCCATTAATCTATAAGACAAAATCTTCAATTAATGGATGAAAATTTGAAGCAAATATTAAAAACTTGAATATATTAAATAGTTTGAACTTAAATGTGAAGATATTAAATAATTAAAATAAATCCTTTTTTCTTTTGCGTATTGGAACCTGAATAAGACTTTAGTGGGTGCCGATTACCTACAGTTCATGTTTAAAATTTCATTATTTGAATTAGTTATTAAAATAATAATGAAACAAAAGATTTGTTTGAATTTTTTGTATCAATGGAACATATCCATAAGAAAAAATGCAAAGATACTCCAAAAAAAAAAAAAAGAAATATCAAACAGAAATCAAGGAAAAATCCTTTAAAAAAAAAAGAAGGCCTAAAAGTAACAAATATTTCACATAGTAAATTCTTGCCTTGTGTTGTGCCTGAATCAAAATTTACCCACCTTTCTTCACCCACATGCTTCAAAATGCACCATTAAAAAACAGAAATAAGAAAATGCATAGAAAGAAAAAAAGGAACCAAGGTAGATGTTTCTGACCAACACCAAGGAAGACATGAAACGAAGATGCACTACAGAAGAATAGAGTTAAAAACTGAACAAATAAAAGAGTTTGAGGAGAACGAAATAGAAGAGATAGAGAGATGAAAAGAAGGTCCGAAAATGGGACAAAGAGTTCAGCAAGAATGCAAGAGAAGAAATGCAAGCACGATGATGTGATGTTGTTTCAGATAGCAGGAGAGTTTAGTGCCAAAGGGTGAAGAAAACAATCAAAGGCTTTAAAACAGAAAAGTTCAAGTAGGAGAATGGAGTTTCCTCCTAAAAGTGACACGTGTCCTTAGTGGCATTTGTTTTAATAGATAGTAAAAGATTTATCATTTGTTATTGAATATTTACATTTAATTTACTTGTTATGTTATTTATTTTTAATTCAGGTATATTGAATAATTCAATTATTATAAAAATTGAGTGTGTGAACATATTTTTCTTGTTATAATTTATGTTTTTAATTTATATTTACTAACATATTAATTATTAAAATGTCATTATAATATTTGTTTTTTATTTCTATTTATCAAATTTATCATGTTTAATTAATAATCAATTTATATTTAGATAATGTAGGTTGTTATTTATGGTGAATTTGTGGTTTTATTGAAATTTACTATTTATACTTATTATATCAAATTCCTCACTTTTTATTAATAATCAATTTACTTTTTTTTTTGTTATCATTGAAGGTGCATAATGAGTAAGTTGACTATATATGTGTATTCAAATTGACAACAATATAAAAGGTATGAAAGTCTTATGTTTGAAGGCCATAAAAGACGGTACAAACACAATGGGGTATTAGCTTAGATCGCTTAAAGGAAAAATATTCATTTGAAACAAAAGTTGTAAGCAATTCAAGTTATTTCGAGTCTGACATATAGAAATCTTATATCTTGTACTGAATATAAATTTGAGGGACTTAATCTATTAGATGATGATAATGTTAAGTATATGGTTAATACTTTTGAGGAACATTCAGTTTTGATAGTTATGAAAGTGTATGCATAGGTTATGTCTATTGAAGAGATTTACGACGTTCCAACAATAGATGAAGGTGGTTTGTGTATACCTATTATTTTATGCCATACGAATACTCCACTGTCCACGGCATTTGAAAATGTAATTGTTGAGGCAACTCATTCAAGGGAGTTTGAACATTTGATGCCAGAGTTGACCTTTCAGATGATGATAAAATTGCATCAGGGACCCGATTGTTGACACTAGTGAAGATGAAAATTTAATTCCTGATGATGAATCATCTGATACAGATGTAGAAGGCGAGTTTGATGCCAATGTTGGAGGTAGCTTAGAAGATATTGAATTAGTAGGACTGGTGGTTTCTCTAGTTGCTTATGTACCAGGTGCACCAATTTCATTATCTAATCCTTTTATGAGTTAATCTCCTCATTTGTTATATATCAATTGGGAAGCCCCTGATCAAGAGCCTAATTTTATCAAATTAGATGTGCCTCATAGTTGGAGTGCAAGTGATGAATTATATGTTGGGATATGATTTCACTCCAAGGAGGTGATTTCATTAGCTCTAAAACATTATTATCTGAAGAGACATCAAGCATATGTTGTAATAGAATTAAATAGAACCACGTTATGCGTGAAGCGCCCTGGGTTTGGAGAAAATTACAATTGGAGAATGAGAACGATATTAGGGAAGAACTTAAACAAATGAGAGAATAGAAAATGGGATGGTCCTTACACTTGTGTCAATCCTATCCTTTCTTAAGACCACATATAGTGGGATTTTGATTTGATTTGTTCATGCATATTAGGCATGGTGACTAAACAACCTATTGTATTAATTGCATTGATTCAGGAGAGGGTTGAAAGCATGTTTGGATATAAATTATCATATAGAAAGGCGTGAAAAGTAAAGCAAAATGCAATTATGAAGGTTTTTGGTGATTAGGATGAGTCATACACAATATTACCTAGATGGCTTGAGTTGATAAAACTTCATGCTCCTAGAGTTGTTTATAAAATTGCGACAAATGATTATATTGTTGACAAGTGTCATGATAATTGGCGTAAGGTGTTTCATCGATTATTTTGGACTTCCAAACAATGTTGTGATGCATTCAATTTTTGTACTCATCTTTATGGTAAGTATCGTGGAACCCTCTTAATTGCAACAGCATAAGATGGAAATAGTTATATACTGTCAATTGCATTTGCCATTATTGAAGGTAAAACTTCATAAGCTTGGTTGATTCTTGGCAAACATTTACGAATGGCAATTGGACGAGTACGGGGGGGCTTTCTCCCCCTGGTCCCACCCCACACCCTTTATTTCTTGTGAGAACCACTCCTACCTGCCTCTGCAGGTCTTGAATGAAAAACTCTGAATCTATCCTATAGCAAAAATAGAGAACTCACACTTTATGATCATTCTAACAATAAATTTATAGAATAATCAATTAAAAATAAAAAAAAAGCCATAATATGATATAAACTAAAAGATATGTCTAAAAAAGAATATAAACTCTATCAAGTAAAAAATTAAACAAGTTAATAACATGATAATTTCTAAGTATAATAAAGTCATAGAAATTAAAATATTGGACAAGAAGTTAACAATGAAAATAAATTCCAACACTTGATGCTCTTACATAGCTCTCAATCATGCAATTAACTCTTCACTATTCTCTTTGTCCTTATCATTCATTGTAATATAATCATCCAAAATGAGAGGTTTTCCATAAAAAAAAAACAAAATTAATTTTATTACAAAATTATATAAAAATGAACCATAAAGATTGAATGAAACATATAAGATTACCATTATTTTCTAAAGAACACAACCAATTTTTAGTACACATCAAAGCCTCTATTGTAGCTTCTTTCTTTCTAAAGCACACAACCAATTTTGAGTACATATCAAAGCCTCTATTGTAGCTTCTTTCAATTTACCTCGATAAGGACTAATCAAGCGATCACCCTCGCTAAAAGCATATTTAGAAGCAACAGTAGACACTGAAATAGCAAATAAATCTCTAGCAATTTCTTGAAGAGTTGGATTCTTTACTCCATTTACCTTCCACTAAATTAAAATATCAAAGTTAGGAGTTCTTGGTAGAACATCTTCCTCCAAATGATGATCCAACTATATCCTGACTAATGAACCCATTGCCCACTTCTTCTTCCTCACAAACAAATCATAATCAAATAAGTTATCATTAGAACCCATGAATTCTTAGGTAGAAGACTCAAACATACTTGAACTTGAAGAATTTTCCTCTGTAGGTACTCATTAATCAAGTCATAACAGATTTGTTGAATTAGTTCAATTTGCTTGAAGTTGTCAAGGGATATAACTTTGGAAAGTAGTACTCAAGCAAAGTCATCTTGTACCTAGGGTCTAAGGCAGCAGCAACACCCATGATGCCATGAATATCATTCCAATATTTTTCAAACTTCTTAAACATATTAAATGCCATATCTTTAATCATTTGATTACGAGAAGTAAACCACTCATTTAGTGCCAACTTAACCTTACAAATTTTTGGAAAATACATATTTACAGTTGGATATTGGGTCCCAAACAACAATTGAGTTACATAATAAAACACCTTCAATTTACTACAAATCTCCTTAGCTTAGCGAGTTCCCACTCTATTAGTTGGCACACTTTTATATTGGGGTTCCTTTTGTCTTAAACGAGGAAACACATCTCTATACAAACAAGCAGTTTCCAACATCACATAAGTTGAGTTCCATCTAGTTGGACAATCAAACACCAAATTTTTTGTAAACGGAATTCTTGTTTTACTGCACCAAGATATAAATGTTTCATGTTTTTTAAGTGTTGCATTTCAATATAGCACACTATTACGAATCTTCTCAATATCGTCTTTAACTATTTCTAAACCATCTTTCACAATCAAATTTAATATGTGAGCACAACAATGCACGTGCAACAAATTTCCTCTCAATAACAAATTTCCCCCATCCAAACATCCTAATAAATCATTTATCACAGCATCATTTGTAGAACAATTGTCCAATGTAATAGTGGATAATTTTCTATCTATATTCCATTCCAACAAAATCTTCACTAATGTTTGAGTGAGCACCTCACTTGTGTGAGGAGTGAGAACAAAGGTAAAGCTGAAAATTAAAATAATAGAGAAATTAGGGAGTGATAAAAAAACCAAAACTAAGTGTAAAGAAAATGTAAAGAAAAATACCTTAAAATAAGGTTTTGCAGTTTCCAAAAACTATCAATATAATGTGTTGTGATAACCATGTATGCTTTCCTTTGATTAGAAGTCCACATGTTAGAGGTAATTGCTACTTTACTTCCATTTTTGTCCAACGCCTTCATTGATTTAAGTTTTTCATTCTCATATACTTGTATGATGTCTTTTTTAATTATGTTGCAAGTGTGACACTTAAACAATGGTTGCAAACTAGTTAAGAACCTCCTCATTCCAATGTGATCCACTATTGACATTGGGTACTCATACATAATAATTATCTTGGCATCACAACTTCTTGAAATGTTTTGATTAAATATTACAAAAATCTCCACATTTCCCTTGTTTTGCTTATCATTTAGCAATAGTTTATTGCTTTAAGGTGGCTTGCCTTATTCTCTTACAATAGAGCTACACATGCTTCTTCAATATCTTGGTCCCATTTCTTGGATTTGCTCCCAGTACATTGCCACAATAGTAACATTTTGCCTTCCATTTACCCTTTACCTTGAATCTTTGGAAATGTTTCTAGAAAGCACTTTTTACACTAGCTTTGTTGTCATCTTCTTCAGGCGCTTCTTCTCCATCTACCAATGTTGTGGCAGATTTTGTTGCTTGAGGCTCCTCGGTTGTATTAGAGCTTTCTACTTTAGGATTAGGATTATTGGAAGTTGCCTCAGGAGATGACATTTGGTAGTGCCAACATTTTCAAGAGGTGACATAATGACATTGTCCTCCATTTGAAGACAAATTTATAGCACCACATAAACCAATAAATACCCATTCATATTGTTAAATAAATTTTTTAATGTTTCTAAAAAATAGAATGCAAGCAAAAATAAAATAAAATACTTTCCAATAACACATTGACTAATAGTATAATTGACTAAAAAGGATATTATAATATTTTACAATTAACTAATAGTATTTTTATAATGATGATTGCTGTCTCTCTAAGAAGATTTCCTTCAACGAACAGCCACACGGATTGGATGATGGCAACACGGGCAAGCCGTGTAATGCCTAGTTAGGCAACATGGCCACACAATTGTGGCTTGCTGCCCAATTGCGCCCAAGAGTGCAAAAACGTAAATAACGTCCTAGGGGGTACACGGCCGTATACCTCTTGGGTTCAACAAAGTCTTGATGCGGCAAAGTGCCACATGGCCATGACACTGCAACAGTCCAGATTTGTTCCTTTCTCCGAAAGGGTGCGATGGTTCATGAAATCCTTTATCCCAAGAGTTGTTTCTAATCATGAATGGATGTTTACAAGTCTATAAAAGATTGATTCCACATAAAATCAAAATTAATCCATTTATTCCAATTTCCAAAATCCAAAAGATTCCAAATCAATCTTGGTTTCTTTTTGTGCACAAGAAAGAAAACAAGAACTATCTTTCTGTAAACTATCATCATTGTTTTTAGCTTGATTTCAGAAGGACAAAACGAATCGAGTGTTATTCATTGTATCTTACAGGAAATTCGTCAGTAACAATTTTGCATCTAAAGAAGAGAATCTGGTAGGGCAAATTAAGCCTTAAGAAAAATGCATTAGCATGCCTTGAAGAGTGTGCATAATTTTCTCTAATTTTGCAGAGGTCTTATCCAAAGTTTTCTCCAAACAGTCATCTTCTTCAAAGGTTACCACCAACAATTTTTAGGCTTAATTCTACACTCTTCAATCATGGCTACTGCAACTATTAAGGGAGATAACTCTTGACTTTGTAAAGTTGGACAGATTTGATGGAGGCAACTTTCTACGCTCGCAAGAAAAGATCCACTTCTTTTTGACAATCTTGAAGGTTGTATACGTACTCAACACTCAAAGACCAGAGGAGAGAGAAGATGAAGTTGTGGCAGAAACCAGGGAGAGGAAAAAATGGGACAATGATGACTACATCTACACTAGGCATATTCTCAACGGGCTGTCAGATGCTTTGTTTAATGTCTATCAAACCTCAAACTCTGTAAAAGAACTCTAAGAGAAATTGGAAGCAAGATACATGACAAAAGATGCTACAAGCAAGAATTTCCTGATTAATCATTTTCATAATTATAAAATGATTGATGGTAGGCCTTTCATGAAACATATGCATGAAATTGAAAGAATTCTTAATAATTTCAATCAACACAACATGCATATGGATGAAATCATTATTGTCTCCTTTATCATTGATAAACTTCCTTCTTCATGGAAAGACTTTAAAAGAAGTCTGTAATATCAAAAGGACGATATTTCCCTTAAGCAATTAGGTAATCACCAAGCAAGATGATACTAAGGATCAGTATGCTTATGGAAAAGTTTATGTGATGAAGGAAGGGGAGCCTCTTTAAGAAAAAAGGATAGAGATGCTACACAAGTCCAAGACAATGGCAACAACACTAGTGATAAGAAAAAGAAGAAAAGGAAAGGAAATTATTTCCATTATGGCAAGTCTGGATACTACAAAAATGAGTGTCGTTTCTTGAAAAGTTGAACAGAGAGGATACATATGTGTGGGTTTAAGTCTGTATTATTAGGGACAAGTTTATACTCTTTAAGAGGGGTATGTTTGTGGGAAAAGGATATCTTTGTGAGAACATGTTTAAATTAAATGTTGTTTAAATTAAATATTCCTAATGTTTAGTAATAATATGATTATTTTTGTTTATATTGATAAAGTCCTTTGATTTATGATACAATTATTTAGTACATGTTTATTTTAGAATATTGCATGCAATGATATATTTGGATTTAATTCCAAATAGAGTAATCTCCATTGAATTTGGATTCAATGGAAAGTCCAAGAACATTAGATTGAGATGACATAGCTATGTGGAAAATTTGATTACAATGGAATGATCTCCATTTACTTTATAAGAACAAATTAAATCTTGAAAATCCTTTAACGAAAGAATTAACAAGAGATTTGGTGTTTTAAAAAAAAATCAGAAAAAGGATGGGACTCTAGCCTATATTTTAATTGATCACCAATGGTGGAACCTCAACTCACACTTGAGTAAAATCAAGTCTTGAGTTCAATGAGTGAAGTACATTATTAGAGTGATTGCAAGTACTCATTCCAAGGAATAAAGTACTTAGTACCATGAAAAAAAAAAAAAAAAAAAAAAAAAAAAAAAAAAAAAAAAAAAAAAAAAAAGAAAAAGGGAAGGTTAAGCATTTGCTCTTAATAAACTTATAACATCTATTTGTTAGAGTGTTTATCATGAAATACTTCTGATAGAGTCTACCTATATGAGTGTGAAGTGGGGCCACTTCTTAGAGTTAAAGGACTTGACTCTTAAAAGCACTTATGAAAAGGATACAAGACACAATCCTGCCTTAAATGTGTCATTGATTAATATGACATTCGATGGTGCTGAGATAGTATGTGTAAGCTGTGCTTACTTGTTCATATGGATTAAATGGTTCAAAGCTTGTCTACCATTCAATTTGGATTAGTGAAAAACATGACTTACTAAGTAAATGTTCAAATTGCAAGATACATTTATCTAAAGCATAAGATTTCCAAAATGATAAAAATTTGGGTTCATTTTGGAAATGGTGGGGAATTGTGAGAAAATGTCCTTCAATGAACAGCCACACAGATTGGATGATGGCAACACGAGCAAGTCGTGTAATGCCCAGTAGAGGCAACATGGCCACACGACTGTGTACAGCCACACGACATGCTGCCCAATCACATCCTGGGAGGTACACGACTGTGCTGGCTATGTACCTATTGGGTTGGCAGAGTCTCAATGCAGAAAAGTGTCGCACGACTTTGGCCATCGGTACTACAACAGAAAGTGCCGCACGACTATGGCCATGGGCTGGGTTGGGCTTGAACGTGCAACACTGCAACAGTTCAGATTTGTTCCTTTTGTTGAAAAGGTGTAATTGTTCATGAAATCCTTCATCCCAAGAGTTGTTCTTTTATCATGAAGAGATGTTTACAAGTCTATAAAAGACTAGCTCCACCCACAATCAAAACCAATCCATTTATTCCAATTCCCATAAGCCAAAAGATTTCAAATCAATCTTGGTTTCTTTTTGTATGCAGGAAAGAAAATAAGAACTATTTTTCTGTAAACTATCATTGTTTGTCTTTGGCTTGGTTTCAAAAGTACAAAACGAACCAAGTGTTCTTCATTATATCTTCTAGGGAATTCATAAGTAGCTATTTTGCAACCAGAGAAGAGAATCTAGTGAGACAAATTAAGTCTAAAGGAAAGTGTATTGGCATACCTTGATTTGTGCGCACAACTTTCTCTAATTTTGTAGAGGTCTATTGCAAAGTCTTCTCTAAAGGTCATCTTCAGATATCACCACCAACAGTCTCCAGATGGTGCTTAGACTAAGACAAAGGAGCTTAAATATTTCTAAAGTTGATTTAAAATTAAGACAAGTCACTCAAAAATATTAAATTTGGCATGCTAGCCATGCTCCATTGATTGAAAGGACACCATTGATATGTACAATAAGAAATAGCTAGGTGACCAAGGAACAATCTTACATGAAAAAAACAAATAGTAATTCAAAGAGATAAAACCAACCTCCACTTCTATCTGACCTCCAATTTAAGCCGCAATTACAAAGCTAGAAAATAGGCACAAGAATCAAGTCACATAACATAACAAATTTATAACACATCCAAAACCGATGCCATCACAACTGTTCTATCCACAAATCAATTCCTTGTATCAAATGACACTCAAAAGAGGCTCAAAACCAATGACAAGAAGAAAAAAATGAAACAGTATAAAATGAATAAAATCATTTAACATTATAAAATCATGAATTTATCAACACTTTCATGCCACAAATTGCCAAAATACAAAAGTGGCACTTCCACTCCAAACTAAATAGTTAGTGTCTCAAACATCCAGGGAAACAATTGAGTAGGGATGTTTGCAGTTTGGTTTAGTTCGGTTTTGAGGAGTAAAGTCATCCAAATCAATACAAACGGTTTAGTTCGATTTTCTTATATTCAGTTTTGTTTTAATTGGAGAACCGAACCAAACCAAACCATTCTCAATCTAATCGAACCAAACCAATCGGTTTAGTTTGGACCAATCAGTTTTTTGCCAAGTATTTTTTTTAAAAAAAAAAATCAAATCTAACTTGACTTTTTCTTTCCATAACTCAATTATCAACAAATTAGTTTAAAATACTAATAAAACATAATCAAACAGATATAAATAATAAATTAACCTAAACATTTCTATAGAAACAACAATGAATTAAAATCTAATCATATATAAGTATGTAATCATAAAAATATATATATATAATCATATAAGTTCGGTTTGATTTGATTTGGTTTGATTTCATAAATGAAAACCAAAAACCAAACCAAATCAATCGGTTTGCATAAAAAGAGAACCAAACAAAACTGATTAATTTTGATTTTGTTTGGTTTTTGATTTTTTGGTTTGGCTTTTTTGGTTTATATTGGTTTGGTTTGGTTATGAACACCCTTACAATTGAGTAGCATTAACTCTTAAGCCATGCAAAGGTGAAAGCTCTTAGGTGACCACTGTAAATGTTTTGAGAAACAAGCCTTCAATATTGTCATCACTGACAAGAACCATGGGAAGACAATGAAAATAATAATTCAAAAAGGAAAACATAGAACATGACTACATATCAAAAGCAAAAAATGCATATGTTGTAGATGACTCATTTTAAAATTAGGAATTTGGAGATAAAACTTTAAATAATCCAACCTATAATCATCAACAAGATATTATTTGCAAGCTGACAAAGAAATTTATGCTTCAAGTGAAAAAAAAATTATGCTTACCAAAAAACACAAAAGAAATTTATTAGGTGAGGAGTCCTTAGTTTACGTCCCCATTTTCTACTCTAATTAAAGTATAAGCCATCAAAGTCCATGGTCCTTGCCCAACAACATCAAGCACTCTTTTCTGCACTTTGTTTACATAGTTGTAGTCTAGTACACTCTTGTAGTGTTTGTCCCACTAATACTAATTGTTTTATCTGTAACACTTTACTTATGTAGTGCAGTGTCATGTATGAGTATTAAAATTTCTCAAGAGTGAATCAATTTAAACCTTAAATCTTTTTACTTAATTTACCTTCAATAATGAATAAAAATAATAAATTTTATGTTTAG
The DNA here is from genome assembly GCA_019955255.1 of Castanospermum australe. NCBI lineage: Eukaryota > Viridiplantae > Streptophyta > Magnoliopsida > Fabales > Fabaceae > Castanospermum > Castanospermum australe. The sequence goes on from NSJW01000637.1 coordinate 867,897, forward strand.
TTAATTATGTGTATATAAAAAATACTAGAATATGCCAAATGATAAAAATTAAGTGATTATGTGACTAATTAAATTAAATACTTTAAACGTGATATCACGATTACGTGACTAGTAGAAAAATGTGCATAATAAGAAATTTAACTAATGATTATGTGACTATATTATTTATTTACATTTCCTTACTAACTTAGTTTAAGTGACTAATAATTTGCATATATTGAAGTATTTATTTATTATTTCTTTTCTTTAACTTAAATAATCTACTAAATTATTTCATGGTAACTTTAAATACTTTTTCTAAATGACATACATTAAAATACATACTAAAATACTTATACATAATTTATTATTAACTATTCATACACAATAATTGGTACATATTTTTTCCTTACATAACAATACATCAAATAAATTATATCTAAACTCTATTAAATTAAAAAAATTATCTTCCAAAGTAATCAATTCTGCTTCCACTTTATTCATCATATAAGCATACACCTTTATTCAAATCCTATAAATTATAAAAACATCACATTTGAAAGGGGTGAGAATTATATATTCTTAGTAAGACTTTAAACCATATAAAATAGTTAAGAAAATTATGAAGTTTCCAGCTGTATATCATACAGAAAACTGTTTCATGGTTAATGTTAATTATTAGAATATGAATAATTTATAACAATACATCTGGCATTAAGATTGCTAATAGCCACTTAATTAATTTTAGGTTTTCTACCTTATCTTAATAAGCACTAGACTCTTTAACAATTACATGCACACGTGTCTTAATAACATAGGGCTTTAACTCTCTTTAAATTATCTTTGCTTACATGGTCTCATATATTGGGGCATAGCCCCCATAACTTTCATCATTAATAGTCATTATCATAAGTAAGAGTTCTCCCTTGACATAGGGCATTCCCAAACGTAAGTGGCAATACCACACCTTTTTGATAGATTCTATTCAACATATTCACACTCTTGGTGGACCATATCCACAAAGTGGATCTTAGATACATACAAGACTTTTATCGATCACATGCCTTTGCGTCATCTCCATGGTGTTTTCTTTATCATATCTTTTCTAATCTTTCCGAATCACCTTTTTTTCATTTTTCTTTTCTTGAGGATCATTTCCAAGTTTATGATATTTCTTTCACTTTACTTATAGTGAGCATGCAATTAATACAAGTGTGATTTAAAGGCATTTAACATATTCATAGGCAATTCATCAAGTACAAAGCTTTACTATCATCATTTCATTCAATGGCCATATATCTTTGACTTACTTTCATTGGCCACATATTCTCAAGCCCAAGGCTTTAATATCATAATAACATTCAATAGCTATACATCATTGAGATTATTACTTAATTATCATATCTTACCTTAAAATCACAACTTGAGTAACGCTTAGACAAAAGAGGGTCTCTAAATCAAAACTCCTCATCTTTACCTCAACATGGTCATTCTTACTTTCTAAAGGCTAAGCATGCATAAGACTTTCCAAACCTTAAATCAAATGTCATCTTCTATCTTAATGCCTACTAACACAAGAAAGGACATTAGCCTAAAATTCTAAACTATTAATTTAAATGTGCATTCTTCTAAGGTCACACTTACTCTCAACCATTCCAAATCACTCTAATTCTCATTCAAGCAAGGTTTACTTTACATTCTATAGGAGAAACTATAAATAACACTATATGCCCTAGTATGACCGAAACTTATCACCTTGATACACCCTAGGTTTTTAATTAAATCTTTCTACTTATAATACCTCAAAATGGCATTAAAGCACCAAAGTCTTACTTATACCAAATAAATCACATGATTTCTTATGAGGCCTCAATATGGCCGAATTCAATGCTTAGGTATAGCATGGGTTTTTAGTCAACATTTTTACTTGGAACACATCAAGGCTGCTTTAAAACATACAAATATAACTTATAATCTATTTAGTCATACATAGTCCTTGTTGAACGTCTCATAGTTGTGTCTCTATTATGGCATATTCTGTCATTATTAAATTGTTTAAACATAGTTTCTCCTAAATCCACGTATAACACCCTAAGAAATTTATAATCATATATTAACTCACATAAGTACTCTTGGTACCTACTATGACCATGCACAACAAGGAGTGGCCTAAGTTACTTTTCATGTTATTTAAACATAACTACATCTAGATCTATATTGAAACATTACTAAAGCTAACACCTAATAAATAATAACATACATAATCTTCCTTTGGGCATCACATGACCGGGACTATCTAGAGAGAAAACCTAGCTTTTCTAATCCCTTTAAATATAAATAAACTTAGTGACATACCTAATCTTCACTAATTTTACATTCTCACATTCAACTTGGCAATATTTAAGCCATAATCAAGAAAGCTTCAATAATAACCCAAAGTAGGCATCCAAGGAACATCTAAATAAATTATTTAGCATCAAACCATGATTCACATCCAAACATCATCATAAACACATATTTAGATATATGAGCACATTGAACATCCCTAAATCCTATTATGGCCGTGTGCCTCAAGAAGGGGTTTAAGCTATATTTTAGGTTATCTAGTTATAGATAAGTAAGAAACACACCAAATAGTTCTTAGATTTACAAATATACACACAATCTTAGCAAGGTTAGGCCAACATCAACAAATCACCCACTCAAACCCTAAGTAGGTATCAAGCAATAATTTGTCTAAATATACTTCCTTAAGTCATAGATTTACTCAATTTTGCCATAAATCATACATATTTAAGCTTAATACTCAAGAATCCCCAAAACATCATGGGTTCAAGAGTGTTAAAACCATAGTAAATCACCATGAAACATAGATTTGAACTTGAAAAACTTAGGTTTAAACCCATACCTTTTGAAGACAAGCTTCCTCCCCCTTGATCTTAGGTTTTCCTCCTGTTTCTTCTTTCTTTTTCTTCCTTTTCCTTCTTCCTCCATGCTTGGCCATGCACATCCCTCTCTCTTCTCTCCTTCTTTTCTTTTTTTTCTTTTCCCTTTCTTCCCCTCTTGGCCATGAATGGTAGGACTTGCTAGGGATTTGTTTGTTTGTTTATTTTAGTTTATGTTTCTCTAGGTTTTTGGCTTTGCTAGGGAAGCCAATTAGGTTTAGACACTTGTTAGGCTTTAATCATTACACTAATGATGACCTAATTAGGATAGAACCAACTTGGTTCAATCGAAACCAAATAGTAGAAACTAGATAGGGTTTGGTTTGGTTTCCCTAACTAAGTAATGATCACTTTTTCTATCCAATTATGTGTTGCCAAGTGTCAAGACACTATTGATCAAGCTCCTAGCCAATGCTTCCGCTTGTCACCAACTTATTAGCCAACGCTTGGCCAATCACATGCTTCCAAGTGTCAAGACCCTATTAGCCAAGATTTTAGCCAATCACATAGTGCCAAGTGTCAAGACATCATTGGTCAAGATTCTAGCCAATCACACTCTTCCAAGTGTCATAACCTTATTGGCTACTTCTTGACCAATAAAATGCTTACACATGTTACACCGTCATTGGCCAATTTCTTAGCCAATCACAAGCCTCCGCGTGTCAACATCTCATTAGACTATTCTCATCTAATTATAAGCTTACACATGTCACAACCTAATTGATTTATTCTAAGCCAATAGAATTTTTTACAGGTGGCACTATCTCATTGGCTCATTCTACAAGAATTAATTTTTTTATTAATGTTGTTATGCTATTTTTATCTAATCTAATTATAACATGACTAGAAATAATTTAGTAGACTATATGATAAATTTAGATAATTATTGATCTCTAAATTTTCACCATACATAAATGCCTCTGTTCATGGATCCAAAATTATCAAATTGTCATTGTTTAGTTTTTACTATTCTATTAGGTATTTTAACTGATGCTTAGTTCTTTTACGTAGTTTTCAGTGCTCTCTTCAATTTGAGCAGTTATATTTTAATAATAAATATTAAACAAGATAAAAAAATAACAATAATTATTATATTAACTATTAGGTCAATTAGAGCTATATATTTTGTTCCAAGTTAAGGGTGGACGTTATACTATCTGTTGCTCTCCGCTATCTTGGGTCCTTGACAGGCATTATTCCACCCCAAGTATTCTTCACCAGATAGAGCACAAATTGGGATGTGATATTTAGAGTGGCCAAATCTAGGGGACAAGATATTATTAAGGGATTCATTTTTTAAAAGAGGAAAATATTGAAAGATATAAACCAAATCCAGAAAAAAGAAGAGCAACTAAAGCAACATAAGAAGGAGAGATAAAATGGAAGGTAGTAAATGGAAGGCAAATAAAGAACAACCTAAAAGCAAACAAAGAAGGTAGTAAATTATAAACCTGAGTTGCTGAACACTAAGAGGAAAGGAAATTCAAAGACCACACGCACATACAAACCTCTGATTTGTGCAAAGATATAGCACAAGGATGAAGTCATGACTGGAAATGAGGAGGAACGGAGACTAGGAGAAAAAGGGTAAAGGCCTGGAAGGGAGAGAGTGACTGTGATGATCCAATGGCAATAAGGAATGAGTTTCAATTAAGGCTAGAAGAAAAGACCTTGCATGTGAGTAGGGTAGGGAAAATAGGTGTGAAGTATGAAAATGATAGGAAAGTTAAAAAAAAAAAGTGAAATATTAGGGGTGCAGGGTAGGGTAAGATGAATCACTATGAACACAAACCCGCCCTACCTCGCCCCACAGGTGAAATGAACCCTATCCCACCCTGCCTCAACGTGGGGTGAGGCGGGTTGGGTACCTATGAGTCGTGGTGTATTTGCCATGCCTACAAATATTCATGAGCATGTTACCACTAAACAAGATTGTGTTTGATTTTTGATCGGCATGTGAGCATAAAAGGGGTAATAAGTAATCCACACCTTGGGAGGCAACCATTGATTGCTGATCATATGTATTGTATAGGACATATAGCCAATAACTTTAATCACAAGTTCAAGAATGTCAAGTTGAAGCAGGATCTTATTAAGCTAGGCAAACAAAAGTTTTATTCAATAACTTATTCTTTTTATTTATGAAACAACCATTGCTTATATATGTCTTATTTTTTATTTAAATAATGTAAGTTATACTAATGTGACTCTTCAATTTAAGAAGAATCTACAACGGTTTTGTCAAACCAATGAGACTATTTCTACATGGATCGATAAGATTCCAAAAGATATATAGAGCTAGGCATGCGATAAAGGTTGAAGATATGGGCATATGACAACCAACTTGTCAAAGTGCATTAACAAAGTGTTAAAGGGAGCTATAAACTTGTCTATAACTGCATTGGCGAAGGAAACTTACTATAAGATGGTTGAATACTCTGTTAATAGGGGTACAAATGCTATTACTAAGGCTCAAGGTAGGCAAAGATTTTGTAAAAAGTTGATTAAGCAGATGCTTAAAAAATCAAGAAGAGGATGCTTGTTTGTACCAAATCCGTAAGTATGATGTGCAAACCAAAAGATTTGAAGTGAAGGAGGCATTCAATCAAATAACCCAAAAAGGGAAGTTACACAGTGCATTTATGTTTAAAAGATGGATAGTGCCAGTGTGGAAAATTTCAAGCATTTAAATATCCATGCTCTCACGTAATTGCAACATGTGCCACCCTGCGGATTGATTGTTATCAATATATGGATCCTGTTTACAACCATGAGAACATTATCAATGCTTATAGTGGACACTGGTATCCCATTGGAAGTGAGAAATTTTTGTCGAACAGTCCTCCTTGGAAGCAAATAGCTGATCAATCAACTATTCACAAAAAGGGTCATCCAAAGTCAATGCGCGTAAGAAATGAAATGGATTAGACGGAATCTGGACCAAAGCAAAGATACAAACAATGTAGAAAGGAAGGTCAGAACCATCGAAAATGTCCTCGTCACAATGCCACTGATGGAGAAAACTCTTAACAAGATGATGGTAACTCACACTGACTTAATGTAATGAGATGCATGTATTGATGTATTGGATGTTTATTAAATTGCCAAGTTTTATCATGTATATATAGTGATGTGTATTGATGGAAATTGTCAATTAAATTGCTTAGTTTTATAGTGCTTTCCTTAAATTTTTTATGTTTGCGTGTTAGCATAACCATTAGATAATCGTGCACTCCCATAAAGCATGTGGAATGTGTGTCTATAGCCTCCATCGCTCTATGAGTGCATTAATCCAGTGATGGTCAAACGGCCAAAATACCCAATCCGTCTAATTCCAAGAAATCCAGCCCGACGAAGATAAAGAACAAGTGCCTCAGAAGGATTATCGCTATGTGTCGCATACGATTTCCTCACATGTAGGACTTTATCTTCTCTGCCATTCCTTATGTGTTGAGAAACATGAGTCTCCTACATGGTTAGCAAAGACAAGTCCTTTGGCCCTGGATGACAAAGTAAACTGGAATTGGATGAAGCCATACCTAAACGTACCTAATATTGACAAATATATAATGTTGTTGTTAATGTTGTTTCTTATTTTTAATTATGCTACAATTAATATAATGCGATACTCAATTCTTATTTATTAATGTTTATTATCTTTTTAAATGATTAATAAATTATATTGAATAATTAATTTATTAACTTTTATAATTTTATTATCAATATTTAAATTATTTATATTATTATTTAAATTATGTTATAGGTCCTAATGAATTTAAGTATAAATTACATTTAAATTTTTTTTAATTAATATACCTATGTCTAAAATAATATTATTAATGTTTAAATCATTAGATATTTATTATCAGTTTTTGTTTAATATTATTAATAAAGATTAATATCATTAAACCTTTTACTTATTGAAATTATTCAAAGTTTAATTATGCTTATATACACATATAATAAATAATTAAACTTTATGTAAATTATTATTATTATTAACACTAATTATAACTTTTTCTAAAAAAATTATTTTCAATAATTCAATGCTTTAACTTTTTTATGAAATAATTCAAATTTAAGAATGTTATATATTAATAATTACTACAAATTTATTGTTAATTCATTTTTTATGTCTTATTCAATTTTTTATCTAACAAATAATAAACTTAATAAATAAGTAACTTAATTTAACAAATAAGATGTCTAATCTAATTACTGAAAACAACTTTCTATATTTATCAAATAAATACAAATACCAAAATGTAAATAAGTATATGCAATATCATAAAAAAAAATAATAAAAGAGTAAACTAATTACAAAACAAATCTGAAAAACACTAATCCATAAAAATTATAATACAAAAATTATAAAAAAAACAAGTATACTAATTTTTCAAAAATTCTATAAATACAAAAATAAAACAAAAATAACAAACTAATGAGAAAAACCAAAAATAATAGAGGCAGTAGATCATCACGTACGTGCATCCATATTTTAATTAAAAAAAAAAAAACACAAACAGCACCTCAAGCTGTGGCAATGGTGGAAGAAGAGGATTGCCTTGGGGGAGAAACATAAACGCCAGCAGTAGCGAGAGGGGCTGAAATGTGAACGGCAACGTTGGCGGCGGTGGCTGAGTGGGGGGCAGAAATGGCACCCAAGAAGAAAGAGAAAAGGGGAAGAACCGAAGAAAGAGAATCAAGGGCGGAAAATGGCGTTGAGTAAAAAGAGGGAGGGGCGGGAGGGCAGGGGCGCGTGGCGAAGCCCTAAGGATAGGGCCATCTAACGTTGACGTTTTCGCTGGCGTAGAGTAATAACGCCATCTAATGTGGTGCTATAGCACCATGTTGACTGGGGCTACACTTACGTGGCATAAAGAAAAGAAATCCTCACCCTCCAGCGTGTCAAAAACTGGCCTTAAAGGTAAAATTGTTTTAAACTTGCCCTAATTTGATATTTTATTTGAAAAATTAGCCGATTTAAATTAAATTTTTCTTAAAACCATAATCAATTCATGTTAGAATTTTTATGAATGAAAAATATTACGCGAACCAAACGCTTGGAAACATCATCCAATTCATTCACCAAACTCATTTTCGCATACGGCAAAAACCAGGCTTATTTTCGCAAATGGCAAAAACCAGTATAGGGACTCATTTATCATGATCAACATCAAAGTTCGAACATTTGAACAGCCGAAGACCCCCCCTGGCCCAAAAAAAAAGAAAAAAGAACATCGAATAACCCGAAAGACAAATTACAATAGCTTATCTCGTGCTTCCGAGTTCTTCTAGGTCGCTAGTTAGACGTGGTTGCTCAAATATCATATCAAACAAATTAGCTACTTGATTACACTGAAACTAGGGTTGGGTTGTGCTATTAAGTTCAATTTTTATTTAAAAAACCATATGAGGCATATTAAATATAAAAAGTAGTTTATAGTGAGAAAAAAACTGGTTTAATCCATTGTTTTTAAAATTGGTTTTGTCACAATAGTAAAAATCATATCTCATATCAGAAAGATTTGAATTTTAAGATTATCTTAATAGTTCAATCCTCTAAAATTGGTGAAAATAAGATGAACATGAAGAATTGGATCGATTTGTTGATAATACATATGACTTTATGTGGTTAGACTGTGATTTTTTCTTTTTTTTTGACGTGGTTAGACTTTGATTATTTGATTCAACCAAGGTTGGTATGATCTGTTATTTTAATTTTTTATTCTAACGCTTATTCACAGTTTAGAATGGAAATAAAAGGAAATTATTTACCGCCTACCAAAAAAGAAAAAAAGCGGACAGCTCTCATGCTACCTCGCCTGTCATAACTCTGGTGGGGGATTCGGTACGCTCATATCCCATTTCCCTTTAGCCCTTAGGTCCCAATAGGGGTCTCCTAAGAAAAGAAAAAAAAAACATTATTTTACTTCAGGGAGGGGCAGGACTGAGGAGTCGGGAGACGATAGGATACGGAGTTTTATCCGAACTTGGGAGTCTTGTCCTGAGCTCAGTTGTGGGAGTATAGTATGAGTATCAACATTCTTCCTTTCGTCCCTGCCAAAGTTTCAATGGCGTCAACTATCTTCTCCTATCAGCATTCTACGCCTTCTTTGTGTTCATCATCTTCTTCCTTATTCTCTTCATCGATCAAATACTCTTTAAACCCGAGTAACATATCTCTCCCTCTTCCGACTCCTTCTCCTATTCCAAGGCGCTTTCATATTATTGCTATGGCTCCCCCTAAGCCCGGTGGGAAGGCCAAGAAAGGTAAGACTCATTTTTGTATCATTCACCTACGGGATTTGTTCTAACTCTTTCTGTTGCAGTGGTTGGAGTTATAAAGCTGGCTCTTGAAGCTGGGAAGGCTACACCTGCTCCTCCCGTTGGACCTGCTCTTGGTTCCAAAGGTGTCAATATTATGGCTTTCTGTAAGGATTACAATGCCAGGACCGCTGACAAGGCCGGTTATGTCATTCCTGTGGAAATCACAGTCTACGATGTGTGTTCTTTGCTCTCTCCTTTGATTTTTCCCCTTATAAAATGTCTTTCTGCATCTTCTTTCTACATGAACAATTATATTCTTGCAGGATAAAAGTTTTACTTTCATATTGAAGACTCCACCTGCTTCGGTTCTACTCCTTAAGGCGGCGGGTACGTTCTTCGGCACTGATTGCCTTGAAGCTGTTTGATGTTATGTGTTATACTCAGGATTATTAGTAGTTTAATTTGTTATTGCCGATGTTTTCTTCATGCGGTGCTCCCTTCCTTGAGGGAAAAGGAAGGGGTCCAAATTTTAAAAAATCTTAGTTGTCTAGAAACAAGATATTTTTTCACACAGGGAAGGCTGGTTGACTATGTTATGCATATTGTGGTGCTTGCCTAGAACTTCTTTCTTGGAGTTGCACAATGCATTACACTTGCTGGTAAATTGTATTTATATTACCTGTTTATGCAAGTTATTGTAAATTCCTATGTGTTGAGCTCATTGCTTTTTCTAGTTGTTGGTAAATCTACACGCAACTTACTTTTCCTACTTCAGCTCCATTATCAGCTTTTAAAAAAGGTTAAATTCAATTTGCCCTCTTGTGGTTTGGGGCAAAATCAATTTGCCATCCTGAGGTTTCGACTTTGTGACTTTGCCTCCTGTGGTTAGTTTCGTTAGTATTTTACCCCCTATGATTTCATTCTGTTAACTTGGACTACAAATTCATCAATTTTAACTAATTTAATTAGGATTTCTCTAGTTCTTTAACTTCCTAGAAACTCATATAATAACTACATATTGTCTAATGCAAGTGGACACATGTAGAAATGGTTTGAAAGTTTGGTGTTGTAGTAGCAAATAAGCTTTGTTGAACAAAATGAAATATCAACTATGTAAATTATACATATCTTTATGTGTAAACTTATTAGTTTTACAAATTATAACATACATAAGTACTTTCTTCGTTGGTATAACCAAGAAAGAGACAAAGAGCTCTCAAATATGTTAGTAATGAAATCATTGGAAGGCAAAGTGCTAAAGTGCTAACGTAACTAACGATGGGGGTAAAGTGATAAAGTTGAAACCACAGGGTGGCAAAGTGTGCCCCAAACCGAGGGGAGCAAACCGAATTTAATCCATTTAATAATGACCCTCCAAGTTCCTAAATAGATCAAGATCAACCAACAATTACTGCTCCTATCCAATCCAAACACAACTTTCATCTTGATCACCAACTACTACCACAGAACCCTCTTCCAGTTTACAGCCCTAGCAAAAATCCTGCAGCTCAAATAACCTACGATTTTCAAAACCATTTACAGCCATCTCATAATATATACACAAACACACCCCACAAACCTACGGACCCAACAATCTTTCCTGCAAAAATCCTTTCTAATTCAAATCTCTATTCTATTTTGTGCTTTAGTTTCTCTTAAAACTTCCAAGCAAACTGCTTTGTAACTTCAGCTTTGCTGAAAAAAACTAATTGAAGCAAAAGCTCATATTCCATACATTCAATACTCCCATACTCCCACCATGAGGTCTGAATCAAAAGCTCATTTACCACTTTGACTGACCTTGAGTTCTATATTCTGTTAGAAGATGAAGAGAAAGCAGTGCGCACAATTAACTCAACTGATTACTAAATTCTGTTTCTCTCTGACTGGGATTCAAAATGTTGTTTTACCCTAACTACTTAGGATGACTAGCATAATTTTGACTTTGATTGAGTGCCTTTTTCCATTCTTAGGTCAGAGATGGTCAAAAACACCAAATCACATTGTAGCTATCACATCCCTTTGATTGCATTTCAAACTGAACCCTTGATCAGAAATGCATGCCTAGTTATTAGCTTGTTTCACCAAAATTTTCTACTTCGAATGTGATTAAGGATCACTGAATCTTCAATTTTGGGGTAAGTATTATTCTAATCAACTAGATGGTGAGATGTTACCTTTTCAGAAACTTATTTTTGATCTGCTTGAAGTTAAGCGTGCTGACACAATAATGAACCACATAAACTAATTCCATTTCTTGCCATTGATTGGAATATATTGCACAAGTTTAAAATTTTGAAATTGGGTCTAATTTGAAAAGCACAAATTGTTTTAGCTGCCATTTACTTTGAATTTCAATTTCCAATGATTTTAAGTTGGATCTAAACAAGAACTGGTATGTTAAATTTTTATAACACATTTTATTATCTTTCAGAGTACACTTTGACATTAATTGGTGGATAGATGAATGACTTTGTAGATGAGATGTCAGTAATTAAGTAATAGCAGAAAATGTTCTGAGTTCTTCTTCATTGCACCTGAAATTCAATTTTTGGAAGAATAAATCTAGTTGACATACTTGATCACAATAAAGAAAATACAACAGATATGTGCAGGTTATTGATTTGATAGACTATCGGGTGTTTAGTGCTCTGCACAAGCTTGTTATGTTTTTATGCAAGTTCAGCATTAATGTTGTAAATTGTCTAATTGATTTGCTATGTAGGGGTGGAAAAGGGTTCGAAAGACCCTAAGTTAGCAAGAGTAGGAAAGATCACAATTGACCAATTGCGAGCAATTGCTACTGAAAAGCTGCCAGACTTGAATTGCTCCAATATCGAATCAGCAATGAGAATTATAGCTGGTACTGCAGCAAATATGGGAATTGAAGTTGATCCTCCTGTTCTTGAGCCCAAAAAGAAGGAACTTGTGTAATAAGGCCAAGTTTAAGATGGTCCTTGCTGCCGACCTTGTGCCTGTACAAGATCATGCAGGATATTGTTTAGTATACTGTTTGTCTTCTAGAATAGCAAGGAAAAGAACAGCTGTTTCTATGTTTTCCATATTACTTGAAGGGTAATTCTCTACGTTATGTAAAAATTGATAAAGCAGAGGATAATAACCAATCTTATCCTAATATTTAATTATTTTGTATTTCATTTCTAGTTGCAGTTACGTTTATCTTATCCTGCTTATCTTTTTGTCAGTTCATGTAACTACTTCTATTATATAATAAAGTTATGGCCGTGACTCTAACTTGAGTTCGACAGGCCCTTCGTTCAAACATTTACATACCACAAGGCTTTTTTCCATGGCACACGCCATCCCGAACTCCAAGTCATCCACTTCCTCAGCAACCTCCTCCACCACCACCACCTCCTCTTCTCCCTGTCCCTACCTAGCAACTCTCAATATTAGTAACTTCATTTCTCTGGATCTCACTCCCTCCAGTTATTGGTTATGACATGCCCAGATGAAAAATTTGATTGACAGCCAAGACCTTGATGGTTTCATTAATGGAGAGACCCTGGTGCCATTTCCCATGGTCTCCTCTTCCCCAACTCCAAGCAATCCTAGCCTTAGGTTTGATCAACCAAATCCTGACTACCATCATTGGCACAAATTTGATTGACTTGTTCGTGTATGGATCACAAGTCGACTAACTAAGGAAGCTTTTAGCTTTGTTATTGACTTTGAAACCTATTGCAAGGTTTGGTTGACACTCCAACACGCTTATGCTCATACTTCTGTTGAATGAAAGTTTCTTCTCAAGCAAAAGCTTTCAACTCTCCCCAAAGATGAACTCACTCCATTTATGAATATATTTGGTACTTCAAAAGTATTTGTGATTATCTCTCGTTGATAGGGAAGCTGCTTTCTAATCAAGATAAGGTTTTCCACTTACTGCGTGGTCTTGGACCTGGTTACATTCCTTTCACTACCACCATGCTGCACCCACCAATTCTTATGTATCAATCTGTGCTACCTCAACTAATAAAATAACATGCACCTCTAATATAGTCAACACTACTGCCACCTTAGCCTTTTTTGCCGGTCGTGATGCACGTCCAGGTGGGAAATCTCAGCCCACCAAATCAAAGTCTCACTATAAGAACTTCTCCTTTAAGGAACGTGGCTTTGTCCCTCACTTAAATTTGTCTGCAGGGCCTTCCCAACAGTAGCCACATCCATCTCCTCAGTGTCAGGCAGTCTGCCAAATTTGTAAAGGCAAGAACCATGAAGCCTTAGCTTGCCCGCAGCGTTGCAACCATGCCTATCAACCAGACTCCTTGTCTTTAGCCCTTGTGGCAATGACCATTCATGATTCCATTGATACAGCTGATTGGCTTCCTGACTCCGGAGCTGGGGCTCATATGATTAATGATGCAGGTATCTTGTTTAATTTACGTCCTTACTGTGGTAACAAATACGTGGCATTAGGTAATGGTGCAACATTAGACATTACTCATGCTGGTGATGCTCTCCTTCCTCTCCCTTTCGGCTCTCATTTGCCACTCTCAGATGTACTTGTTCCCGATATTTAAAAGAATTTGTTATATATTAGTCTACTCACTACAGATTTTCCTTGTGTTTGTGAATTTTCATCTACTGGGTTCACTATGAAGGACAAGAAAACAGGGGAGATCAAGGGAACGAGGACGAGGGATGTATATTCTCTTCAACAACCAATTGGTGCTAATTACTCCAACAAATATACGATGGTTGATGATAAGATCTGGCATGCTCGGCTTGGGTACCCACACATGCGACTTGTTAATCTTTTGAAGAGTAAAGGTGTCATCAGTGTGGTAAATAAGCAATCAGTTTCATTTGTTTATGAAAGCTGTAATATGGCCAAGGCCTCTTATCTGCCCTTTGTTTCCATTAATAAAAGAAGTTGCTATTCTTTTGAACTTGCGCATTTTGATTTATGGGGCCCTTCTCCTGTGATCTCTAAATTTGGCATTCGCTTTTATGCTTGTGTTATGGACGACTTTACAAGATTCACAGGCTAATCCCATTGAAGAACAAATCTGAGTTTTGTGATCAATTTGTCTAGTTTGTAAAATATGTTGAAAGACAATTTGACTCTTCAATCAAGTGTATATAGTGTGATGGGGGAGGTGAATTTCTTAACAATAAATTTTTATCTCATCTGGCTTCCAAAGGAATTCGCACTCAAATTTTTTGTCCATCCACACCCCAAGAAAATGGAGTTGCAAAACGAAAACACTAGCATATTCATAACTTGGCCTTACAATGATTTATGCTAGTAAAGTTCCTCTAATCTACTGGCCAGAGGCTTTCCTAACTACAGTGTTCTTTCTTAATTGTCTTCCATCCTCTGTGCGCAGGTTTCATAGTCCTACTTGAAACCTTAGTGTGTTTGAATTTGCTTGCGAGAATTGCTCTTAGCTATGTGAATTTATAATGAGATGTTACTAAATCATATCCCTCTGATTTAGGGATTTTCCTAAACTATGAAGATAATATAAATCTAATTACAATGAATACAGGATCCTAATAAATTTACAATGAATGTATAGAGAGGATAAAGGAATTAGAGAAAATCAAGGAATATCAACAATTAGAGAAAATCAAGGAATATCAACAATTAGAGAAAATCAAGGAATATCAACACTCTCCCTCAAGCTGGTGCATATATGTCATATGCATCAAGCTTGTTACATATGTATGTCACTCTTGGACCTCAGAGCTATTTAGTGAGATATTTGCTAATTGATCCTTAGAGTTCACAAAATGAGATTATGATTTCTTCAAAAAGGATCTTTTCCCTAATGAAGTGGCAATCAATCTCTATATGTTTGGTCCACTCATAAAAGACTGGATTGTAGGCAATGTACAAGGCTACTTGATTATCACAAATGAGTTTCATAGGCCCTATTTTGTAAAACTTTAATTTTTGAAGTAATTGTTTCAGTCATATAAGTTCATACGTAGTGAGAGCTATGACTCGATATTCTGCTTCTGCACTTGATCTTGCAACTACATTCTACCTTTTTCTTTTCCATGAGATGAGATTGCCTGTAATAAGAACACAATATCCAGATGCCAATATTCTATTATTAAGAGATCCTGCCCAATCTGCATCCGTGTATGTAACAATGTTTGTATGGCCCCTATTTTCATAAATCAACCCATTTCTTGGAGAACTCTTAATATATCTCAAGATTCGAACCAATGCATCCCAATGGTTATCACAAAGAGAGTTAAGGAACTGATTTACAACACTGACAACGAAGGATATATCAGGTCTAGTCATAATAAGATAATTTAATTTTTCCACCAGTTTTCGATATCTTCCTAAGTCTAAATAAGGCTACTCCTGATCTAATAGAAGTTTAATGTTCAGGTCCATAGGAGTATTGATTGGTTTATAGTCTAACATCCCAGTTTCTTCTAGAATATCGAAAGCATACTTCCTTTGAGATATGGCAATACCTGTTTTAGACTGAGCCACTTCAATTCCAAGGAAATATTGCATCCAACCCAAGTCCTTATTTTGGAAGTGTTGGAATAAGTGTTGTTTCAAGCCTTTGATGACTTCATGATAATCACCTGTGATAATGATATCATCTATATAGACCACTAGATGGATACATTTATGAGAAGATGAATGTTTATAGAACACAGAGTGATCTGGTTCACTATGAACCATACCGAATTGCTGTATAACTTTACTAAATCTTCCAATTCATGACTTAGGAGACTGTTTAAGACCGTATAGGGACTTATGCAATCAATAGACTGGATATGACTCTCCCTGAGCAATAAACCTAGGTGGTTGCTCCATATAAACTTCTTCCTCCAAATCACCATGTAGAAAGGCACTTTTTATGTCCAGCTGATATAAAGGCCAGTAGTGCATAGTAGCCATCAATAAGATAAGTCAAACAGTCACCATTTTGGCAACAAGAGAGAAGGTATTGCTATAGTCAAGGCCAAATATTTGACTATATTCTTTAGCCACTAGACGGGCTTTCAACCAGTCCACCTGTCCATCAGGACCCATTTTGACAGTAAAGACCCATTGACAACCAACAATAGATTTCCTTGGAGAGGATGGAATGACGATCCATGTGTGATTGGAATCCAAAGTTGCCATCTCTTCAATCATAGCCTGATGCCATCCTGGATGGGAAAGTGCTTCCTGAACAGTTTTAAGAATAGAAATGGATAACAAGGTTGGAATAAAAGCATAATGGGAGGAGGACAAACAATGGTAACTCAAAAATTTATAGATAGGATGAGGATGTATACCTTTACAAAGAGCTACAGGTAAATCAGCGAGAGGTTGGCCCGGGACAGGTGGAGACATTGGAACAGGAGATGAATCACTAGAATCTTGAGGGATAACAACCTTTGGAAGCTCAGGTCGTGGTCAACGTTGAAAGGTGATAAGTGAATCGGGTGAAGAAAGCATCGGTGAAGAAGAAGGTTTAGATATTTGTGAATTCAGAAGAATAGAAACAAGTGGATCGAAATAAAGAATCGGTAACACTTGAGAAACGAAGTCAAGTTCAACTAGTGAGAAGTAAGGAGTGTCTTCAAAGAAAGTCACATCTGCATACATGTGAAAACTTTGTGTGGAAGGAGAATAACATCGATATCCTTTCTGAACTTGAGAATAACCAAGAAAAATGCATTTGATAGCACGAGCAGACAATTTATCAAAACCTGGAGAAAGATCATGCACAAAACATGTAGAACCAAAAACACAAGAGGGAATAGTGTAGAGGGACTCCTTAGGAAACAAAAGGGAATGAGGAACTTAGCTATTTAAAATAGAGAATGACATTCGATTGATCAAGTAACTAGCAGTAAGGACAGCATCACCCTAAAATTTTAAAGGTGCATTAGCATGTAATAAAAGAGTGTGAGCAGTTTCAATAATATGATGATGTTTCTTTTCGGTTATGCTATTCTGTTCAAGGGTATGTGGACAAGTGGATTGATGAATCATACCATGAGATGCCATAAAAGAATTAAAGGGGATAGAAAAACATTCCTTGGCATTGTCACTACACAAGATGCGAATTTCTTACCGAAACTGAGTTTGAATTTCAGTGCAAAAATTGTGAAAAATAGCCAACAACTCTGAACGATCTTTCATTAAAGGGGGTAGAAAAACATTCCTTGGCATGGTCACTACACAAGATGCGAATTTGTTGCCGAAACTGAGTTTGAATTTCAGTGCAAAAATTGTGAAAAATAGCCAACAACTCTGAATGATCTTTCATTAAATATATCTAAGTACATATGAAAAAATCATTAATGAAAGTAACAAAATACCTATATCCTAGGATAGAACTGACTCGACTAATACCCCAAACATTAGAATGAACAATAGTAAAAAGAGACTCTGCTTGATATTGACTTTACTCAGAAACAAAGTGCGAACATGTTTGTCGAACTGACATGACTCATACTTTAAAGGCTACAAAGGAGAGAGATGAGGGACCATTTGATTTAGTTTATCAAGACTAGGATGGCCTAGATGACAGTGAAGGAGACTACGAGACTCTGTAACAACGCATATGGTAGAAGATGGAGGCTGGAGATAGTAGAAACCACGTGATTCAAATCCTGTGCCAATCGTTTGTCCCGTACTCTAGTCTTATATAAGAAAAG
Source organism: Castanospermum australe (assembly GCA_019955255.1). NCBI lineage: Eukaryota > Viridiplantae > Streptophyta > Magnoliopsida > Fabales > Fabaceae > Castanospermum > Castanospermum australe. The sequence goes on from NSJW01000637.1 coordinate 885,743, forward strand.
AATCAGCAGTAAAAGTTATGGAGTAGTTAAGAGTGTGAGTGGGTTGACTGATAGAATTAGATTGAAAGGATAACCAAGTATAAATAGAACTGAATTTAAAGATAAAGAGGATGGAAGAAGCCAATGATCCTTTAAAAAGTTTAGAAAATCCGATTGCAGGTCAATATTACCAAGAGGAGAACCTTAGAGCATTATTTGAATATGACATTCAAAGGATGGACAAACACCTTCAAGAGAATGAGAAAACCAATATTCATTTAAAAAAATAAGAAATTTTGGTAAGTCAGTTAGCTACCCAGACGGTAGAGGTAAAGACAGAAGAATTTCCTAACCAACCTACTCCTAATTCTGAGGGACAAGGTGAAATTGATAAAATATTTAGTTCTAATAAGGAGCATGAACAGGTTTAGTCCATCAGCACTTATACATTTGGTAATAAGATTGATGATAATATTGAAGTGCTAGAACAAAATAATGAAGAATTAGATAAAGCCCATGATTTAAGGGATAAGAAAAATATAAATGAGGATAATTTACCTCCCATGTTTAATGTGTCTATCCCTAAAATTGAAATTGATAAATATAAAATAAAAGAATATGTGCCTAGGACTTGGCCTGTCAATAGATTAGTAACCTTATATGACATTTCATAGTTTAGGGATATTTTAGAGGTGTTCAAATAGGTACTAATTAATTTTCCTTTTCTATATGCTATTTATGTGCCTGTTTATGCTAAATATTTGATAGAGCTTCTTTTTGTAAAAAAGAGATACATCCACGATACTTATGATTGAGGTATGAAGTGTATATATATATATATATATATATATATATATATTCTCTTTCTTTTTTTTTTAGTTAGTGTTTCAGTGAGTCGATTTAAGTGCCTCCTAGAGTTCAGAGCCTTTAAGTCTTTGTGTTGGTGTCTTTTTGATTAATTTAAGTCTTTTTTAGTTTTGATTTCTTAATTGTTTCTTCCTACCATATTCTTTAGTTTTTTGAGATCTTTTCAGGGTTTAGAGATGTTTTGAGGCAATTATTTGAAGAAAAGATGGTTGTAGGCTTGGAGTCAAGTTTTGAATGTTTAATTCTTTTTTAGTTTTGATTTCTTAATTATTTCTTCCTAGCATACTCCTTGGTTTTTTGTGATTTTTTAAGGGTTTAGAGATGTTTTGAGGCAATTGTTTTGAAGAAAAGATGGTTGATAGGCTTGGGGTCAAGTTTTGAATGTTTAATCTAGTGTAATATGACCTTTGTGAAGTAATTTGATGATATCTTGAGCTATAGTGGTCAAAATCACGTGATTCTAAAACCTATGGTTAGATAAAACATAGGGCTACAACTTTTATGTTTAAGTTGAAGTCTAATTCTACTTTCAAAGAGCTACACAACTACGAGAAAAATTATACGACCCAACAAATTAGTCAGAGAGGACTTTGAAATAGTTTTCAACACTATTTGGGCCTAGCCTTTTTGAGTTCTAACGCCTAAAGACTCCTAATCCTAATGGAAGAGACATACTATAATAAAAGACTTACTTTTAAAGAAACTTGGGAGACGTTTAGAGGTCCAAAGAGAAAATCTATCAAGCATGCAAGTAAAAGAAGATTGAAGACTTGAAGATTAAAGATCTTTTTCTCTTTTCTTCTTCTACTCTTTCTTTTTGTTTTGTTTTGTTCTTGATGGTGGAACTTATTTAGTTTTTAGTTTATTGATTTTCTTTTTATTAGTACAAATTAATTTAGTTTCCTTTTTCTAGTATTGTAATTGAACCCGCATGTAGTTTGAATTTTTTTATTTCTTTCTTTCTTATTTCAATGTTTTTTTTTGAGTTGTTTATTTCATCTTGATCTTAATGATTTTAATTGCTTGATCACTAATTAGATTGATTAGGTAAATCTAAATTGAATTTGGGAAAAGGAATTTGGATTTAAGCCATAAATGAAATAACATATGTTTAGGGCATTAGGGCATCGAATGAATTGATTCGTTTGCAAGATAGGAATATACTTGTGAGCCATATATAACCATGGTTAGGGCATGTTCTTAATGCTTTCTTCTTATATTTGTTGTCATAAGAATATAAAGAATATATTAAGAAGGATAGTTTTTATATTACTATCGAGAGATGCATATGAAAGACTTAGATCCCTAGGTTAACAACTCATAATCATTAGATAAGGTAAGAAAGAATTAAGTGATTTCAAATAAAGTATTGAGGGAAATTGTAATCCTAAGCTTATTTATATTAATTCCCTAGTTCTTATTTTGCTTTTGTTATTTCTTGCATTTAATTTTTTTTATTTAGTTATTCAGTTTGTTTGGATAAGATTAGATTGAGACAATTTTAGTATTTTGCATTAGTAGATACAATTCTCCGTGGGGGCGATATCTTTATTCATCACTTTATTACTTGTTGCGATACTTGCATAGTGTGTTCTTGGTCTCGTCCCTTCCTGTTCCCACCTTGCCTCATCATTATGTTTAGGCGAACATGTAATATATTGGGACCAGTACTACTACTCCAAGGCATTCAGTTCATTGTCTTTTATAGCTCATTCTTTCTCGTCGAGTCTTGCTCCTTCTGAGTCTAGTCTTGATCTCTCGATTACTCTTTGGAAAAGTAAGCGTAGTAGTACCTATCCTATTTATTCCTTTGTTTCTTATGATGGATTATCTAGTTCTTCTAAATCCTTTGTAGCATCTCTTGACTCTGTCACTATACTGCCACTATCACTGATGCCCTGTCTCATAAAGGGTGACATATAGCTATGCTATATGAGATGCTGCCCTTAAACACAATTAGACTTGGGATTTGGTTTCTCTACCTATTTGTAAATAGGAGATTAAAGTACTTCTTGGGTATTAAAGTGATAAATAGTAAGAAAGACGTCTTTTTGACCCAGAGAAAATATATCATTAGTTTATATCATCTCTGCTAACTACCCATTGGGAGGTTGTTCTTCATATATTGAAATATCTAAAAGGGGTTCCAAGTTAGGGGTTTGGTATAAAGATCATGGAATACCATAGTGAAAGGTTTCTCTAATGCTGATTGGACTTGATCCTCTGTAGATAGAAGATCCACCTCTGATTACTATGTTCTTGTTGGAGGAGTAAGAAGCAAAATGTTGTTGTTCGATCCAGCGATGAATAAGAATATTGTACTATGGCCCAAGCTACATGTAAATTAGTATGAAAACATCATTTTCTTGATAAGATTGGATGTAAGAGTGCAATGCCAATGAAACTGTGGTATGACAATCAAGTTGCCATTCACATTACTTCTAATCTTGCTTTTAATGAAAAAACAAAGCATATTAAGGCTGATTACCATTTAGTACATAAAAAGATTCAAAAGGGACTTGTTACTGGACGTGTGGGGACTGGAAAACAATTTGTGAACATCTTTACCAAAGGCCTCAATGAGAATATAATATATTATGTCGGTAACAAGCTGAGTATGATTAACATCTATGCTCTAGCATGAGGGAGAGTGTTAGAAAATGAGTGTTAGGCTATTATCTCTTATTGTTATGTGTTTTTGGGCTAGGTCTATCTTTCCTATATTAATTTTTATTTTTTAGTATAAATATAAAGACAGGGAGACTAACATCATTAAATTAGTCATTCATATTTTTCTAATCTTCTCTAACAATTATCATTGCCAATCTAAGTTTTATTAGCCCTTTTTATGGACCATTGCTCTACTACATCTATGGTGGTTGCTTGTGCTTATATAAAAGTTGTTGGCACAATAGTTTTGTTAAGTGTTTAATTAATTTTTTCAACTTCTAGATTAGCTAATCTCCTTGGTAGTTGGTTGCTTTGGAACCTGTGATGCACACTGAAAACGCACACCTAAGACACATGCTTTTTTAATAAAACAATGCATAGCATAAAATGGACAATACTTGGAAAACAGGAGGCGTGAGCCAAGTGCCTCACATTTCTACGCAAGGACATTCCAAGATCCTATTCCATGCGAATCTTGACTTATTATGGCTTGGTATGCTTGTAAGTGGAAAGTGCTTCACCAAGGCTTTATGACTTTGAGTAAGGAGCCTCCTAAATAGTTAGAGCATGGAACGTCTTGGAAACTTTCCTTTGAATCTAAAGAGTGACCATCATCACCTTTATCCACTTTCCAAAACCATCATCACCATTATTAAATCATAAGGTAAACCTCTGACGCATGTTAAACTAAAAGCCTCTTTCCACCATCTAAGTGCCTCCCTTGTGAGCCCACTTGGACTTGGAGTGCTAAATGGAGTAGATGCACTTCGCGCAAAAGGCAAGTGTGCATTTTATGCCTTGCAAGGATTCTTCCCACTCAGGTGCCAACCTGGTAGCCCAAGGAAGCTTCTTTCCTTCACCTATAAATAGCCTTACTACCCATTTGGAAATCCCAAGTTAACACAGTTTAAGAAGTTACTATCAAAGGCCAAGCGCCACAATACTCCAAACCATCACCTACTTCTTCAAATCTCTCAAGAACACCTTTCTTTAGCCACCTGCTTCTTTGAGCCACTTGAAGAACAAATACCCAAAGATAAAACACTCATAAATACAAATCCAGAGCACTTTCATCTTAACCAACAAGGAGGTCACTCATTAGCCTCCCTTAGAGGCTTTCAATCTCAAATATGCTCTGCAATTGTCCTACTAGCACTTGCCCAGGGCACTTCACTAAGTTCTCTTCAAGCCCTGGGAGCTTGAAATTTCATTACACACATATCCTAGGCGCTTTTCACAGTGGCTAACAAACTATCAACTTGTTTTCCAACTAACTAGCCATCAGCTTGAAATTTCTACTAATAGAACATTACAATCAGAACTAGCAATTAAGTCTATTTTGTTTCAATTGATTTCCCCTTTGATTATAATCTTAACTTCAATGATGATATGTGGAAACCCGAGCGTGAGTGTATCGATGTCTTCCCAGGTAGAATGCTCCCTGGTCATTCCCTGCCACTCAACCAAAGCTCACACATTGGCGGCCCGTCAATTGAGAAAATCCTTTTGGCTAATATTGCTTCGGGTGATGGTTTTGAAGTTATGATTGGAGAGAGGGGGGGGGGTGTTTTAAGCGTACCTCTCCATCCTTCCTTGGCAACTTCTAGGATAGAGGTGTGGTTTCTATAGAAAAACTTATCCATCAAAATTTACCCTTTAAAGTTAATTTCTCCTCATCAGCTAGCAATTCAGCTTGGCCATATGTTTATCTGGGCCAGGGTGTCTTTCCAAATACTACCTTACATGGGCTCATTTTGACGGTAGAGCGGTATAAGGTGTTATACCAATATTTTCTCACTCCAGGTAACTGTACCATAAATAAGGTTGACGATATACAAAGTATCTGAAATAACGTTCTAGCCATATGCTCAGCACTTCTAATTGACCATCAATTTGTGGACGGCACCCACCCATAACCAACCATGGCGATGAACCAAAACACGCTCTTGAATATTTATTTAGGCGTAGTAATATTGATTGTCCTAGCGTTTCAATTTAACAAGATAACCGGCATTATTCCTCCATAACGAGCATATGTAATCAATTCCCAATGTGAAGGAAAGAACCATGAAGAGGAATACATTTTAGATTAGAGAGTAAAACATAACGCACAATCTGCAACTCCAACTGCAATTAGTTGGTTCTCAAAAATCGAACAACTTTAAGATCTACCGAGGAGGTTGGCTGTTTCATCGCGGAGCACTAAACAAAGCTTTGCTAATTATGCCTGTGGCCTCAATATATCGGTCCACGCACCTAGAGATGCAACTGCTTTCGCTCCCACTTAAGCTTGAACCTGGTTTTGTGATACACTTCTCAAAACACTTTCCTCTCACTGTCTGCACAATAAATGACAAGTGGAAGATAAGTAAACGTGCACCAAATAAGAACAACTTGACAAAATCAGTACTTAATTATCCAGACGTTTCCCAGGACTTTCTTATACCTAAGCAAAACTATGAAAAGGCCTTCTTACTGTACTACCCTGGTTAAGATGCTTCATTATCAGAAAAACCTGTAACAATTTAAATGTAAAATATAAATATATATATATATATATATATATATATATTGTTTTCATTGGTGGAGGTTAGCAACCAACATTGTTTATGGACAAAAACTCCTATTCATTTCTTTTTAAAACAATTTAAACTTAAGATATTTTAGTCACTTAATATTTTAAAAATAATTTTCTCTCCTCTCTCTCCTCCCCTCCCTCTTATCTCCTCTCTCTCAAGTCTCCACTCTATTTCCCCCTCCCCTCTGCGTCTCCCTCTCTCTCTCAACCTAAATCTCTCTCATGCCTCTCTATCTCACCTCCCTATCTTCGTCCTCTTTTAAGTCCTAACCACTAGGCTGCAAATGCCAATCTCATTATTAACACTAACTTAATTTAAAGAATAAAAATGTTTTTTTTTCATGATTTTTGATAAGGATAAAGAGTTAAGATTAGGGTAAAAAAGGAAGGGAGAGAGTGACTTCAGAAACCAAAACAAAAAAAAAAGAAGGAAGGGAGAAATAATGAGTTGAGAAAAAAGAAGAGATGAGAGATAACGAATTGAGGAAAAATAGGATGAGAAATATTAATAAAATATATTAAATATCTCTAATTTTTTTGTCTTCAAGAATAGAGAAATGAGACATTCTTGTCCAAATGAAAAGGTGGATATATATATATATATATAGAATATTTGAAAGCAACAATTATCCAAAGCTTTTCATCAATGGCTAATTGTTGTATTATTGCATCTCTTTCCATATGATGATAAAACCATCATCACTCACCCGTTGGGATAAATAACTGATTTTTCACAACCTACATTAACAGTAGCAACAGGTAAACTATTACTATTTGACCAGCTAGAAGGAAAAAAAAAAAAAATCCCTATTAGGTCAGTATGTCTCATCTCTTCTAGACCTTGGAACAATTTGCTGATTACATAATTTCTATTTGGTCTTCCTCTTGATGAAAGGAAAAGGTTAAAATAAACAATTAGTCCCTATAGTTTCACTCAATTTGGATTTTGGTCCTTATAGTTTATTTTTTTTTATATTGGTCCTATAATTTCATTTATTTAGATTTTAGTCCCTACTATTAAGATATTGATCCTTATATTTTCTACTTACTTGGTTTTTAGTCCTTTATTCATTAAGGTATTAGTTCCTATTTTTTATAAAGAATTGGTCCTTATAGTTTTCAATTATTAATGTATTGGTCCTTGAGAGATCAGAATCCAAATTAGTAAAATTATAGGAACTGATATCTAAAGAAGAAAACTATAGGGACCAAATTCGATGAAATTATAGGGACTAATTGTTTATTTTAAGCAAAGGAAGGTTAAAAAAATTAAAAATTCTTATATTCAGAATGACATTTAGAAAAAAGTCAATAGAGGCAATTTCACATGCTTCTTTAAAAGAAGATTCACCTATAATAAGTTTGAGATCATAAGAATGATAATCCAGATTGCCCAGTATTTCCAAGCAGAGACATGATATAACATAAGGTTGGAGTTTGAACAATAAGGACCAAAATTTTGCATCTATATAATATCTATTCCATTAATGGGCTCATTTTTGCTTATAAAATGCTTACTCAGGATCAACTTTTTGGGTAGATTTTTAGCACGTCTAAAGGAAAATATTAAAACAGCCTATTAGAGCATATAAAATGTCTACAGATTATTTCCATATGTTATTTATAGTGAAGTTTCTGATTTTTTTTTTCCAAAAAAGTTTAGAGGAAGGGGAGGGGAGGTTGATCCATTTCAAGGTTAGGCTACATGCCCTAGGATCTTTGAGTCATTGCTCGATCCCGCCAATTGAGACAACTCTCATTGGCGTGAAGTTTCTGTTTATCTTCACAATTTCAAGTTAGTAGCTTATAAATGCTTAGTAAAGATAAAACAATATAGTTAGTAAGCTATAAAAATGTTCTTTCAAGCTATTTTAATTGTAATAAGGCAAGCAATTATTTCAAGAATTCTAAAACCCATAGTTTAGAAAATCTTCATTTTGTAAGACAATGGTTCGACATCAAGATTCAAGACAACTGAATTGAAAATTCTAAAAAAAGCATGATATATCAAAACCTTAAGCAATTCCCAGGTAACAAAGCAAGAATAAATCCGTCCATGTCTTCATAGTCTATTATGCCCGCTAAAGGAAAAGTTCGTATGTTATCAGGATTTGTTAAAATATGAAGAATATGCTAAATTTTAAATCAATTTGTATGCTTCTCGGGACCAGATCACGGATTAAGATAATATACTCAGAAAAACCCAAGAATGAAGGAAGAAGTCGTCGTATCAATGATTAAGAGGAGAAAAACACATATACCTCAAGAAATTGCTGAGCATACTCCAGGGCAAGTTGGCTCTTCAACTGGTCTTTGAGATCCTGCGCAGACAATTGGGGAGATGATCCACTCGAGGGACTTGAGAACGAATCCATTGCTTCCCGACTCTAAATCTGCTTATCTGCAGCTTAGAATTGTACTATGTTGTTGTTATACGGTTATACCCTTATGACAGGCACAGAGCGTAAAGCCCTAGCAATTCTTAAACAACGGCCCTCCCCTCTGCGTGGAGATCCCTTAAACCCTAATTCAATAATTCTGGGCCGTGACAGCTGTCAAAACAGGCCGACCCGCCTCAAAGCCAGCCCATTTATCTGATGGGTCCGCCTAAATTAAAAAAAAAAGGGAAGTATTTTCTTTTCAATTCATTAAATATATTTTTATAAACTTGCGGTGTGCTATGCACAACAACTAATCAGATAATAACTAGAAATAGGCATCAGTTCTGTTATGAAGCATTCTATGGCAATCACAAATCAAATTCAATTTTGCCCCGAATGAAGCTTCCACAGAAGCTGTAAAAGCCCAATTGTATATAAGTTGGACATTATAGCCATAACTTCTAGAGGAATGGAGAAAGAAAATGGCAGTGAAAAACTGAAAATAGATATATAACAGTAGAACTTGAAACAATTATGATATAGGCGGCTGAAGGCCGGACCTGGTGAAATAGTTACATGGTGATTTGTCATTGGTATCAAACAAAAATTGCCCACTGCCACTGCTGCAATAGTTACAATATATCCTTTACACCAATAGCACAAGATGAAAATAGGAAAATCACACGCCTGCGATAGCTAGTATATATCACTTTCCTTCTTTATCTTTTATTATTCCTTCTCTCTCCTTCCTTTTCTCTCTTTCACAGTCAACCTCTTTCCCTCACGTTTCTTTTTTTTTTTTTTCTTATTCATTTTTTTCACGCTCAGTTCATTCTCTTCTTTCTCTCACAGTCAACTCCATTTTCTACTTTGCTCTTTTATTCTCTCCCTCCTAACATCCCATTTTGCTCTCAATTTAACAATGATATGCTGATTTAAAAAAAATCATGGGCCCATTAGCTGGGAAAAAAACTCACGTATGAGACAAAAATAAAACAAGGAACACAGATTATTTGGCATTTTGGTGTGCAGGGACCTCGGCTTGGAGCAGGAAACTCATACATGGTTTGATTTGGACTGGAGTGAAGGACTTTCTCATGGATGAGGTAAGATTCAAAAACTCATAACACTTACAAAGAAGAAAAAGCATTTAAGGTGACTCAAACCGAGCATAAATTCCGCTCTAGAACAATTGAAACAAAGCACCATAGATTTTTCAATGTTCAATCAATCACAAATTCAATAACGGTGAAGGATTTTACCTTCAATCTGAAACATAATAAGAATAAGAGAAGCCCTTCCCTTCACCAGAAGCTTTACTCCTTCACCATTGAAAAGGTTTTTACTACAACTCCTAGCTCTCCGCATCTCAAGATTCTTCTAGCATTTTCTCTTTCTTTCTAAAAAATTACGTCTTCCTATTCTCCTTTGCTCTCAATGTCTCCCAGAGCTCTCTCCTTTTCAGTTTTTCACTCATCACTCTCTTAAAAGCCTTGGTTGCCCCGTGATAAAAGATACAGAGGGGTCGTGCTTCAGAATGTGGGTATAAACTGCAATCGCCGTTATAATTGGGCTACCACATTATTTTAACTCAATCAATTGGTGTACAGTGATATTGCCTTGTTCATATATGAATAGTAACGTAAATATTAATAAGATGATTATCCAATAAACTACTTTTTTAAGATGGCTCCTCATAGTCGTAACAAAGACTTTAACATAATTTATCATGTGCCGCACTCCCACAAAATGAAGACAAGAAATGGGAATGAGAAAAGAATTTAAAAAAAAAGGGAGCAACAAGAAAAAAGATAAAGATGTAAACAGAGAAAAGTAGAAAAGACTTTATATATATATATATATATGATTAAACAAAAGATAACTATTTTTACAAATTTGTTTACTTCATATTAAAATGTAATACTTTTGTTTTCTTTTAAATTTTAAATAAGCCGTGAATAAAATTATGTGAAGGTGATAAAGTGGCTGATATGTAGCTAAGTATGCTCACACTACTTTTTTATGTGATAATAACCTAAAATTACATATTCTTCATACCAAAAAAAGTTTTATTATGTCTTAATTAGATTAATTTTAATAAATTTATAACATTATTGATTATTTTTCTTAAAATATGTTAATTCTAATTAATTGTGATATATTGTATGATATTCAAGATCTTAAACAGATTTGGTGATGATACTAAAGATTTGAAGTAGATTTGGTGTTGATTTAATTAGATATTAAAAATTTGGAGCAGATATAGTGTTGATATAATACACAATTCAAAAGAGATATCAAGATAAAGTGAAGATATTGTCTTCGATATGGAAGTTTATGACCCACGATTACTTACTTGGGCAAGGAAGATACTTAAGCTGCTATAAACAGGGAAGGAATAGAACTCGGAAGAAGTTTTTTTGGGAAGAACAGACATGCATCTTTGTCTTGGACCGATACTGCAGCAAGGAAGAGAGAAATTAATAGTGGTGTGAATAACTTCAATAGAAGATATCTATGAAACTTTTATTATTTTTTTTTCTAGTATGAGTTGCTAAATTTTCTGTACTAAGGGAAGGATGAAACCTTTATGATTTTTAATTGACATTATGTCAGATTGTTATTATCTAATTTTATACTTTTAATTATTATTGATTCTATTTACCTATCAGTTAGTTTGATTAAATTTTTAGAAGAGCTTAGTCATGTTTTGCTCATGTTTTAAATTTGTTCTTGCTATCTGAGTGTTGTTGGTAATTGTTGGATATCAATTGTGATTTTTAGATAGGGATATTGTTGATGATTTGATAGTTTATTATTAATTAGAAAAATAGAAACATACTTTTGATTGTTATTTATGGGACTTACTTGGTAAATCTCTCATAAATACATGCTTGGTTGTTAGATGTTCACAAAATAAATTATATAGGGATAATAATTTGGCATAGTTGAAACAAAAATTAATTTTAGTGGATTATGAACTTTAGTCATTCATTATCTTGTTAAATCTTAATTCTTTGTTGCGTTGTTTAGATTTAGCCTTTGATTTATATTATTTAATTATTTTGAATTCTTAATTTTAGTATTAGTTTTGCATTTAATTTTGATAATTTTTTGGTAATTATATTAGAGAAATTTCACATAGGTTTAAAAATTAACTCAAAGTCTCTGTAAGATCAATGTCGTATTTACTTAATTTCACTATAGTATGATTCGTGCACTTATAAGTATTTTAGAGTTTGTAAACGCCGCAACAAGTTCTTGGCGCCGTTACTAGGGACTTAGAAGTTTAGTTTTTCAATCTTTTTTTAGATTTTCCTTCTACTAGTTGACTCTTTTTTTTGTTTTTTTTTTTGTTTCATTTTAACCAAAAAAATTAATAAAAAATTAATAAAAAAAAATTTCTTTTATTTTTCATTGCACAAGAGCTTGGGCACGTGATCACACACATAGATTGATTAGTTTTGACATTGAGTCTAAAATCATTATGTCTATGCATGGGGAGGAATCCAAACCCCTTACAGAGTTATTTTTCCTATTTCTATAAATCCACCTTCATGCGTTGTTTTGCTTGCTGATACTACATCACATTTTGAGCTTAAGTCACAAATCAATAATCTTCTTGCTACTTTTCATGGTCTAAATAGAGAGGACTCATACTTGCATGTTAAAGATTTTTTAGAAATTTGTACTACATGTAAATTTCAAAATTTTTTTGATGAATCTATGTGCTTGCATCTTTTTCCTCTTTCATTAAAGGATAAGGCAAAAACTTGGTTAAATTCTTTACTTTTTAGATCTATTACAAAAGTGAACCCAACTAGAAAAGATTGGTCTTTGCATCTAGATGATGCATTGTGGGCATACCACACAGCAGTTAAGACTCTTATTGGAATGTCTCTCTATAGATTGGTTTATGGTAAGGCATATCATCTCCCTGTTGAGTTAGAGCATAAGGTATTTTGGGCTATTAACCATTTAAACTTTGAGTTAGTAGGCTGGTAATAAAAGAAAACTTCATTTGAATGAGTTAGAAGAAATTCGTAATGATGCTTATGATTGTGCAAAGAGTTATAAGGAAACAATGAAAAAAGTGCATGATCATTATATTTATAGGAAGCCATTTGTGCTCGGTCAAAGGGTACTTTTGTACAATTCTCGCTTGCATTTGTTTCTAGGTAAATTGAGATCTAGGTGGTCAGGTCCATTTATTCTAAGGACAATTTTTCTCATGGTACTATTGAGATAGAATCCTAAGGATAGTAACTTGTTTAAGGTGAATTGTTAGCAATTGAAACCATATATTGAGTTGAAGGATTTAGAGCTAGAAGAGACATTGGTAGATGATCTTGTCTATCAAGATTGAGGTATGTCTGAGGTAAGTTTTGTTGTTATTAGTATTTTTGAGTTAGATTTAGTGCCTCCTAGATTTCGAAACCTTTGTATAGGAATGTAAATAGTGTTAGCCAACAAAAAAATTAAAAAATAAAAAAAGTTTTCTATTTCTTATTTTCCTTACTTGTTCAGTTTGGTTTACTTTATTTAACGTTTACCCCTTTTTCTTTTTCCTCTTAATTGCTAAGAATTTCAAATATGTGACTCTCCTCAACTATCTTTTATTCTTTTTGTTCCAATAATTATTTTGATGTATATTGGCAATTATTTCATGAGTCTAGATTTCATTTTTAAACATTGAGAGCAATGTTTGGTTTTGATTGGGAGTGTGAGTTATTTGAGATTTTAGTCATGTTTTCATTTTGCTATGGTTTTGTGAAAATTTTTGCTATAATCATTACTCAATTTATTGCACATTTATGTAGCTACTTGTTCATATATCTTTGTTGAAAAATTAAAATAATTAGAGAACTTGAGGAGAGCATATTGATACAGTTATTAACTCTGAAAGTTTTGAACCATTCATTTTATTATGAAACTGATTTCTTGGGCTTCAAATGATTTTTTGTTGGGTACTCATAATTTTTTTTCATTGGATCTTCATTATCATTAATGTTGATTTTGGCAAAAGAAAAATTTTATATTGCACTTGAATGTGATGTCATAGAAATTGATGTTTCTTATTTTGAGCCTTTTAAAATATATATATATTTTGTTTGTTCTTTCATATTACTGCTAGTTTCCCCATTGAATCTATTATTACGCTTTTTCTTTCTGAAACCTTCCTCAAGTGTTTCAAGAAAGACGCATTATTGCACTATGGGGTGGAATAAGGAGAATTTTGAGAAATTGTACAAATTAAAAAAAAAAGAGATTCGAAGTAAAAAAAAAAAAGCCAAAAAAATTGAGATAAAAAAAGAAAAAGAAGAAAAAAAGGGTAGCCAAAAGAAAATAAAAGTGAAAAAAAATTGTGGTTATGAATGCTGGCAAATAAAGTGAAAAAAAAAAGAGGGAGATGTTTAAATCAAAGTGCAGAAAAAGTGAGCTTCTAAGTATTCTTGAAACACTTTTGATATTTATTATTACCCTATAGCCTTGATGTTTGTAACTTTGTCCTAATGTTACAAGCTAAAAAAGTCCTATTTGATTTAAGAGATTGCATAGTTTTTTTCAATATACATTACTGATCTGAACGTATGATGTTAAATATTTTCTTGGAATCCTTTCATGAAATGATATTTATTTTTCTTGATATTGAGTATTCTTTCTATATATTTTCTATGTAAAATATTTGATTTGATTATTACTATTCCACTCACATATACTTGCTATGAGTGATATACCCTATCTTTGAGTAATTTTTCTTTTTGAGAATACTACTTGTGAGACTTACATTGTTGAAGTGTATTATTTGATATGAATTCTAATTATGATATTTTAAGGTAAGGAATCTATGATCGTAATAGTTAGATTATTTACACACATTGAGTTTTGATGATGGCTGAAATTTTTGTAATAGTTTTTGTGTTTTGGCACACAACTAATATTCTTGAGTAGAGAAAAAAATTGAATTTGATTGGTTTGAGATATCTTCACATTGAGTTTTATTTTATGTCGCTTTCATTGCTAGGGACTAACAATAAGCTGATTAGAAATTGTGATAATAACATAAAATTTCATATTTTTCATATAAAAAAATAGGCTTTATTATGTCTTGATTAGATTAATTTTAATAAATTTATGACATTATTGATTATTTTTCTTAAAAGATGCTGATTCTAATTAATTGTGATATCTTACAGGATATTCAAGATTTGAAACAAATTTGGTGATGATACTAAATATTTGAAGTAGATTTGACACTGATTTAGTTAAAGATTAAAGATTTGGAACATATATAGTGCTATATAATATACAATCCAAAAGAGATATCAGGATGAAGTGAAGATATTACCTTTGAAAGTTTATGACCCACGATTATTTACTTAGGCAAGGAGGACAGGAATAGAACCCGAACGGAGTTTTCTGGGAGGAGCAAAAGTGTGTATCTGTCTTGGAGCGACGCAACAGTAAGGAAGAGAGAAATCAGTAGTGGTGTGAATAATTTTAACAGAAGATATCTGTGAGACTTTTATTGTTTTAATTTCTAGTATAAGTTGCTAAATTTTTGTACTAAGGGGAGGATGAAACCTTGATGATATTTTAATTGACACTATGTCAAATTGTTATTATCCAGTTTTATACTTTTCATTATTATCGATTCTATTTGCCTATCAACTAGTTTGATTAAATTTTTAGATGGGTTCAGTCATACTTTACTCATGTTTTGAATTTGTTTTTACCATCTGAGTATTAATGATAACTGTTAGATATCAATTGTGATTTTTAGATAGGGATACATTTGATGATTTGATAGTTTATAGGAAAATAGAAACATACTTTTACTTGTTATTTTTGGGGCTTATTTGAAAGATTTTCTGTGAATATATGATTGGTTACTAGATGTTCATGAGATAAATTATTTGGGATAATAATTTGGCATAGTTAAAACTAAAATTAATTTTGGTAGATTCTGAACCTTAGTCATTCAATATTCCGTTAAATCTTAATTTTTTGTTGCATTGTTTAGATTTAGTTTTTGATTTCTAGTATTTAATTATTTTGAGTTTTAATTTTAGTCTTAGTTTTGAACTTAATTTTGATAATTTTTTGGTAACTAGATTAGGGAAATTTTACATAGGTTTAAAAATTAACTCAAAGTCTCTATGAAATCGATCTCGTATTTACCTAATTTTACTACTGCACAATTCGTCGTGTACTTGCGAGTATTTTAGAGTTATGAAAACCGTAACACACTCCTCTTAGTTTTTTTTTTTGGTAAACTGTTCATCGGTACAAGGAACAACAGCCAAGCTAAGTTCGCGACATACTCCTCTTAGTTTAAATATCCTGGACGTCACCTTGATGAGGGTGCTTCCTGCCTACTTGCAGATGTTGCAGGTTTTTCTTTCCCATGTGCTTCTTTGTTTTTAGGGGCTTATGATCTTGTGGTTCAATTTTTTTTTTTCATTTGTGTTTGTAAAGATGTGACTATTGTTATCTTCACAACAACAACATAATGATGAAACAATTATTTTGGTTTGTTGTGGTCAACTAGACGACTATTTGTATATTTTGGTGGTTGCTCATTGGAATGTACGCTTGGTTCTATACATGAAATATGCTTGGTACATTTAAACTGAAGTGGTTTTTTTTTTGTGCCAGTGATATTTGAGTCTTCCTTCTGCTTTGTGAACAAGAAGAAAAAAGAGATTAATTATTGGCTCATAATTTTGTTGGCGCTTTTCTCTGACATTTTAATGGAGAAAGATAAATCTCCCATGATTCAATTTAAAGATCATCTTTTGTTCTTCAACTGTGCTTTCATATCATAGTAGGTTATAAATTTTTCTCAATTAACTTTTTTCACTGATTATTTATTCAATTATTTTTATTTTCTAGTTTTTTTTTTGTTATACTCTACTTTAGTTCATTAGTGACATTATGAGAGAATTTTTTGTCTATTAAGGCCTCATTTGATATATTATATAATAGTACAATATAATTAATATTATCTACATTTAGGCAAGATATTAAATAATAATTTATCTAGTTAAAATAATTTTATCTAACCTTGACTTTATAAGATTGTGTAAAATAAAATAATTTGATCCCTATCTATTATAAGATCAAAGCTAAATAAAATTATTTTGACCCAGTATTATACTATTCAGTATCTTATTCAAACATTGTATAAAAATATATTGTATTAATTATATTATAATATACATCGTTATACAATACACCAAACAAAGCCTAATATACTGTATACATTCTTTTGCTTTAGCAATGTGTAGTCTATTAATACTTTCATGGATATTTAGGATAACAATAGACAAAATTTGGTGACTAAGTTCAAGACTAAAAGATGTTGCCAATTTAGGAGATTTACCAGAGGAAAATACTGATTTGATATGTTTGCATTATGATTTTCTTTAACTTGTGTTATCATTGAAAAATATATATGAAATCGTATGACTACAATGGATAGAATCAATTGAATGCTTTTAAAAATAAAAATATATACTTGCTGCATAAAGAGGGTAGAAAGATAACTCCTCAATAAATTTTTTGAAAATGAACTCAGAATCATTTACAGCTAATTAATACTAAAATGAGGATTGTAACACCCTACCTAATAGGTACAGTGTTACTTAACTCTATTTGAATTAAGCTTTGAACTTAACCCTTATAAACTTACTATACTTTAGTTAAGTAGTTGATCATAAAATTAAACTAAAGGACCTTAATAAAATTTTTACTAGAATTTAGCATTTAAGTTATGGAATTTAGAAATTCTTGTTCCTATTCTTATTAGATGATATATCTTGATCGTAGCACAATAAACCTCTAGCCATTCCAAAGATAATTTATAACTAGGTTAAGGTATAACTCTAGGTTGAAACCTATTATTAGACTTTGAATTTAATTTTAGTTTCATAAACCTAAATGCAATGGAAGAGCCATGTTTTGGTGAGGATTGCACAGGCAACCTCTGAAATTTTGTAATTTCATTAACATGTGATGATTTTATGTTCAAATGCTCCACCCTTAAAATTTAAATGTGACCCCATTCATTTTTTATATAAACATATATGCATGTGTTGAATTTCATTAATTTTGTTTGTTAAAAAATATATAACAATGAGTCAATGATTAAATAATTAACAAACCATGACTTGTCTGAATTTGTTTAATAAGGGTATAATGTTAAAAAAAATTATCAAAAGTTAGTGAAAGGTTAAAAAAACAACTTGTACTGTTTGAATTGTTTTTCTCTTGTTTACACTCATCTTGCTACTGATATATTTTTACTTTAGCAACAGCTTCATTTATCCAAAAAACTTTTATTAATAGAATGTTATTATACTATTTTATGATTTTTTTCAAAATTTTTATGGACAAGAATTAAGTAACAAAGGAGATTTAAATTAAATTTTACCATATGAAAAGGGTACCCATTGACATTGGGGTCCTAGCTCCGCCACTGCCTAAATGAGTCACCTAATTCAAGCTTTAATCAAGCAAAATAATTTAGTCATGAAAAACTCTTAATGATCGAATTCGAGGAAAACATCTAAATTTTTTGCCCTACCATCGTTTAAGCGTCAGCTTCTCATTGCTTAAGCACCCAAGACCCATAAAATTACTTAAAATTTTGCTATTCCACTGCTTAGGCACCTAGATTTCACGCCTACGCACTCAGAAGTTGGTGCCTATATAAGTTCCCATGATTCTAGAAGGTTAACGTCTTGGTGCCGAGGAGGCTGAAAGTTGCTTTTCTTTTTCTTCTTTCCACCATTTAAGGCTATAATTCCTTCCTAACTTTTCTTGTATGTATAATAATCATGTTTCTGAGTGTGATTAACTATTGATAAAAAAAAAAGAATGAGGTGAAACATAAAACTAAACAATGAGTCAAATAAGAGACTTAAACAAGCTACTTTGTCATATTAGATTAGGCATGTTGTTGCAAACTATACAAAAGTATCACCTAACTTCTAATTTACAATTTTAATCAAAAATAGGGCATGTTAGTGATATTTTACGTAGCCCTAGGTGACATTTCAAAAGTTAAGCTTTATACATATTAACTGCATCCTTAATCATCCTTGATTGTCCAAGTAAACAATGCGGATGTCTTAGATTAACTAGACGATGCCTAACCCTGGAACGTCAACCTATATTATTTCAATTTCTATGACAAGATTGGTAAATTGCATCTTAATATGAAAACATCACAAGAAAATAGTGAGACATAAATCTCAGTAGGTAATAACAACAGTTTATACTTTAAAACATGTAATGTTCTCAACTGTACTATGTACAGAAAATAGCTTCTCCTTCCAATAATTCACTCTTATTCAATAAACTCTTTCTCTTTATGTTATATTATCAATGCCTTTTTCTTTTTGCGACTTTACACCATTAAAACTTAGGATAAGAGCTCTTTTCACTTATAAGGATATCCCCTTGCCTCTACCATATAAATGGTTAATCATACAGGATCACCTCCTTAATTTTGAGGATCATTTTCAATCTTATGAGATCACCTCCTTAGCTTTGATGGTCACTTTTCAAAAACATCTCTATATCATCTCTCTAGGAGGATCATTTCTAGCCTATTGGTAATAAACATAAATTTTATTGAATAGTCTTGTTCATCCATGGTCTTATTTTAGAATCATAAGTTCAAAATGATCTTTAAGCATAAGAATACATAAAAAAAGAGTAGAAACATTACTTCACAATCCATGGAGAAGGATAAGAAAGGAGTACATAGAATATTAAAATACATCAAAATTATCATCAAGAATATATAAATTAAGGAGTGATATGGAGAAGGGTTTGTCATTCCCTACTCTTTCTTAACTCTAAGCTTTAGGTCTTCTTCTCCCTAATTTCACATGCACAAGTTCACTTTCTAATTCTCAAGAGTTTCTCTTCTTCTTTGGGTGTGTGTGAGTGAATGGCATGTGTTAGGGAGGGGAGGGGGGGGATATTTATAGGCTTTGTAGGGTAGCTTGGCCGTGGGTCTTTCCTTGTGGGGGACATGCTCTTTTGGTTTGGAAAAAGTGGGAGGAATGTCCTTGCTTAATAAGACCATGTGGTCTTTACATTTAATATTAGCTTTTTGTTTTGGCCTAATTAAAAGCATTCACATGTCTTCTTATCCAATAGGTCATCATTATTAATTAAGTTAGTCTAATTTAATTACTTTAACCAAGTCTTTACTTTGATTTAGGGTTGACTTGGTTATTTTCTAACTATTTCCTTGATTTTGAACTAGATACCTTCTTGATTAGGCTCTCTATCATTACCTCTCATTAAATGAATGATAAGCCTCGACTAATGTTAGCTTACAAGACCTTCCTTCTTCATAGAGTCTTACACATGAGCTTCTTGTAAGGTTATCCTTAACTAGCTTACTGGCAAGACTTGCTAGTCTCTTCTTGAAGCATCTCACGTGCTTCTAGCTTCCAAGAGGGAAGCTTTGTCTTTTTCTACTTTAATTCTTAAGAAATCATCCTAAGAATATTTCAATTCTTCTTAATCAAGAAATTTCACTCCTTCAATAGAGTATTCACGTGAGCTTACATGAGGAATAAGGTTTTGTCTTTTTCTTTCCGTTCTTGGATCATGGACTTGGGCTTGTCTAGCTAAGGCTTTAGCTTCTTAGACTTAGACCTTTACTTTACCTTACACATTTTGGGCTTGCTTTAGCTAGAGTCTAGGTTGTTGGACTTTGGTTGGTTTAATCCTAGCTATGGGTCAGACTTGCTTGGGGGGTATTACTTGGCCTAGAATTATGCTAGGGCCATACTTAGGCTCTCTCTTGATCATAATCCATTTTCATTAGGGTTTGTGTTTACTACTTTGGTCACCTTTTCTAAATTTTTAATGGGTTTTTGCAACAGATACGCATATAACATTTTTAGGGAATGTTACAAGGACTGCTTGTTTTTAGTGTGATGGGGATATTTAATGGTGTGATGGGAGATATACAATGGTGTGGGTGGCATGATGAGAATATATAATGGCATCATAGTGGCGTGATGGATGATTAAGATGGAGACAAGATTCTGATATGTAACATGATGTAGTTGCCTGATACCCATATTTTTGTATGCGGAAAGATATAATGAGATTCTATCCAGGCATTCAAGTTTTATTGAAATATGTTTCAATTTATGTTCCAATTTTAGTTACAGAATTTTAATAATATTGTACTATGCACCAAATTCCTGTTACTTTTTAAGAATTTCAATTTCATGGAGATGTGAAAGAATAATATGATTTAAGAACGTGTATTGAAATATTTTATTCATGAAATATGATTTGATTGTATGCAGCATATTTGCAATTTTATGAGTCTTTTTTTTTTTTTTGGTTGTACATACCAATCTTTTGAGTTCTACACAAGTGCATCATGACATTCGTTTTAGATTTATGGAGTTTTAATTTTGCATTATTGTTACTACAGTTACCCTAAGTATAATTGGTAGCGGTACCTAAGAGTTGACATTTTGAGACAAGAATAATATTTATTATTTAAGAAAAAATAGTCAGTTGTTTTAGATATATTGAAAATTCACTGAGTCTAACCGTAATTTTATATGAATATATTTTTTTCAAATTTACATGTAAATGAACATGAGTATCAGGGTAATACAACAGGAGTCCTATTATAAAAACATTTACTAATTTTTTAGATTGTGATGTGTGAAATATATCCCTAGAATCATGATAGGAAGTTGTAAATGAATAAGATTTGATTCTTTAGATTAAATTTATCTCTGTATGTAAATGTACAAAACTATAAGAATCACCCAGGGCTACTAAAATTTTGATCGAGGCTTTGGGATAAAGGACCTAGTCTGTGATCCTGCCTGGCAGGTCACAAACCCTTAGTCAAAAAACTAAAATATGTTTTGATTTGAATTCGTTAAAAACTTATTACAAAGAATACTAATTAAAAATACAAGATCGAAACAAAATATTTTAATATACCTTAAAAATTTAGAAATCAGTAGACAAAAGTCATGGCCAAGGATCAAAAGTTGAGTGTTTTAACTTATTTTCAAAATCATTTTTATATTTAAAAATTATTATAAAATTAAGTCAACTCTTATTTTATAACTTTCCAAACAAAAAATTTTATTTAAAAATCAAATCAATCCTTAAATTTGTAATTTCAAACACACTCATTAAATTTAGAAGGTTCTTGAAACCCTTTATTACCTATACGAGTCAATATTATAACAGTTAAAATCCAGTGATTAGGCTAACGAACCCGCTTTGGGATTTGAACTGTCAACAAACACAAAATCAAACACCTAATCGCATGACTCCATTTTACCACACCACTACACATGTAACTGGAGATTAAATCAATCCTTTGCGTAACGGACTACTTACATGCCCACAATCTACTAAGTTAAACATTTCAATTCAATAAAAGAATCTGTCATGCAGCGCTATTGATGAAGTTTTTGGCAATGTTACCTGTTTTGTTGTATTCTTTTTCTTCTGGTTTAGGGTTGCTTATACACCTTCACAACACCAGCTTGTTTTTTCCAATAAAATTTCTTCCGTCGTTTCAAAAAAAAAAATAAAAATAAAAGCAAAAGTATTTGCTGATCTAGGAATTCATTTCACAGGCGATGGTCCCTTGGCTAGCATTAGCAAACTAAGCACATCCATCATAATAGATTCAATATCCATTAATATCATAGGTAATTAGTATCGTTCTTGATCATAAAGTAGGATACTGAATGCGGAGTAGCACTAATAGAGTTCCCAATTTCTGTAACTATTCCACAAACCACCGAAAGCAGAAGAAAGATTCATACCAAAAAGCCACAGCACGACTCTCAAAGCAACGCCTTTTACCGTTGATAATCCATCCATAAATTCTCTTGTTCAATAAATCTCTCGACTGGACACATCTTTTGCCAATATGGACCACACTTGTTGCGCTCCCGCGGTCCTTCATTTCCACCTCGTTCAATATTAAAGATTGATTGGTAGTGGGGCTGGAAACAAATAATTATTATATGATCCAATGTCATTTTCAACCTCACCTTCATATGTTGTTCCTCAATTCCTCAAACTTCCGAGCGATTTCATCGTGTTGTTTTTCTCTATACACTTCTATCAACGATTGTATCGCTCTGGTTATCATTATTTTCTTTCGGTCTTCAATGGACTTATTTTGAACATCAAGCATGACTTCAACTGATGAGCATAGTCCCTTGAACCAATCTTCAAGGATCGACGCTTTCTTTACATAAATGAAATGGAAGGAAAATCAACTTAAGGGAAATTTCCATCAAATATAAAGATTATTTGAACAGACAAGATAATCCTGTGTGCTGCATGCCATCGGACCATCAAAAGACAAACTGAAGTGCATGACAACTTAGTACAAAATAGGGGTGGCAATTGGATCTATTAATCCATGATCCATTCAATCTATCTATTTCTAAATCTAATCTAATTTATCCAATTATAATAATAGATTTAATGAATTGAATTAGTTTCAATTAATAAATGATTATTGAACTAACTAAAATATTTATTGGATATCTAATAGATATCCATATGGTTTGGAAAATAGAATTTATTGGATACAAGAGGAGTTTAGATGCATCGAGTTGAGGATAGATGGATTGGATATCCATCTATTGAAATAGGTTATGGATAGTTTGAGTAGTTTTAACAATTTGTTAATGGATTTTAAATGAATTATTGATTTATTTTTTATATATTCATTAATCATCCAATCTAAAATTCATCCAACCTATCCATTTGCCACTCCTAAGTACAAACAGAGGAAGGACATGTGACAAACAAGCAGGTGTTAGTTTATCTGCTGAACAAAACCACCACATATATACAACAAAGACAAGATAATCTTTAGGATGATACTACCATTTCACAAGTTCATTAATCTAGTAATTAAAAAGTTTGAGAGAACTTCTGTGCGAATCTGTAGGTGAATAATGCTATACACAAATACTCTTATTCATAAATTATAATAGAGCAGAGGGCAGTGTATAGCCTGTAGCCCAAGCTATAGTATTGAGAGTACATCTATAGTAAAGTTGCGGCACACTAAGATCTGTAATATGCTATATACAATCTTCTATTATATATATAGATCAAAAGTAGTGGAATTTGTCACGTCATTTTTTTTAAAATTTTAAAATTTTAGAAGTTTTCTTAGTTTCACTTATTTTCATTTTTAACACTTCATTCCTTACTCATTCCCGTTTCCATGGTTTTCTATCTTTCCCAACCTTTCAATTTTTTGTCTATCAATTTTAAATTCTAAACTTTAAAATGAAAATACTTCAAATAGATGAAAATAGAAAATATGATTTTCCTCAGTTAATTATTAAACAAATATTAAGTTTGACTCATATATCATTATACTTATTTTTATTATTTGTGTTTTTGTCTAAATTATTGTAAATATATATTTGATAACAGTCCATTAGATAACAAGGAGTGAGAACTATATCTGCCCAAAAGCAAAAAGGAACATTCATATGCAAGCGTAAGGCCCAGGCTGTTTCAATTAACTGGCGGTTTTTCACATTCAGCAACTCCATTTTTTGTTGAGTTTGTGGACAAGTCTGGTGTAAGATACCTTGTTTGTCCATGAAATTTTGAAAGGAAGTAGAACGGTATTCTCGGGCAATAGACCAAGTCCTATCCACAATAATACAAATTTCTTGCTCTAACTTTTCTTGTGCACTAGATTTTAAATCCTGAGGTGTCTATTTCCTTAGCCTGCTGTCCAACCCACTTGGTTTCCCAAAGGCACATAAAGTTAATCCTCCTTCTAATGTTAGTAATTGACCTAAGTCCTACATTGTTAGAATTAGAGAAACTCATCTCGGGTTTTTCATATAAATAAGCCTTTATGTATTGTGGTAAAGACACCTACAAAGAGAGTAGCGTAGGTTACTCGGTGGTCAATTTAGAGAGAGGGTTTGCAGCTTTGTTTGTGCAAAAGTTGTACTATTTGTGGGAAGATTTGCAGCTTTATCTATGCAAAAGTTGTATTGCAATGTTTGTTATAGTGGAGTTTTTTTTATCCCTTTTAAAGGTCGTTTTTTTTATCCCTTTTAAAGGTCGTGGACGTAGGTAAGGAGAGCCAAATCATGTTAAATATTTGTATCTTTATTGTACCTAAATATCCTTTTTTCTTGCATGCTTGTTGTGAGTCCTTCCGCTGCCCAACATTCTAATCATGGTGTTAACTACTTCCATATATTTATCTATAAGTGTCCCAATTTTCTAAGTGCCAAGACAAATCTTGTTTTCATGTACTAACTTCTCTACCCTCATCCATTTAGGAAAATGCGAGAACCCTTGCCTATTTTGCACTACATCCGCATGCCGATGTAGCGGCTCTGGGTCATTTGACATTGTACTCATGCCATACAGCCCGTTACTTATGGCTACGTTGCATGGATACGGTTACGCCTACCTTTACTGGTGTAGGTATGGTACAGAGTATGACAAAATTTCTAAAAAATTAAGGCACGTGAAGATATATTATATTAAAATATAAACAATTAAGTAATTAAATCAAAAGATAAACACCATTTCCATAACACTTTTAACTACAAGTTTTCAGCAAAAAGAACATGAAGTAGACTAAGCAGGCAAATACCTAAATATGCATAAAGGACATACATCTGAGGTAGGAGCTGAAATATTTGAAGGGTTAAGTAGCATTATTTTTCATTTAGTAGCAAACCAAAGAGATTAGCAACTAAATATTGTGTTTTGCATGAATCAGCTTGTACTTGAGTTATGTTGGCTTATTACAATGCATAACCAAGTCATATCCAAATGTACTTCACAGAAATTATTTTTTAAAAAAAAATACCCAAGTATCTACAGTGAATACCCGTGTACAGCTGTATAGAATATGTACCCAGTACGAGTAGGCAATTGTATAAGAGTGCCCATGCTCCAAATCAAAACAGAGCAGCTGAACCAAGCTGAAACCCAAAGTGCAACTATGAGTTTAAGCTTTGGTTCGAACTGAAATTCAAACAGAGAGCACCCCTTATGTGTGAATCTGAGCTGGCAGCTGTGGGACAAAAGAGAAATACCTGCTGAGGAGAGAGAATTGCCAAACAGCCACGTGAAGAGAGAAAAAAAGCTGTTGGTAAGAGGAAAAATCAGGGTTCTGGTGCCGGAATCATTGCATGGCCAATGGGAATGAGTCATGAGACAAAAGCAATGTGTCAGATGTGCTCCAGATTATAGAAAACTCGACAGTGGAATAGTGACAGGACTAGGTGATAGTACTGCTTTGATACTATGTTCAAATTATAGGGCTTACGTTGGGAAGGAGAAGAAAAAGAAATAGACTCTCAATAGTAAGATATTATGTTGATATTGGATGTGATACAAAACACTAAACCTAATGGTCCTATTTATACTAATAATTAGGTCAAGTACTAATGCAGTACTACTAGTACAAGCCCAAGCTCACCAATACCATAAGACTCAACCCCTAATATTCTAACAAAGAATATAATGGAACATCACTTTATAGTTTGTGTATGATAGCCACCATGACCAAACAACATTACTCATTTTTCACTTTCTCTATGCTTTATCAATCTTTTTCTTCCATAATAAAAATTCTTTCATCTTGCCTCGTGTAAAGACTTGAAAAGATAAATTACAGATGTATTTGTGAAATGCTTAAGGATTAAACCTCAGCTGTTGGGATTTTATATACTTACTAACATAATTACAACCCCAAATTAAGGGAAACAAATCAGGAAATAAATCTCAATCAAATTCCTAACTAATAGCCTATCTAATCCCTAATTTCTAGGAATACAATAAATCACATATTATATACATATATACAGATATTCACAACACTCCCCCTCAAGCTGAAGCATGTAGATCATATGCGCCAAGCTTGCCACATATATATTTAGTGACAATCAATCTCTATATGTTTAGTTCTCTCATGAAAGACCAGATTTGAGGCAATATGCAAAGCTGCTTGATTATCACAATATAACTTCATTTCTCCTACATGCCCAAACTTCAACTCTCGAAGTAATTGTTTTACCCATATAAGTTCACAGGTAGCTGTTTCCATAGCTCGGTATTCAGCCTCTGCACTTGAATGCGCTACAACATTCTGTTTCTTACTTTTCCAAGACACAAGGTTACGCCAGCAAAGACACAGTAACCTGAAGTAGATCGTCTATCAATAAGTGAGCCGGCCCAATTTGCATTAGTGTACCCTACAACTTGAGTATTTCCTTTGTCTTCATATAACAACCCTTGGCCCAGTGCCCTTTTATTATACTTTAAAATCCATGCAACAGCATCCCAATGATCATTATGTGGAGATTGCATAAACTAACTTACCACACTGACTGCAAAGGAGAGATCTGGTCGAGTAATAGTGAGATAGTTCAGTTTCCCTACAACCTTCCTGTATCTGCCAGGGTCTGAATAAACCTCTCATTGATCTAGCAATAACTTACTATTTGGATCCATACGACTGTCAACAAGCTTACAATTTAACATACCAGTTTCTTCCAATATATCCAAAGCATACTTCCTTTGTGAAATAGCAATACCATTTCGAGACTGAGCTACCTCAATACCTAGAAAGTACTTGAGTTCACCCAAGTCCTTCGTCTGAAAGTGATTGAACAAGTGTTTCTTCAACTGAGATATTTTCTCATGATCATTACTAGTAATGACTATATCATCCACATAAACTACCAGATAAACGCATCGACCAGGTGAAGTGTGATGGTAGAAAACTAAGTGATCAGCTTCACTCCTTGTCATGCCAAACTCTTGAACAACAGTACTGAATTTTTCAAACCAAGCTCGTGGGGATTGTTTTAGACTATAAAGAGATCGCTGTAGCTTGCAAACTAACCCAGACTCCCCCTGAGCAACAAAACCAGACGGTTGCTCCATATATATTTCCTCATCAAGATCACCATGAAGAAAGGCATTTTTAATGTCTAACTGGTACAATGGCCAATGACAAAGCGATTTTAGTTACTGGAAAAAAGGTATCACAATAATCAAGCCCGTAAGTTTGAGTATAACCCTTAGCAACCAGGCGTGCTTTAAGGCGATCAATCTGACTACCTGGACTAACCTTGACAACATACACCCAACGACAACCAACAATAGTTTTCCCTAGGGGAAGAGGAACTAAGTTCCACATGCCACTTTCATCAATCATGCTTGTCTTCATCCCGGATGAGAGAAAGCTTCACTGGGAGTTTTAGGAAGTGGAACAGAAGACAAGGAAGAAACAAAAGCATAATATGATTGGAAATAAAAGATGAAAACTTAAGAAATTATAGATTAGATGAGCATTTCTGGTAGACCGAGTACCTTTCCGAAGAGCAATAGGGAGATCATGAATAGGCTCAGACAGGTCCATAGTAGGTGAAGGCATTGGAGTAGGATAGGATTCACTTCCACCTCAAGTGCAGGAATGGGAGCCCGTGCTTGACGCTGGTATGTAATGAAGGGCCGTTGAGACTCTAATGGAGCTGGGCAGGTGACATCAGGCGAAGCTGGACATGTGACCTCAAGCGAGGTTGTCGGAGAGTCGAGGGATATTGGAGAGGAATCCTACAAAGGATACAGAGGAGGACCAAAATATGGAATAGGTAAAACCTCAAAGACAACATTAGGTTCAACCGAAGAAGTAAAATATAGTGTCTCCTTAAAAAAAGTGACATTAGCAGAAGTATGCCAACGGTGAGTGATAGGAGAATAACAACGATATCCTTTTTGTAACCTAGAATATCCAAGAAAGACATTTAATAGCACAGGCAGACAACTTGTCTTGACCAGGAGAGAGATCATGAACAAAACAGGTACATCCAAATACAAAGGGAGAAACATGATACAAAGGATGTTTGGGAAACAAAATTGAATAAGGAACTTGGTCATTAAGAACAGATGATGGCATCCGATTGATCAGATAACAAACAGTTAAGACAGCATCACCCCAAAAATGTAAAGCCATATTAGCATGTAACAATAGAGTACGAGCAGTTTCAATGAGATGAAGACTTTTTTTCTTTTTGCAATTCCATTTTGTTGAGGTGTATGAAGACATGTTGACTGATGTAGAATGCCATGAGAAATAAAAGAAGAAAAGGCAGCGAAAAAATATTCTTTTACATTATCACTGTGTAATATCTTAATGGACTTGTCAAAGTGAGTTTGAATTTCAAAATAAAAGGATGTAAATATAGAGAAGAACTCCGAACAATCTTTCATTAAAAATAACCCAGTACAACAAGAAAAGTCATCAATAAAGGTAACAAAATACTTAAGACCTGAAGATGTAAAAACACGACTTGGACCCCAAACATCAGAATGAATCAGGGAAAAAGGAGACTCAGTTTGACTTTTGACCTGACTTAAAAAGGAAGTACGGACATGCTTCCCAAGTTGACACAACTCACAATTTAAAGACTTTAACTTAGCAAGATGGGGAATGGGATGGCCAAGACGCCTCTGTAGAAGATCAGGAGACTAAGCAGCAACGCAAGCCACAGGAGATGTTGACTCAAGATAGTAGAGTCCATGTGATTCATGTCCTACGCCAATCGTCTATCCCATACCACGATCATATATGACAAAAGATTTAGAATCAAAAGTTATGAAGTAGTTAAGAAAGCGAGTAAGCTGACTCAAGGAAATTAGATTAAAAGGATATCCAGGTATGAACAAAACTGATTTTAGTGATACAGATGCAGTGGGTGAGACATGACCAATACCTTTGCCAGTGACTTTAGAGCCATCTGCCAAGGTGACAAAACGAGGGAAATCATGTGCCGAGAGAGATGTGAAAACAAACTTATTACCAGCTACATGATCGGAGGCACCAGAATTAAGTATCCAGGGACTTGGACTATTACCAGAATGAGAGATACAAATTGTAGGATTACCCATATGAGCAATTGTGGCAGTGGCAGATTGTGCTTGTTTGGTTGCCTTTAATTGAAGATACTCCTAAAACTCATGTTCAGAAAGAGTGATCGGTTGCTTCCCAGTTAACATTTCAGATCTCTTCTCCTCCTCTGGACCAGATTCAGACTGAGTGACATTAACAGCTTTCTCAAGACACCCATGAAGTGAATAATAGGTGTCTTGGGTATGACCCACTCTCTTGCAGTAGGAGCACTGAGGGCAACCTCCACGACCTTCACGTCCACCACAAGATCCTTAGGACGTCACCATGGCAGATGCTTCAGCTGTGTTGAACGGAAGCTAGAAATAGTCTTGGGTGAAGGAACCCTCAAAAGACGAGTGATTAAATTCTCCAGTGTGGGAACTTCTTGGCTAGTCAAAATCTGGTCACGAACATGCTCAAAGTCTGGATGCATAGCACCCAAGACAAGTACCACACACACGTTGTCTAACTTGGTTAATAGACCTTGGTGGTTATTTGCCTGCAAAAACAATTTCAATTCCTCTACAGCAGCTTGGGCCTGAGTGATATAAGTGGTCATGTCAAGATCTTGCTGCTTAAGAGAAGCCAGCTTTTGGGCTAAATCATAGAGACGCTGAATATCATTAGCAAACACATTACGAGCCTTGTTCCAAAAAATAAAACATGTTTTAAAAGTTCTAAAATTGGCTAAAATAGTTGGTTCCATAGATTGCCATAGTAAAGCACATAATTGATAGTCAAACTTTTCCCATTGATTCCCTAAGAGGCGGACTTCTCAAGATGATCAGATAGTCCTTGACCAAGGAAACATAGCTCCACAAAGGCTGACCAAGCTAAATAATTTTTCCCATTAAGCTTCTCAGAGGTAATGACACGAGAGCTAGAGAAAGCATAGGTAATAGGGACATTATTGGATGAACCTTTTGCACCTGAAATAGAAGACCCAGGTTGAGGCTGGGCCGGTTTAGACGTTTGTGATGTGGCTGAAGACATAGTGGGCTAAAACAGAGATGTTCCACATAGAAACAGAGGGCAGCAAATGTTGGAACCAAGGATAAAAAACAATGCAAAGTGTACTTGGGAAGTCCGGCTACCAGAACAGGGCGAGGGAATGCCGACGAGTAAAACGGGACCGTTATCGAAATGAACAGACGTCGAGAAGTAGGCGCGTGAGCTACACGCGCCGACAACTGTGAAGGGGCGTGGGGGCGCGTGAAGCAAGATCCGATGACGACGCTAAGAGATCTGGTCGGTCGGAGGTTTCTGAGATGGCCGATATACTGACTTGGTTAGGCGGAGTTGAGGAAGACGATGTTCCTGCCTTGACAGTGGCAGAATAGTTACCGAACAAGGTTGGTTTCAACTTGAAACGCAAACCCAGAAAGACTAAGCAGAGATAGGACTAAGCCAGCTCTGATACCAACTTGAAAAGATAAATTTCAGATGTATTTGTGAAATGCTTGAGGATTAAACCTCAGCCACTGGGATTTTATATACATACTAACATAATTACAACCCCAAATTAAGGGAAACAAATCAAGAAATAAATCTCAATCAAATTCCTAACTAATAGCCTATCTAATCCCTAATTTCTAAGAATGCAATAAATCACAGATTATATACATATATATAGATATTCACAACATAAAGGATATGAAATACTTACCTTCACTAGAAAATCTTTCAAAGGATCATCATTTGTGCTCGAGGTAAAGCTTAGAACGTGCAACATTGTCAAGGTAAGCTGCACCAAGAAAAGGAAGAATTCAGTAAAGCAACAGCATAGAAAAAGATAAGAATACCATGCAAGTTTGATTCGAACTTTAAATCTAGTACACTAATACCTTCAACCCATGATATAAGTCCGATATTGTAAGATTTCATCTGTTTCTTTCCAAAATTATAATAGCTTAATAAATTATGAAAACAAATCTTAATATCTTGATTATAAAGAGCGTGTATCGCAAATCATCATATTCCAAAAGTTGTAGCAGAAGCCTCCTAAATGTTGCAAAGAAAAGGCTAATGCCAATACAACTTTATCTACACCTACGATGTTCCTTAGTTTAAATCACAGCACCCATATTTTCAAGTCTACTTTATTTGACCACTTCAAAATGATTAACTCAAATGGGGTTGATGAATAGGAAGTATGACCTGCTTTTGTAATGAAACCCTATACTTGAAATTCGATGGCGCTGAAATTTGGTCCTGACCTATATTCTCCATTACATGCTCTACACATTGCACAATGTCTGGGAAGGACAAGCCATAATCTGCTAAAACATGAGAGAATGGGTTATATTCAGATGAAGGCTTTGAATTCAAAATTTCCGGAATGAGGGAAGCGTAATCAGCAAAAGCCAGTAAAACTTGAATGAAGGCAGGTAATAAAAGCTTAGTAAGCACATACAGAGCATAGAGATACGGCATACAAGGAATTGGATAGAAAACAAAGTAGGTTTACAAAAAACTTAACTATATGTATACTCTACTACTAAATAAAAGAACAAGAGGTAGTTTTCAATCTCCACTTTTCATCCCAAAAGGTCCAAAAATATTTTTATCTAATTTAAATGTTTGTTAAATAAACGAATTAAAATTATAGGGTTATCAAACTAAATATGATTAAAATTTTAATAAACTAAATCTTTTGAATATCCATACACAATTTCTCTGCTTTTGCTAATTCTCTTTACTGCACACACACGAAGACACATGTAGTTGTGCGCCAGCTTTTAGTATTACTCAAAAGGAAAGAAAATTTTGTACATGTGTATAATGATCTTTGTCCCATGCCAATAAAAAGTAAACGTTAGGGTTTAAGTACAGTAGATTATATTTTATATATTACCAAAAAAATTATAAAAAATGTCAGAATTGATATTGAAGTTAACAAAATAAATGACATAAATATTAAAAATAAAAGCATGCTTACACTGTAATTTTATATTTTCATAAGTAACTTCATTCAAATATACAACTATACTGTTAAATAATACAGGCACAATCTATATACACATATAAATGAATATTATAAAATAAAACAAGTTTTGGGCTATTTAGAGAGTAATATTGTGTTAAGTTATATGAGTGCAGTGCTGTTAGAATATCTTGGTAACTGATTTATATATGTAGTCAATTAGTGCCCTACTTAAGGAGCTATCTTAGGAGATAATTACTCATGTAATTATGGCTTTAATTAATACTCACTATTATAAATATACTCCTCTGGTATGATTTAGACCAACAATTTCAGTCATATTCTCTCTTTTAATGTGGTATCACAGTGGATTAAGACCTGTCTCGTTACCGGTATGCATCAATAGCCAGCAACCATAGTCCCAAACCTGCAGTGCAAACTGCCCAGTGATGTTGAACTCGCTGTGCACACTTCCTAGCAGCGTTGTTGCCTCTCCTTCTGGGGCTTCTCAATTCCAGCAAATTTCCTCTTTGCCATGCCTCATTTTGGCAAGGTTACCTCTGGCTGCACTTCCTTCTAGCAACCTCCAGGGTCACGAACCAGCATCTAGATGACCTGGAACTTCACTGAAAGGTCTGACCAGGTAGGTCTTCCGATCAGCTGACTTCTTCATCTGGGCCAGATCCATTTGTGGACTGATTTCCTCTTTGGGTACCTGCAGTGCTTGTTGTTGTTCCAGTTCACAACAAGCACTGCCCACATTAGTTGTACCATTTTTAAAATTTTCCCACCTTGGGTACCACAGATCCAGGGCTATTTGCTCCATTCTGCAACTCCTCGTGATGTTCCAGTTCAAACCAGCCCTGTCCAGACCAGTTTCTAACCTATTTCAGCACAACCAAAGTGTTTTCTTCAGCATATGTGATCCCTTTGCCCTGTGGATTTGTTTAATACATTGTCCTTTCATTATGACGAACAATAATTCTAGTGCTTTTTAATCTTCTTCTACAAACATTCTTCAAACTGAGACCGACAGCAATTCACCATGTACCGTGATGGTTCTTCCTAGGTTACAAGGAAATTCATCAGTCACCATTCATCACTACAGTTGCACAAACTAGTAATCCCATTTCCTGTTTTTCTCACACTTTCTCTCTTGGTGCTTTTGATCATCTATATGATAACAAGTATCATGGATCAACTATCTCAAAAGCTTAAGTTGTTAGGTAGTGACACATGAATGGTTTTATATCTCAACACGCCCTCCTCCCTCCACGCAAGAGCCCTTTTGGCTTACCTTGAGTTGAAATTCACCTTAATTATAAAGAATGGGGGTAGCAACGATCGAATTCTTAACCACTTGATCATAGAAACTCTAATACCACGTCAAGGACCAATTATTCCAAAAGCTTAAGCTGTTAGGTAATGGCACATGAATGGTTTTATATCTTTAACAATAAGGATCTTCCCACTTTTATTTCTTATTCTACTTCCCTACCTACTATTACTCTTGCCAACAGAACTAAAATAACTATTTGTAGCATTGGTCAAGCCACACTGCGCCTCTCTCTTACTTTTAACTTTCATCTGTTATGAACATGGTTGACGGTTGTACCTTTAATTTGATACCTGTTATCTAGTTAATATGATCTCTTCCATATATAATATAATGTTGTAACCAAACTTCCTATGAGCCAACCTGAGTTAAACCTTTAAAGAGCCATCTATCAACTGCTTTGGAAACTGTTGTAAATATCCGTAAATATCTGATGTAATATTAAAGTGATTTACTGTATCCCTATCAAATAGGGATTGGCTATTAGTTAGGGATTTGATTATCATTCGTTTCCTTTTATTTAGGAATGTAATTAGGGATGTAAACTTGGTTTTCATGTATATAAACTCAGCTGCTGAGAGAATTAGCTCTCAAACAATTCACCAAATTCTCATTCTCAAGTGAAACCATCAGACCAAGCACATCCACTACTAAAGTGAACAAGAAAAGAAAAAATGAGCGTCTCTATGCCTAACTTTCCTTTGACCTCCAAACCATGACTTAGCTTCACTTTTCACTATCACAGAAAAAAGTGGTAAGCAAAAGGCAGCATAAAATTCCTTGTCCACCAAGAGCTAAACCCTTTTTTTTTATGAACAACAAAAATGTACAGTTATCAACAATAAAGTACAACTACATAGGCTTCACCCAATTGATGAAGGTATGTTAAGTTTTCTATCAATTTTCTCACCCAAAATTAATCAAATCCCAGCACTAGAAGGACTTCAACCTAGAAACTCAGCGTGATGCAAGGTGAGAGAGTACAGCAACCGGGACATGAAGGAAGTCTGTCTTCTGACAAAATTTAAGTTGCTGTATGCACTGCTTATGTGAGCCATATTTGCGCATGTGAAAACACATCTGGCAATCATTGACTCATGCATAAGTTGCACCTAATTTACCAGAGTCATATTTTGTTTTGGAAAAAAAATTAACACACCCAGATATGCGTCAGGGCATATTCAACAATTAGACATGTCGGATACATTTCCGAAACAGGTAATTTTGCAACTGTTAAGTATTTGTGCTTCTTAGCTGAAAGCAAAAACAAGATATAAACAACTACTGGAAATTCATAACGAAAAAATGGTACCATGCACTGACACTGGCACAGACAATGCAGCTGCAGCTTGTATCCTGATCTTAAAATTTGACGAATCACGTAATAGTTGCAGAAGAATACCAAACACAGCTGGAGCCCTGAAAATAGGCATGAAAAAACTGAGTGTTGCATAGTTTACATTCCTGTATTAATATAGCAAGATGAATGAGATATCTGAATGAAGAGAGCCTTGGGAAAACAGCACAAGCAAAAACTATGCAACATATTAGAAAGTATTGAATGTAATACCTTCGACTATGGTACCTCTTTCTTAATACAGCTCTCAAGGACCAGACCAGAATAGCAATGTGTTACAAACATCAAAAACCAGCGATCCATCTTGCGTTCCTATTAATATTTCTAGTTTAAAAAGTTTCATCTTACTAATAAAATATGCCACTTCCTTCAAAGAGCTCTAACTTTATAGTTTTAGTGATCACGTAGGTCATATTCTTCAAAGCTAGGATCCTGATACGCACATACATGCATGACATCAATCTCCTTAATTTTCAACAATTTTTAAGACAGACTGTTGGGCTTGACGTAAAAGAAAAATGGATAGAGTTTGAATCCTATGTTTTGTGAATTATTAACGAATACCACCTGTGGTTTCAAAACTAAAACTCAACTTTTCTATGCTCTGTTAAATTGAGTAAAATAAGAGTAACAGAATTAATGAAATAATGACTCCAAATGACAACATACATCATCCCTGTTTCTGTTACCACTATGCTAATTCATGTTAATTCTGTTACAGCATTGTAAGTAATTTTAAAAATCTATTTTGTTAAAACCATCACTTTTACTGATTTTCACGAAGCACAGGTGAGGTTAGCGCTAGTTGATTATCTTGAAACCTCAAAGGGTAATAGTTAAAAGGAAACTAACCAAAGGGGGTTGAAGTGTCAAACTATATTTATCCCAACAGAAAATGGAAACCACAACAATTTCTATAGTAGTATAGATGACATCAACTATTTGAGTTTAAAAGAAACCAAGAAAAAATAGATGACATTTAAAAGACTTCTAAGATTTTTCCGACTTGATAATATAAACTGTATAAAATTCATATGGATTTTTCTATCACAGTAATAGATTTAGAATGGATCTATGTGGGCTGACAAACACCTCATAACTTGCATCAACCCAGCAATTCCTACATGTGGTTTTTTTTTTTTTGGGGCAGGGGTGTTATACTCAATTTTCTTTTTGGTATCTCCTACATGTGGTATTATTGATATTGGAAAACTTGGTTCAAACAACCTCACTTCAGCAAAGTGATGAACAGAAAAAGGAAATGGTGAAACCAAAAATGGGTCTTGGACTCTTGGCATATTGAAAACCATTCATATCCATCCACTTTATTTTTTCTTTTTTAATATTAAAGTGTTGTTAGAATCTCTTTAGAATATCCTGATAATTAATGTATATATGTAGGGACAATTACAAGCCTAATTGGGGAGCAATCTTAGTTGTTTCCTTATTTGATTAGGGCTGTCTTTATTGTAATTAGTGCTGCTCCTAGTATAAATGTAGCCTTGCGTGGACTGATTAGACACAATTCAGCATACTCTCTTATCTTTCAAGTTCGTATCAGAGTAGGTTTCAACTTGTCTCTTCAGACAAAACCTAATCTGCCGTAACCATTGCTCAGCGGCAATATTCCCTATGGTTCTTGAAGTTTGGCAGTTTCCTTAATGTATATATGTAAGGATAATTTCTCGCATAATTGGTGAGCAATCTTAGGAGTTGTTTCCTTATATGATTAGGGCTGTATATATTGTAATTAGTGCTGCTACTAGTATAAATGTAGCCTTGTGTGGACTGATTACACACACAATTCAGCATAGTCTCTCTATCTTTCAAGTTGGTATCAGAGTAGGTTTCAACTTGTCTCTTCAGACAAAACCTAATCCGCCGTAACCATTGCTCAGCGGCAATATTCCCTACTGTTCTTGAAGTTTGGCAGTTTCCTTCCTCACCACACCTCAATTCTAGCGAGCCCCCACTACCCGTGCATCCTTCTAGCAACATTTCCACCACCTTTCAGTTCTGTCAATTAGCCCTCAATCATGCTCCAATCAATCACCTCAAATCAATCCCCAATTAATCAAGTTTGATTTTAGTGTCAACACTTCCTTAGTTAATCCACAAGACTTTCCTTAATAGCTCTCTATACTCTAGACACACAATTTAGATAGTCTCTCTGTTTTCCACATAGTCTAAGCTATTTGACCACCGCTTGTAATAACATATGCATGTTAGCTTTTTGGAAAATTGCAGCAACAAACATTCAATTATAGAAGCAAACATGACCCTTTACCAATCCATGTCTTGCAGCCTTAATGTCTCATTCAGGAATAGGTTGCCTAAAGCATGACAAACATTCCACTGGACCTGTTAAACACTCAAGATTTAAAAAGAAAAAGTGGATTAATTACAAGAAATCAAATTATTCTGAATAAACAAATTAAAACATTCAATTATGGTACCTTAACATTCCCAGTAGTAATGCAAGAAATGAATGCCTGAACCATTCTCTCCAGCCTATGAAAATCTTCCAGCGAACCCAATTGGCAAGTGTATGATTTATATTGCTTACCAACCATTAGATTCTCACAAGAGGGATGGGCCTCGGTCCTGCGGTCCAGGTAGTCCACTGACATGTCTTGAAATCTTGGCGATGTTGAACATTTAAAGATTCTTGAAATATACCCGAGAGCCCTTACAGCATTAGATTTTACCTAGCAATCAGAAAAATATGGAATTGATAAAAAAAAAATTATAGGAATACTGCATTAATGTGGAATA
The DNA here is from genome assembly GCA_019955255.1 of Castanospermum australe. Lineage (NCBI taxonomy): Eukaryota > Viridiplantae > Streptophyta > Magnoliopsida > Fabales > Fabaceae > Castanospermum > Castanospermum australe. The sequence goes on from NSJW01000637.1 coordinate 923,601, forward strand.
ATCAGCATAAGGTTTACCTAATAATCCAATATGAACAATTGGTAAAAGGACAATTTGTCATTGCAAAAGATTGGAATAAAAGGAAATGCAGAACAAAAATGAAATCTACCTTGTCTCCATCCTTTGTCAGATGCAAAGCACATTCACCCAAAGATACAATCAACTGGGGGTTAGAATTTGAACCTGCGAAAAAAAAAAAATAAAAATAAAAGAAAGGAAGAAAGAAGAGATTACCAAAGAGACGAAATTTGAAAGTAGTCTTAACACCAAATGGTTGACTATACAATCACAGAAGTCAAATTAAGCTCACCCATTTGTCCCAAGGGAAGAATGCTAACGCAGTGACGGATAGCATCACATAAATTTGCCAAAGCCCATGAAGCTGTTATCCTCACCTGAAGCAAGAAAATCTCTGAATTCCTGCTTAAGAAAGATGCGTAAATTGTAAAAACTCGAGCAGGTCTTACTGAGATTAGGGGATCACGGGTGTTAATCTCAACGGCATGGATAAACCTGTCAAGTATCTCTGCACTACAGACATCATTGAGCCTTTTACTTTTACTCTGATGAATCCAAAACAAAATATTTAAATAAGATATCCTAACAATATTGATACTTCTTCTATGAGTTTGAGTATAAACCTCTTACAAACTTGGGGGAAACATGAAATGATACCAATGGCTCGACAGGCAGCAGACCTCACTGATGGCACTTCATCATGTACAGCAGCATTAATCTACAAAATATTTGCGAGAACGAAAGCATGCTAGGTTTAATTCAGTACAATACAGGAATTAGACATAGCTTTGAGCATGAATTCTTTCAAAACTTACTAACGAAGACAAAATGAAGCCCTGCTTCTCCTTAGCGAAAGAGATGAATACAGAAGAAGTCATACCCGCAAAACATGTAACTGATGCAGCTCTCACCTTCCAGAAAAAAAAGGGAAGAGGGGGCACACACAATAGTTATTCATTCAATAGTGTTATAATTTTTCCTCCATATTTTAGTAAAAGATCAAATTAAATAACTAAAATGAGCTATACAATATGGAGAATGTTAGTGACCGTGTTGGTGTTATTGGGCTATGGGCTGGGCTTAACCTTATACATACTTGTTACCCTTGCTTTATGTATATGTTACATAACTACCTATCTCTAAGGTGTACAAAACAGAGCTCTAGACCCGTGCAACCTATCATTCATTCTTATAATTATTGTTTATTTTGTCTTAATTAGAGTTTTCTTACTCATATTCTCTGCTCTTTTGTGTTGTATTGGGTTAATTGCACTTCCTTGTACACTTTGAAGTTTTTCTTGATGCTTTCGGGTGTCCTGATGATATTTTAGAGCAATCCTAATGGAGCTAGAATTCTTGAAATGGGTTGGATTCAAATTTGGATTGAAGATTTTGAGCTGAGTAACCTTTGCCTACTAAAACGACTATAACTTGAGCTACAGTGGTCCAAATCACGTCATTCCAAAGCCCATGGAAAGCTAAGACATAGGGCTATAACTTTCATGTTGACCACAAAGCCCAAGTCTACGCCTAAAGATCTATAAATCCTGGAGAAAAATTGTACGTCCTAATTGCAGAAAAGGTTTGGAATTTTAATTGGACTTGAACTCTTCAACAAAGATAGATTTGAGACACCTAAGCCCTAATTCTAGAGGAAGTGAAACTCTCCACTATAAAAAGGTAAAGATAGAAGAGAAAAGAGCAAGAGCTGCGGTTGCTAAACTTTGATGAGAAGACTCTTGAAGAAGATCAAGTTTACATAGAGCTTGGAGATTGATGGCATACTCCACATAGAACCCTTCTCCATCATTTTGCAAGGCTTTGATCGTGGACTTATATGAAGCTGGGGATTGGGACAATGAAGAATCCCCTTGTATTGTGTTAACTTTCCCTGCTGACACAAATTTCATTGTTAGTTCCTTGAAATTGGCTTTGATTTCTCCCAACTCTTTTAGCCAATCTAATCCTAGCACCACATCCGCACCACCTAACGCAAATAGAAAGAAGTCAGTAGTAATGTCCAGCCCCTGCACTTTCATCTTCACTCCCTTACATACTCCGTTGCATCTAATCTGATATCCATCACCAACTTCCACCACATACTCAGGAGTTTCAGTAATGGATAGGTGAAGTTCATTCACTAATCTCCTGTCAATGAAATTACTTGAAGCTCCACAATCGATTAGCACAATCACCCTCCTTCCTTGGATCTCTCCCCATAGTTTGAGTGATTTCTTCGAAGTCATCCTCATAATACTGTTCATGGAAAGTTGTTATGACCCAATTGCAAGGTATGAGACTTGAGTCATACATCGGAAGTATGGGATTCTAATGTAGGGTTTATATGGCCTTGGGCTCTCCCACCTCAATAGTTAGCTTTTTGGGTGTGGTTCTCCCAACGTTCGTATCAATTGGTATCAGAGCCTTCCACCATGTTTCTCGATTGCAAACGAGCGGCGCAAGTGGTGATGCCAGCATTGCAGTGTTCGCCCTGAACTAGTCAAGAAGGGCTAGTGCATAGCCAGCTTGCATGGGCACTGAAGCTGCGGAGCATGGTGAAATGTTATGACCCAATTGCAAGGTATGGGACTTGAGTCCCATATCGGAAGTATGGGATTTAGATGCGGGGTTTATATGGCCTTGGGCTCTCCCACCTTAATAGCTAGCTTTTGGGGTGTAGTTCTCCCAAGGTTCGTATCATAAACACTTTAAATAAATAACATAAACATAAAGTGGGCTCGATGGCTGAAAGATAACTAAGGATGCTGGAGATGCCGAAGAGATATACAATGCTGTAAAGCCAAATTATCAAGACGAACCTTTTGCACTAAAAGAAAGGACCCAAACTGTGAATGGGTTGAATCATGTGTTTCAGATGTGCTTGAAGACATTATGATAAGAACAAATTCTAGAGTTTTGCTAAACTAGACGGCAAACCCAGACAATTTGAGAGATTCTAGGGTTTTGCTTGGCCATAAGGCAAACCCAGACAACTTGAGTTGAAACAACATTGGTATGACTTATCAATGGGAAAGAAGTCATCATCTGCTCGTCGATGGGAAAGGAACATGACAAGCACTAGTATTAGAGAGAAGTTACCACTATCATTCTCACTCTCCCTCAATGCTATGCCAGCATTGGAAAAGAGCCAAACAGTAAGAAAGCAGAAAAAAATAGCAATAAACCAGCACCAATAGGCCAAATAAGGTGAAGTCACTGAAGTTTGGCCTCAATCAAAACCACCAATCACATCCAAACCTACCACCCATACTAGCAAGAAGCTGAAAACAAATTTTGAGAGGCTAAACCACTCAAAAGCAGCCAAACTCTGACATGAGAAGACACTCCTTTGGACAAAAACCATGTCGGAATCACCTTTGGTCATGGCATAACTCACCACAATCACAACTGAACATTATGCACTACTCTAGAACTAACATCAAGAAGCCAACAACATAAACAGAAGGAGAATACCACCCAAACATATCACAGAACATTGAAAGATGGAGATATGTGCCTTTACAAAAAACCAAAATAATGAAATTAGGAAATGACTCTTAAAATTGCTTCCTCAATAGAGCACTAATTGATTCCACAATATATTCTAAAGATCTTTTAAAATATTATAAATATATTCTAATAAGATTATTCAAGTTCATGCACTGGGAGTGCAATGAATTTGCTAGTGGAAATAAATTCATAGAAGGGGATGGTTCCAACGATGTATATAGTAGTGAAATGGGAGGACAAGGAAATGGCCAATCTACACGGAATTGGTGGTGAAGGTGGTAATGATGAAGGCTTATATCCTTGTTTGCCTTCAAAATTGGTGGGGCTACTTGAAGCTGGATACACGAGAAGCATGATTGAGCTATCTAGTACTCCATTATGGCTCAGTTTACTATTAGGAGACACCCTTTGAATTATCTTTCAAAACAAGCTATTGGAAGCAAGTAATGATATTTTCCATAATTCTGAGAGAGTTTGGAGTCTGCTATATTAGTTTACAATTTGAGTTTGAGTCTACTTCTAATCCCACAATAATAGGGATACAAGGATTCATAGGAAATATTCCTATTCTAATGATAATATGACATTTACGATAATCACAATACTCCCCTCAGGCTAAAGCATACTAAGCTTCAAGCTTGTTACAAATAAAAGTCTTTAAAGAGAAAAATAACATAAATATAAAGTGGACTCCGTGGCTAAAAGACAACTCAGGATGCTAGAGACGTGTTGGAGAGATAACTCATCAAGACAAACCTTTCGCACCAGAAGATGAGGACCTAGACTATGACTGGAGTTGAATCAAGTCTTTCAAACGTGCTTAAAGACATTTTGACAAGAACAAATTCTAAGGTTCTGCTGGACCAGATGGCAAAACCAAACAACTTGAGAGATCTGCTTAACCAAATGGCAGACCCAAATGACTTGAGTAGAAACACCATTGGTATAACTCATCAATAGTAAATAAGTCACTATTGAAATGATCATCGATGGGAAAAGAATAACATAACAAATACTATTATTGAAAATAAGTCACTACGGGTATGACTCATCAGTGGGAAAGAAGTCACCATCTGAATGATCGTCGATAGGAAGAGAATAACATGACAAACACTAGCATTAAAGAGATGTCACCACTAGTATGACTCATCAGTAGGAATGAAGTCACCATCAGAATAATCGTTGATTGGAATAAAATAACATGACAAATACTAGTATTGAAAAAAAATCACCACTAGTATGACTCATCAGTGAGAAAGAAGTCGCCATTAGAATGATCGTCGATGGGAAAAGAATAACATGACAAACACTGGCATTGAAGAGATGTCACCATTGATATGACTCATCAATAAGAAAGAAGTCACCATCGGAATATTCATCAATGGATGAAGAACATGACAAACACTAGCATTGAATAGAAGTTACCACTATCATTCTCACTCCCCCTTAATGCTATGCCAGCATTGACAAATAGCCAAACAATAAGAAAGCATAGAAAATAACAATAAACCAGCACCATTAGGCCAAATAAAGTGAAGTTACAAAAGTCTTGCCTCAATCAAAACCACCAATCATAATTGAATCGCACATTATTCTCTGTAGAGAATTTAAATACCAGAAAAATAGTTGAAATCTTCACCTTCTGCAACGACTAAAAAGACATCAATTATGATTTAGAGAAAACAGATGAAAAAATGGGTTGGGAAAACAATAAAGGAGAATTAACAAAGGAGTTCTATAGAACTCAACACAGCAGAAAGCATGGACGCCCTCAAGGTGGATGGTACTGCTCTGATACCATGTTAAAATTATAGGGTTTAGGTAGAAAGAAAAGAGAATAGAAATTGATATGAGAAAATAAGTACCAAATTGAAGCCTTTAGATTCCTGTAATTGCTTGAGAGAAATCTTCTCAGCACCCAAGAATTTTTACAATAGAACTACAATTTGAGTTTGAGGCTACTTCTAATGACATTCACGATAATCACAACAGTCCTCAAGGTGAAAATTAGGGTAAGGGTCTTGTAGCAGCTAGAAGAAACTTCCACCGAGGTCCCACTGCTTGAAGCCTAATGACCAACTTTTGGTTCCTTGGGAACCTTCATTGCATCACTAACTTCCACTAGTATCTCCTTCCTGAACTTCGCTTTGGTGATGGTCTACAGCAAGGACACTGAACAAGAGGATATTAATGGAGTTTGGTCATCATCTTCTATTTTGTCATGAATGTTCCCAAAGAATTCTATCAATTGACTGCCTCTTTTTCTTTCAATAATGATATGCAGTAATGCCTGCATATATATCAATAGCAGGAAGGCTGAATGCATAGATCACTTGGAACACCAATCCAAAATTCTTAGCAACAGGAACCTCTGCCATCCTAGTTGAAATGTCTTCCCTCAAATTGAGCACAACACCATAATCAATACACCAGTCATAAAGATCATCGATGGTCCCTGTAATCAGTCACCAAAGAGTCTAGTCTTTGGGAAGGTGAAGACAACACTCCACTCATGACTAATGGCCTTGGTGGGGAAAAACATCATCAGGGGAGAAGAGCAAGAAGCAAGCCTTATGATAATCGTGCCTCATCATAAAACCAGACAAATGCTGTCGTGCATACTTTTGTAAGAAAGAGACACATTTAGTGTATCTAACATTATCCAAGTTACTTCAAGGACCGCCTTCAAAGTCTGGATTATATATAAAATTATAACTAGCAAATATTTGAGACCATGTTAACCTCTCTTGAGCCAAATGTTCATACCTTGGATGGACAGCTAAAACATCAACTAGTGGACCACCCTCAATTGAATTAAGAATCTATAAAATTATCAATCCCAGAACACCTTTGTGCAACTGAAGAGTTTGTTCATAGTGCTTCATTTGAATTACCCCGGATTCCTTCCACACCAGAATGACATCAACTTTACACCCTTTGCAAACATCCTAAGACGTGTTGTACCATTCTACCAACTTGTTACGAAGATGGTCAAATGGAGTGAACTCTTCATCACCCCTGCATCAATGATGGCACCATACCCAACTAAATCGATGGTCATCAGCCTTTTCCCCGCAGCTGCTTTGAGTCCCTTCCACCAATAGTCTTTCTATGGCCTTCACCCCTAAAAAGCTATTGGACATAACAGTGAGCATCGCTGAATCACCCCACCTTATCTCCCCAACGCTGGAGTTGATTGTGGGTGTTGTTGAGTTCTTCACCCGATCAGGTCTTGTCCCAAGATTTTTAACACCTAGATTGGGTCGTGGTCTACTGTCCAGCCATTGGTGATGCCCCTTTTTCAGCACCACTTGAGGGCCCATTGTTTTTGAATGAGACCTATTTTCAAGCTCTGATTTAGATCCAATTTTCAGCCTTGAAGACCTATTCATTCTTGAGTGAAGCTCACTTATTTTTGGAAGAAACCCATCTTCTCTTCTTGGCCCAAAGTCCTCCTCTTCATTTTGTTGAGTCGGGCCAACTAGGTCAATTACTGAATCCATTATCATAAATTCCCTTCTATCCCTTCTCCCTCCTATAGCCACATCTGCATCATGAACGACACTTGTAGGGGATCTTCGTTTGCACACCACCATGGACCAGCTTCCACATTCTTCTCCTCCCTCACCGAGTAGGGTCTAGCGGTTTCGAGACTACACATCCATCCCAGACCAGAACGCAGCCTCCTTGCATCGGCGCTTGAACTGCACAATGCTATTAGTCGGCGTCCGGTGGCTGCTTGACCGAAATACTCAAGACCCAAACCTCTGAGACCACTATCAGCCATCTCTTCCCCTGTCCATCTAGTGCGCGACCCCAACAACACGTCTCTCCCTTTTGCCGCCCAGTGGGTGTTCATCCACCACTGTCGCAATCTCCTCCTGGAGTTGGCTTTCCTTCTTGCTATCACATCTGCTGAAACCAAGGTCCTCAGCCTTCAAGCCTGTGGATGCAAGAATCACCCTTAAACTCCCTTGAGGCCAGATGATGTTTCTGCGCTACATTCAAATTCTCCTCTCTTTTTTTCCGTTTCTATCCAACTCCAACCCCAAAATATTCAAAAGCTAGTTCTTCATTTTCTGTCTCCTCTGTCCTCCCTTTCGATTCCTCCTTGATTGGGTTGAAAGTTTTGCTTCAGATGAGATGGATAGTCTTTGCATTGTTCTCTTCTACCCACTTGTGCCATTCTTCTCGTGCCAATTGGTCTTCCATCCTCCAACTCCTAAACATCTCCAGTAGATTTGCAATTTCAGTCTCCAATTTCTTCTTCATTGCTTCGACTCTAGCTTCCATGTTCATATTTAGTATCCACAGCTTCCTGATCGAGAGCTCTGATACCAATTGATAGGAACCTGGTATTTGATTAAGAAAAACAATGGGAATAATTCCCAATTACAGAAACAAACTCACAGCAATAACTGTACCTCACTTACAGCCAACAGAAAGTTAATGGATAACACTCAAAAACAAAAAAGAAGAAGAAGAAGAAGAAGAAAAGATAGAAAGTGCAACCTCCCTACCTAAAGGGTCCAAAACCTTACTCACTAATTGCCTATCCCCCTATTCCCCTCTCCCTTTTTTCTTTTATGATAGAAAGTGCTCTCAGCCTTCACCCTATTCCCACATGTGCAGCTGGTCCCCTTACCAAGTCACATTTTCTCCCCTATAATTAAGAGTTGATTCCCTGCTATGCAATCCACTCTCCCTAGTGTACACCCTAGCAAAGGGTGGATGCCTATCATTGACCAAGGGACTAAGTTCAAGCCCCATATATTATTCTCATGAATTTGCCATCTCTCTCTCTTTACTCAATTTACATAGTGTCAAGCGCTAGGTTCAAACCCTAGTCACCCGCAACCACTAGTACGCCCCAAGTATAAGTATCAAATTCAACATCAGATAACGTGATAGAAACCTTGTGTAAGAGGAACGGAGATGGGTGAGGGTAATAGACTCTCTTGGGTAACTGCATAAGCATTACCCAGGCCTTGATATTGGGTAGGTTTCTCATTTAGCTTCTAACAATTTTTCTTAATAGACTAAACCCCAATTTGGTCCTTCAAAGATTGTGTCGACATCACTTTAGTCCTCCAAAGAATATCGACATCAATTTAGTCCTTGAATCATAGAAGGTGATATCATTTTGGTCATCCAAAAAAATGGACATCAATTTAATCTCTTAATCATAAAAAAATATCATCAATTTAGTCCCTTAATTATACAAAATTGACATCAATTTAGTTTCTTAATCACAACAATTATATCAATTTAGTCCTTACCCATACACAAAAGGACTGTTTTGATGTTACCTTCCATGATTCAAGGACTAAATTGATGTTGGCATTCTTCGGAGAACTAAAGTGATGTTAACAAAATCTTTAGAGAACCAAATTAGGGCTTTACTCTTCTTAATATAACTTTCGTAATCACAGAAAGGGTAGAAATATGGTGTGTCATTGCGACCACCATCATGACCTCCATCGCGACAGGACCACCAATACGCCCACCAGTTTTGTCTCGATCACTTCGTCCTCCATCTCTACTTGCTCTACCACCCCCTCTACTAACCAAAGCAACTGAAGCTTCAAGAAAAGGGTTAGAGTGTAGCTTATGACGAGGCCACAATAGATGGCAATACACATCAACATGTGTCACATGCTCTGAATTAGAATCTGGACATGGGCAGCACTAAACTCGATATGCAAGCCAAACAAAAAACTCACAGCTGCTAACTGTTCCTGCTACAGACACGTGCTTAACATCATCAAAAATAGAATAAAGGACATTAAATTCTTCATAGGTCTACTTGAACTCAGTAAAGTATGTCTGGAGAGAATTCTCCTTCAATGCTGATCAGTGAAACTCCTGAATCACCTTATAAATAAGAGTAAACACCCATTTTAGTCACACACAAAGATACAAGTAACATCAATTTAGTCCATCAATCATTAGAAAGTAACATCAATTCAGCCCCTTGTTCATAGAAAGTTACATTAATTTGGTCCTTCAATCAAAAGTTCCACTAATGGTGTTCTCACGGTTCGTAACATAAGGACTATTTTGAAGTCACTTTCAATTATTGAAAGACTAAATTGATGTAAACTTTCTTTGGAGGACCAAATTGACGTTACCTAGATCTTTGGGGACTTAAATGTGTGTTTAGTTTAAAATACGAGACAAATTGGCTTTCCTAGAATAAATAAACTCCATGTACTTCCATATTTCTTTTACAGTATTGCAATGTGAAACCACATGCTTAACAAAGGTGTCGAGGATCTTATTAATCAAGCCAAACAACCAATTATCCTCCCGCAACCACTTGTCCCATGTGGTCCGAGAATTCAAAGGGTGATCTGTTAGATGATCCTCTTTTTTAATCCCTATAAGAAACATATTGATAGTCTTATGCCACTTAGCGTAGTGTTTCCCGTCAAACTTGTCACTAGTAATTCAAACTGAAGCATAAATCATCTCAAGCAAAACCTTAGGTTTTGTAGAAACCTCCAACTCATCAGAGCTACTAGATCCCGAGTTGGATTGATCATTCGCCATCTCAAACAAATCTCATAACCACTAACTCACCAATGCATTGACACCATCGTCTCCAAAACACCAAAGGACAGCAACCCAAAACAACTAAATGTAGCATAATACAATCAAGGGTTTTGGAAAACGCAACCACACCTATATAGCTTCAACCCAATTCATGGAAGGCATGAACTTTGCTAGGCTCAACTGAAACACATTAAAAATTCCCAAAAATCACGCTAAAAGACACCACAAGCCTAAAAATTCACTCTTTAGCTAGCTAAACCCTAACAAAACAGGACAACCCCACCACCCAGACCTGCATCACCCTGGGTTGCACCCTTCTGGCTAGCATCGACACCCTTGGTTGCCGAAAAAGCCACCCATAACACCCTTGGCCGTGAATCAATGCATCAGGCGCAAGAACCCACATCCAAACAGCCTTCAAATGCACAAAATCGTGCTATACAGTGGACGAAAAAATTTTTGGAGTTTGCAATAGGGAAGATCTGCTCTCTTCAAACTAGGAAAGCTAGGTTTTTCAATTCAAATTTCAATTTTTTTAAATTTTTATTTTTTCAATTTTCTTTGGGCTAAATAACAAGAAATCCCATTCAATTATGGGTCATGTGCAGAAAACTTCCATGTGCTTTAAAACTCATTACGACTCTCTAAACTCACTAAAATGTACATACTAATGCATATTAACACGCCATGCATGTGCAGAAAAGCCCCTTAGAGGGAGTCAATATGCATGGTTTGGTGGGTTCAAGGAGTCATGTTGATGAGTTTCAAAGTACGAGGAAGTTTGCTGCACATAACCCATAGTTAAAGGAGGTTTCTTGTTAGTCTCCTCATCTCAATTTATATCAAAAGATAAGGATAAGTACAAGAGAAATAGACCCATCCAAATAACACAAAACAATAACAAATAATAGTCTAACCTTTATTCTCTAACATGACCAGAACCCGGGATTAACGTAGAGCTGATGAGTGCTGATAGCTTGACTTAATTCAGTCAAGACGTTTCTATTTATGTAAGCATGTACAAGGGTTTACTAGAATATTGGGTACTGACTAAAATACCCTTAAACTCACAACATCTACTAAACAGTGCATGGTTTGCTTTTTCAGGGTATCTCCTTGCAAGACATGCAAAGAGATCTCAATTCTTCATAATTGAACATATTAATAAGAAACAATATTATTGAAGAAATTAAAATTCTTACCACTGCCGAAGAATGACATAAGATAAGAGGCATATGCTTTTCAATAACTTCACACCATTGCTGAATTCCAGATTCACATGCTTCCGAGTTGACAACATCATCATCTTTGCACTCTAGCTCATAAGATGGAGCAGATGAGACTTTCTTCATTCTGATGCAATCAGATGCAAATGGAATATCCACCAATTTATCATCCGAAAGATCTTCAGTTCCTTGAAATCCAGATATTGCCCGAAGACACTCATCTAAAACCTTAAAAATTTAACATAAATGTTAAATTTTATCACTACCCAAAAAAAAAATGAAAGTAATCCTAACACTTATACAACATCACATATATTTACCAATGTCCAGTAAGAAGAATAATGGTAAAAAGAAAAAGACTAAACAAGTAAATTTAAAGCTTTCGTATGCAAATGAAAGCAGATGACGAAAGCAGATGAAAACAGAAATACAGAGCATCAATATAAAATAGACATTATGCCGCATGAACACTGAGATGCTTTGAACACAATCAATAAAATAAAGTTATAAATGGCAGCCAAAAAAAATGTGTACTTGTGCAATTGAATATAGGTATTATAAATAGGAATATCAACATATCTAACATAATAATGTGTGACGGTATCAATAAAAAGTTTTAACCTATATTACCTATACAAGCACATCGGAAATAAATGTGTGTAGCATTTAGGTGAAGGCATATGAATAGTTTTATATCTCTAAAATACCCCCTTAATGCAAGAGTCGTTTGGGCTTGAAGATAGAACCATGCATAGGCCCATTTTACCTTTTTGTTGAAATACAACTTAATTAAGGCGACAATGATTGAATACATAACCACTTAGTCATAGAGGCCTGATATGGGCCCAGGGACTCTAGCAATTAATTTCTTCTATGATTTTAATTTCAACCAAATAACTAAATTAAAATCGCAAAAAAAATAAGATTATACCCACAAATAAAAGCAAAATTCTCAACTTCGAAGAAATTCTAGATATAAATCATATTTTATTTATTATACTACTTGCAAAATCATGAATATAGGATATCCTGCAATCAAAGATGTTCTCCAAACCAAACCAGAAATTATTCAGACTGCCAAATTGGTGAACCAAGGGAACTCCTCCTCTGTGAATAAACATCAGGGTCACATCTCACTTGATAAGCTTCCTGTATATATCCTTATACCTGTAGTAATGGAAACATTACCATAGTAAATTTTCAAAGGATGGGTCTTACAAATATCATGAAATGGTCGATTTGCACCAATTCGAGCTAGAGTTTCTTTTATTTCTGGGTATCAGCTCCATATTTGAGTGGGTCTACTTCATATCAGCTCAGGTCAAGCAGTATCTGCCTAAAAAGAAAAGAGGCAAAGAGATGGATGCACCCCTATTGTACCTGTACCCGTATCGATTACACGTGATATGGATATGCAGGCAAATTTTGTGTATCTATGCATACCCAGTCCATTTGAGTGTTTCTCCTTTCTCTTGGTTTTACATAGAGCATGTTTATTATGCAGCATAGCTAGAACAACGTAAAAATCTATACAAAACTGAATAAAGAAAATGAGATAATATGGTAGACATGCATACAAATAAACCATTCAACTTCCTTGCAAAAACTGTCAACACTTTCTGCACTATAATGGATTATAAACCATGTAATCAACCAAACAGAAAGGGGAGTGAAAGGCTGATTCAGGAAAGATTCAGCATTAAGGAATAAGAAAGGTAATAGGAGGAAAAGTAAAGTGGCTACCTTAATAGCAGTGGCAAGAACTTTTTCTCCAATAAATGCACTAGGACTACCAACATGTTCACTTGACTGCCTTGAAGGAACTTCAGGGCAAACAATACTAAGGAAGCCATACACAACAGCAGAAACTTGTTCCCAACATGCAGTCACTATGTTAGGGTAATTGTGGGACACAGCTTTAAGTGCCTGTAGAAGATGCAACTTAGTAAACTAATATAACACAGCAACTTATTCTTCATAAATCAATAATAAAACATATCAACCTATAACTAAGATTTGGAAAGCAGCTATTAGTGTAACTTATCGTGACAAAATAACAAAGGCAAGAGAACTATTTACCTTTTTAGATTCAAGCATATTACAGTTGAGATGAACATACAGAAAAAATATTATACACAAGCAGTACACTATTCAATATATCATCTAAGAACACTTCACATTCAAACAGAAATCTATCAAAAGTATGTGAAAGTTAATGAATGGAGAAGAAAATGAACAGGCTCACAGGACAAATAAATTCCAAAAACCACACACACCATCCCCATTTACAGCTGCTACTTCCTAACAACTCAGCAATCTATGCCAAGAATATTAAAGTTCTATAACAAGATTACCTGAAGAGCCTCAAGGCAAATGGTTGGGCAGCTCCACTGCACTGAATATTCAAATAGAGTAAAAAGAACACCTGACTTCTTTTCAGCCATAACATAACCTGAGGGAAAGTCAACAATTGCAGACTTGAAGACAAACCAATGGATAGCAATACCCTGACTACAGAATATCAGTAAGCCCAACCAGTAATATTTTGTAGCTAAACATGTGATCCACACAACTCAGTCATGTTGATCAATGATCAATATCCGGTATTAGGCAGTGGTAATGCATGCGTTGTTGTAGATTAATCAATATCCGAAAACAAAACTCTATAAACAGGGCATAGGAAACAGGTTTCAAAGCATGCACTTGAAAGAGTAGAGAGGACAAACATAAGAATTAAGATTGTAACATGTAAATGCTATTAGGTTAGCAAATTTTTTTTAATTTTCAAAATACTTTAATACCTTACAGGTGACTAGATTTTACATTACACTCCAACTCCATTCAAAAAGAAGAATAGTAATTTCATCAGCTCGAGACTGAGTCACTCACTGTCCTATTTCAGACAACCTCCAATTCCTTAAATCACATTTTTCCTAATTCTTCCCACTAGCCACCCAATGCAGGAAACTAGAGTCAGCATCACTTTGACTAGTCCAACTTATTCTAGATTTTTTCCTCCAACTATTATCCTCCTTAGAAGAACAATTTTGGCAAAATCATTCTTAAGAGTAGGACCTACAACACATCCCTTTTGTTCACCCTCATCACCCAAAGTCCTCCATATTCCAAATATTCAAATTCTCCATAACAGACAATTTTTGCATTAATTATGTTCGAACAAAGTACTTGAGAGTTACAAGAACTTGTGTGCTTACATACAGCCCATCTTATTTACACTGTAATTGCTGCTATAACCAGATGGGCAGCGGAAAATAATAGAAAAGAGAAATTGACAAGTTTAACATGGTTCAACCAACAGCAAACCACGAGCCTGCGTCCACAGGCAAAACAGAGAGAAAGTTCACTATGATTGATGAAGATTATAAAAAAGTAGCTGCTCAACACTCAAACCCTAATCCCAATACACTCACTTTGAAAGATGTGATGACCTAAGTACTGAAATTACATGATATATATATATATATATATATATATATATATATATATACATGTATATATATAGGTCTGTCACATGTTGGGTCAAGCCCAAAACTAAATACAAGCCACTTATGATGTGCATTAAGAACAGGAGCTAATCAATGACTAATCTCAGAGCTACTTAACAAATAATAACTAGAGTCATATCTATAGTTGACAAATACAGTAACAAGTGCAAAATATGCTTAATGAATCTAGACTACTATCCTAACGAATCAGGACTAGGTATTTAACACTCCCTCTAAAGGCTCCAAGCTTGCTACAAATATAAAACAGTTAAAAAAAAAACTTAAAAAATATAACGGGCTCTATAAACCACATAGGAATGTTGAAAAGACAACACAGCAAAATGAGGCATCCCAAACATTGGATGACTGCAGGAGAGACAAACAAGCACTGTGCTAAAAAGATAGCATAGCAAGATGGCAGGGATGATGCACGAACAAGGTTGGAATGTTGCCTGATAAAGATACACCACTGGAAAGACACACAACTAACCATAGGAAATATGCAGTGCAGTGTTGTCAAATAGCGCTCATGGCGGCACCATGGCAGATACCCACCAGACTACCATGAAAAGGTCATGGCATGGCAGCTTCATCATGGCGACACCATGGCACTCGCCATGGCCATGGCAGATGGCCTTCGCATGGCAGAGAACATGAAAATGACAGAGACAGATGGGAATTTCCTCATTTGTCCCTGCCTCCAAGCTATGGGTACCCAATATTAGAGGGTATTTTTTTGGATTTCCACATGTTCTGTGCAAAGGAATTCCCCTCAAGCTAAAGCTTACTAAGCTTTAAGCTTGTTACAAAAAAAAAAAAAAAAAAAAACATACTTTAAATAAATAACATAAATATAAAGTGGACTTCAACGCCGAGAGACAACTCAGGATGCTGGCGACGCCGGAGAGATGAACATTGCTGGAAAGATAACTCAGTAATAACTCAGTAAGACCACTAGAATGATCATCAACCTGAAGAGTTAGGATTCTGCTAGACCAGACGACAGGCCCAAATGACGTGAGAAGAAGGGATTCTAGGATTCTACTTGACCAGACAACAGACCCAAAAGACTTGAGGATTCTAGAATTCTTCTTGACCAAACAGCAGACCCAAGCGACTTGAGAGATTCTAAGAATGTGCTTGACCAAATGACAGATCCAGATGACTTAAGCAAAAATACCACTAGTATGACTCCATAGTAGGAAAGAAGTCAACATCAGAATGACTGTCGATGGGAAGAGAATAATATGACACACAAGTGTTGACGAGATGTCACCACTGGAATGACTCATCAATGGAAAAGAGGTTACCATCGGAATATTCATCGATAGGAAGAGAATACAATGACAAATACTAGTATTGAAGAAATATCACCACTGGTATGACTGATCAATGGAAAAGTAGTCACCATCGTAATGATTGTTGATGAAAAAAGAACATCACGAACACTAGTGGAGATTCGGATGTTCTCTTGTTGATGTAGCGACTTAGTTATTCCAAGAACTTTTTGCTGCGTCTGAAACAAGCTTCCTAGAGCTCATGCTCCTCGTGGGCTTCTCTCCTCCATCTTTCCATTTATTGTCTCATTTCTTCAATCTGCCCAAGACTCCTTTCCAATGCATCAATTCGAGCCTCCATCCTAGTGTTCACCATTCCATAGCTCCCAGATCGGGAGCTCTAATAACACTTTATTAGGAACCAACAAAACAGAGCACTTCAATGAAACTAAAGGAAACTCCTGCTACTAAATAACAGTACCAGAAGGAGAATGCTAATACAACTAAAGGGAAATACTCAGAAAATACAAAGAAAACCAAAGACACTGCAAGCACTTCGAGGGGCTTGCTTCCTCCCAATCCCAGACTAAACTCTCTATCTGCCTACCCCTCTCCACTCCTCTTATTCTGTTTCTGCCAGTTGGATTCCCACCCTGACCCACCTACCACGTGAGTAGGTGGTTACAATGTGAACCCATGTCACGCTTAGCTCTCACCTCTCCTACGTGACCCCAGGTAATTAATTCCCTATTGTCTCCCCCATACTGATTATGGTGCACCATCAAGTAGGCTAGTTGCCTAACAACATCCCCCTCCTCAAACTTACATTCCAATTACCTTCTTTTTTCTTCAGCAATAAGGCACCAATCCAGGTAAAAAATACTCTCAAACAGATATCACATAATATAATGCAATTACTATTAGTCAAGTTTGAAATTATGTATCTTTCTCCATCATAATCAGCCAGACACTAAAATGAAAATAAAATATATATAACAACACATAAATATATAAGGAATAGGAGAACATTTAAAAAAGAAAGAATGAATCTCCATAAAAATTAACTGTCATCTAGAGGCATGAAATCATTGATCTCGGATTTAGATAAATTCTTTTATTTATACGAACTTTTTCAGCAATTACACAATTACATTCGATATCAAGAGTACTAAAAACATTACCTGAAGAAATCTCCTCAAAAAGCATCTTCCTTACTTGAGGAGAGGAAGGTGAGGTAGACAGAGCCAAACTCAAGCAACCAACAGCAGCAGCCTGCCAATACAGGTCAATGTTAAACAGACATACTGCTGAAGAGTTGTCCAGAACTTTGGAAATCATACACAAAAGAAAAACTAACCAGCAGACTAGTCTGGTCACTTTTGAACCGAAACCCTTCTTCAATCCTTCTTCTAAGAGATGTAACAACAGTAGGCAACAAATTTGGTGGCATTCTTGAATATCTGAAAAAACAATTATTTAAGTGCACATACTGAATTTCCACAAAGCATTGATAGATTGAAGATCGAAAATATTATGTCAACAGCTAGGAAAGCCTCCTAACCAGGCTACATGGCACACTATCTGTTAGAAACTAGACCAGAGATTAAAGTAAAACTGATAGTACGTATCTCCTCTCATGAAGCTGATATCAAGGTGATATCAGCTTCAGTAGGGAAGTGTATGATCTGAATTACAGAAACAATGACAAGAACAGATAATCTAGGCTTTCAAGAGGCCTGGCTCTCTCCCCAAGGTCCCTAACTCACTCCTTTCCTGCCTCCTAATTCCCTATTCCTCTATCTTATATCTTTCTTACAAGAATACAGAATTTCCCTCCTAATTCCCCTCCCTTCTCACTCACAACCACGTGGGCATACCTAAGCTACACTGGTAACGTTGTCCTCCTTGCTTGCATGGGCTTGTGATCCTTTGCTTCTCTTCTTAACATACAACCTAGCGATGTGTGGTTTCCTAACAATACTTCGCCCCAAAGCTTGCACCTTGTCCTCAAGGTGGAATGCAGGGAATTGCTCTTGTATAGCTGCAACAACTTCCCAAGAGCTCTCAAAAACTGGAAGATCCAGCCACTAAATGAGTACTTCTTCTTTGCTGTTAGGCAAGAGCCTACTCGATGGTGCACCAGAATTAGCATAAGGGAGACAGCAGGGAACTAATTACTAGCAATCACATAGGAGAGGTGAGAGCTGAGCGTGACCTGGGTTCACATTGTAACCACCAACTCACGTGGCAAGTGAGTCAAGGAGGGAATTCGGCTAGCAGGAACAGAATAAAAGGAGAGGAGAGGGGTAAGCAAATAGAGAGTTTAGTCTGGGAATTGGGAGGAAGCAAGCCCCTCAAAGTGCTTGCAATGTCTCTGGTTTTCTTTGTATTTTCTGTGTATTTCCCTTTAGTTGTATTAGCATTCTCCTTTTGGTACTGTTATTCAGTAGCAGAATAGGAGTTTCCTTCAGTTTCATTGAATAAAACTAGTGCTCTGTTTCGTTGGTTCCGAACAATTGCCTTCAGTATTACTCTAACTGAGGATGTCTGCTGGTTGAACTTGAAGTTCCCAATCCTCGAATAAAAAAGGTGGGAATGGCTTACTGATACAATAGGGGAAATGGATTTCTTCAACAAAGAAGCATGGAAAACTAGGTGGATCTTGCTGTCCTCAGGTAGTTCTAACTTGTGAGCAACCTGCCCAATCCTTTCTAGGATTTTAAAAGGTCCATAGAATCTTGGGCTGAGCTTTTGATTGAGTCTCTTAGCTAAAGACTTAAGCTTGTAAGATCTTGAGATACACCATGTCCCCTGGTTGAAACTGAATTTCTCTTATGTTTTGTGCTTGCACTAAATTCTTTTTGAGGTCATCTAGCATTAGATTCCTTTCAGCCAGCATGGTATTAACCTCTTCCATAGAAGATGGATCTGAACTGCACTTAAACAAGGAAGGGAGCTCCATTCCATAAAGGGCCTTCAATGGAGTAAGCTTGGTTAAGCTGTTATAATTGGTATTGTACCAATATTCAGCCCAGTTGAGCCATTTAGGCCATTGCTTTGGCTTCGAACCTGTCAAGCATCGTACATAGGTCTCTAAACATCTATTCACCACCGCAGTTTGCCCACCAGATTGGGGGTGATAGGCTGAGCTGAACCCAAGTTTAGTGCTAGATAGTTTAAAAAGTTCAAAACTGACTTATAAAGACTCTATCCCTGTCAGACACAATCGAAGAAGGAAATCTACGAGCTTGACAATCTCCTTGATGAAAAGTTCAGGTATCTCCTTAGCATTAAAAGGATGACAAATGGCAACAAAGTGGGTATACTTGGTAAAACTATCCGCCACAACCATGATGGTATCTACCCCATATGCCATTGGGAGACCTCCTATGAAATCCATAGAGACATCTGATCAGACATGGGTAGGGTTAGGTAAGGGTTGTATTAGAATCAATTAGGATTATGTACATAATTAGGATTATATTGTATCTGTCTATATATAAACTGCATGTAGAGTCGTAGGAATCTCCTCTGATTTAGTTATTGTAATTAAGCCTTGATTATAGCTTTGTATTTATTATGTAAATAATATAAATAGTCTGTTTCGTATATATTGAGACACACGGTTTTACACAAACCCATGACTCTCTCTTTTTCTCTAATTCAACATGTATCCAAAGCCTAAAGAGAGATAATCCTTATAACCATGCATACCCAGTCGACCTATTGTCCTCCAGTGAGAAAGTTTATTCCGGCAAACCGTGTCTCCACTCCGGTTCCCGTATCTTCTCTGTCCCATGGTCCTTCCAGCAAGTTTTCCTTCCTTTGCCACTGACCATTGCCATCCGATGCCTTTTTCCAACTAGCTTTCCAACTGTAACCACCATTGGAGGACTCACCTCCCACTGCGCGGCCCAACACACAACACAGCTCCAAAGGACTGCTAACACGCCCTCACAAGCATTCTGAAGCATCCACGACCAGATTCTAGCACACCACTTTCGACCAGCATGTGCCAGCGCATGGAGACCTCTTTCTGGCTGCCATCTTCAATGCCGACCTCGCCATGACATTTCCAGCCTGACCCAGCCACTTTCCGACACAACTGTCCCCTGTGACGTGCCAGATCTGACCCAGATTGATTTCAGGTATATTTTGCTTTCAGTTTTTTGCATTGTGACCTGATCCATGGCTTCTTCTAGTCCTATAGATGCTACAAAGACGGAAACTCTTGTTTTCACCAACTTCATTAGTGCTCCTATTTCTACAAAAAAATTGGATTGTAGTAACTATGATACTTGGGCATCTGACATCAAGTTATGGCTGACCAGTCAAGGATACACAAATTATCTTTCCATGAAGGCTGATTCTATGCTTGAGACTGAACATCCAAAGTGGAAGAAGATCAATGCCCAATTGTGCAATGTGATTAAATCCACAATTCATCCCTCCCTCAAGCAAATCTTTCGCGCTCATCTCACATGTGAATCTGTTTGGGAGCAAGCAAAGGTTCTCTACACCAATGATACTCAGTTTTATGGAGTCTATCATGATCTTATGAGTGTTTTTGCCCCCAAAAAGTTTGATGGTTCTATGTCTACCTATCTGGGTAAGGTTCATGAATTGTTAGCCCCTGCAAAGACCCCCGCTAAGGAACTTGAGCAACATAGCACCTTCTTTATGCTTCTTGCTCTCTATGGCTTGCCATCGGAGTACTCCACGAACCATGATCAGATTCTAGGTTCACCTATTGTCCCTACTTTATCCACGGCAAGGGCCACCTTGCTCCGAGTTCCTGCCAAGCACACTTCTGATCAGCCGGCCACTCAACATTTGGTGATATATCTGCCCTTGTTTTTCAAGACAGCGGTTGTGGTCGTGGTGGACACTCTAGTTCTAAACCACATCCTAAATGTGATCACTGTCATCGCTTAGGCCACACCAATGATAAGTGTTGAACTTTACATGGTCGTCCACCACAGACTGCTAATGTTGCTTAGACTGATCCAACTGATACATTGAGACATCAGCACCTCCTTGGAAACTTGGTTAATCAATGAATCAATGAATCAATGAATTCAGTGAACTAGCCTCCAAGTTCCTGAATCACTTCACTGTTCGCGAGACTTAACCCAAGACGGCTGCCTTGATGAATCTAAAGCAAAACCAAGATAAATCACTCATGGACTTAATGAGCAAGTTCAACAAGGAGGTCCTCCAAATTAGAGACCTCAACAAAGCAGTAGCTATGCACTCCATAATGTTGGGATTGAAGCCAGGACCTTTTGCGACATCGCTTGCCAAAAAGGCTCCCCTCGATCTCAACGACCTCCAAGCTCGATCCGAGAAGCATATCGATAAGGAGGCAATCCTCACAGTCAAAAAGGACTTTGGCAAATCGGAGGAAAGCAAGAAGTAGAATCCGAAGCAAGCCAAATCATCCAGCAATTCCCCTAAGAAGTCAAGTCCCCAAGGTGGTTTCTTAGAATACACCCCTCTAAAAGTCTCCAAGGGAAAGATATTGCAAGTCTACCTCAGAGTTCAACAAGCTACCAAGCCAAGGCCTTTGGCATCTCGGCCCAACGTCAACACATTGAAAAGGCGTGACTATTACAATAGCCATGGCCACACCACAGAACAATGAACATATCCCTAAGATGCTATTGAAACTCTAGTGCAACAAAGGTGGTTGGACAAATATATTCAAAAATCTTGAAACCAGGAGACAAACCACTACCTGATAAACAAATACAAAAAAAGAAGCTACAAACATTAAGGAAGCCATAGGCCAAAGTCTCCATGCCGAGAACCTAAAAGCATGCCTCTAAGGGACGCTCTCCCAGCAAGATGACCATGATGAAGTGACCAAAACATTCACTGCAATTTTAGGAGGTTTCGCAAGTGGAAGAGAATCAAAATCTTCTCGGAAGAAACATCTCAGGTCAATTCTCAATGTGGCTCCTCACTCAATTGTTGAGAAAGATCATGAGCCAAGTAAAGCCCCTTGTATAGCTTTCATTGATGAAGATTATGAAGGAGTGATTCCAGGACATGATGACCTCCTTGTCATCTCAGCCATCATTGCCAACAACCACATAAAGCGGATTTTAATCGATCAGGGAAACTTGCATATGTGGCAAGTAGGACCAAAGAGCGATTTCAGTGGAAAGGACGGGATAAAAGGGAAAGGAAGGAGAGGAGAGTAGACAGGTAAATTATGAGAAAGGAATCAGGGCCTTTGGGCAAGGAGGAAGCTAGACCCTCAAAGAGCTAGCCTAGTATCTCAATTTTCCTATTTTCCATCTTGTTTTCTGCAATTTTCTGAGTTTGATTCCCAGCTTTTCTGTAATAGACAAAGAGGTCCCTATCTGCCCATTCCTTTTCCTCACTCCACACGTGAGAGTTTGTTGCAAAGGATCCTCCAAGGTGCAATCAAGAGGTGAGAGAGCATCTATGTTTGCTTTTGGAATTTGCCCGCCGATCGCATCTAATGGCTGCTCAAGAGTACCACCACCATTTCGAACGCATCCCAATTCAACTCCACCAATGACGCATCAACCAGATCTAAATCACCCAAATCAAATTAAACAAGCTCCCCATGCCTAGTATCAATCACTTAAGCAGTTTCTCATCTCCTATGGATTTATGAACTCACGCTCTGATACATCTCTCTTTATTTACAAGCCTCTTTATTTACAAGAGAGGTGATATTACTGCCTATTTATTGGTTTATGTTGATGACCAACTTCTCACAGGCAATGAAAGGGTATTTCTTAAGCGATTTTAAGATGCTCTATCTCAGACCTACTCCCTAAAGGATCTGAGTCACCCGAGTCACTTCCTTGGCATTGAAATTGTGCCACACCTACAGGACTCTTTCTCACTCAACATCACTATGTTCGTGATCTTCTAACCAAAGCAAAAATGGAGGATGCTAAACCTATCACTACACCAATGTCAACATCTTGCAATCTCACTCCATCCTCATATGGCAATTCATGTGACATCTCTCAATACTGTCAACTAGTTGGCTCCTTGCAATACTGTCAACTCTTTTGATGATTTGATAATACATGATTAGATGATAATATAAAACATTTTATACTGACAGTAGATCAAAATCAAACTTCTATACATATATGTGTATATACATATACATACATACATACATACATACATATATATATATATATATATGTGTGTATATATATATATATATATATATATATATGTAATATTACTCTAGTACCCATCTTTTTTTTATGATGTCGTAATATTACACTGATACCCATCTTTTTTCTATGATGTCAATACCCTGATTGATTTGTCAAACATTTATTGGTTGTTAGTTTTACTTTATGGACTTCATGCATTTATTGTGAGGAAGAACACCCAATAATTATTTGACAAATCATCCAAGGTACTAATACCTTGGAAAAAACCTAGGTACCACAACAAACACACATATATATTAGATTAATGCCTCTTTTTAGTGAGGCGTGCACTTTTTGGCACTTTCGCCTTTGACTACCTTCGAGTCCCCCCCTCCCCAACATATATATAAACACACACACATATATAACACCCTTTTTCAATGACGCGTACGCTTTTTGGCGGCTTTTCCCTTTGACTACCTGGGAACCCCCCTAATTCTCTACTATCATTCCCTTTCTTCTTAACACATACCCTAGAGATAAGTGAGTATCTAACACTCTCTTTCCACTTCTTATATTCAAACAAGCAAGCAACTGGCAAATTTGTTTACAAAGGTTCACCCAAAAAAAAAAAAAAATTGTTTACCCTACCCATTAATACCATCCAGCACTAGTTATACTATCCTATCCAAACTTTTAAGGCATTCCAAATGAGGCCAAAGAATATGACTCTGAGTCCAACCATAACACAACATAAAAGCACTATGAGAAGCAATAACCAAAAATAAAAACATTATTCCATTAATTTATAAGAGAAAAAAAAAATAATCAAAACCAAGCATTGCAATTACAATTGAAAGCAAAGAAACATACGGTGTAGATGATATCACAAGCCTGAGAATCTTGAACAACAATGCTAGCAATTTACCATGAGCTTCATGTTGTATTAAATAGAGAATTCCTACATTAGAGAAATCAGGACAGAAGTGTAAACATTGAGCAAGAAATGAATAATGAAAGGAGTTGAGAATAACAAAAATCAAAAGCACCATAAGAGGAAGTTTATAGACAATCACGCACTTCAATAAGATATTGCAAATCTTTTAGATACCTCTATGAAGTTCCAGTAAAATCTGCCCAAGAGAGCTTGAAAGTGCTGTAAAAGATCCAAATTTGCTAGATTCCTTATATTCTGCTACTTGTAGGAAAATGGAAGAACGACCATCCAACATGACCACAAGAGTTGACACAGAAGCCATGCGCACCTAGACAACAAAAAAGAACCTTATTTTAGCTAAGCATAACTATAGCAAGCCCCAATAAGATTGTTAGATTTAGCATATGTTAAATATGTAGGTTAACTGACTTTACGTCAATTGATGAGCTGTGAGCCTTGACTAGTTGCTAATTGTTAGGATGTAATTAGCTCAATTAGGCTTGCAATAACTCCTCTAATTTACTATGACCATTGTATAAATAACAGAGCATATGTGTAGCAAGACATAATTTCACTCAAGATCTCGTTTGTTTCTTCACGGTACTGTGGCATGATCCATCCCACTAGTAGTTGATCAATGCTGCCTCCCCAAACTGTGATTTTCTAGTCTCTGCTACACGATTGTGCTTCACAACAACCACCACTAGAAGCATGCACTCACCTCTTATGGCCCGTATTAGAGGCAAAACACTTCGACCGAAAATCACAAAAGACCTATTGTTGGCCACCAACCATTTTTCCATGCATTGTCTCCATCCTCTGCACAACTTCATCACACACCGCACATGTGAGCAGTGCCCTCTTGTCCGACTACCAACTTCCACCAGCATCACCAGTGACATTCATTTACCCTCTTTCTAATCTCAGTCTGAGGTTCTCAAACATTGAAACACATCACCAACACGACTCAATCCACTAGCCACTGTTTTTTGGCGTTTCTAGTTCGAAAATTAGCACCAAGCTCCTTTCTTGGTACTTGACAGCTTCTTCAACTAGCCAGCATGTCTACCTCTTGAAACACCTCAGAACCTCATTTGCTATCACTTTCTCTTCCACCACTTTGATTCCAAGTGAGAAATTACTTTGAGCTGCTAATTAGCTTTCTTGGTCAACTGTTGTGTAGTTAAGGTTCCAAGCCAACACACCACTTAGTCAAACATGCTAAGGACATGCCATCCAAGGACCAAACCATCAGCTTCCTAATATTTTTCATGTAGGTATTGCCATCACCCAAAGTATGTATATATATATAAACAAACAGGAATGTTGGAATGTTGACCTAGCGACACTCTCATGGATCCCAACATCAAACTTCTACTAGGTTAGGGGAGCCTCTAACAAATTTTGGTAAACATCAACAGCATGTTGGTAAACTTAACTGCCTTACAGCAACTCGATCAAACATCACTTTTGTTGCATGGTAAGTCAATTCCTATTGCTCCTTAGGATGGTCATTGGGATGTTGTGATTCATACTCTTACATCAAGAGTGCACCAGATAATGGGTTACTATACAAGAACAAAGGCAATACTCAAATTGTTGGTTACTGTTGACTTTGTTAACTCCAGCAACCAGTTAGCTGATATATTTACTAAGTCCTTGAAGGAGTCTCATGTTCACTTTATTTGTGACAAGCTTGGCACAAATGATAAATATACTCTACCTTGAGGGGGAATGTCAGATTTAGAAAATGTTAAATATGTAGGTCAACTGTCTTTATGTTAATTAATTAGCTGTGATTAGTTACTGATTGTTAAGACGTGACTAGCTCAATTAGGCTTGTAATTACTCCTCTAATTTATTGTGATCACTGTATAAAACTGACATATGTGTGTAGCAAGACACAATTTTACTCAAGATCTCCTTTGTTTCTTTAAATATCATTGGACATGTCTAAAACCGACAAAAGATAATACAAAAAACAAATGCATGCATTAAATTTCATAATATAAATATGTTTTGGGCAAACACTAGGACTGTATAACAAAAGTGAGGAAGCTAAACAAAAATATAAACAACAAAGTTAGTACCTTTAGACAAGGATCAAATAGCAAGCATGTCATCAAAGTTGCATCACACTTCCTATGAAAATGCAAATTAAACAATTATAAAGTTAGAAGAAAACCAAAAAAAAAAAAAAAGTCAAACGGAGAGAAAGATAAATCGTAAAAGTTTGAATTATAGCAAGGGGAAAAAAGCTTTGGCTATACCTTGGTTGTAGTACATCACTGGTTGGCAAAAGCAAGGACCATTGCACAGAGAAAGATTTAGAATCGACTTGACAAAGATCCTTCCCACCAAGGAAAAAAAATTAGACTAGTATTAAAAAGGGTCCTAATCAATGTTACCATCACAACTTTTTCCATATATGAAGGTTATCAAGAAAAAAAAGAAACTTGTTGAGGATCCATGTCATTATGAATTATTGGTGGAAAAAACTGAGATATCATAGTAACACAGGAAAGTGCAATAAAATTTTTGTTCAAGTTTTGAATCGGTGCCTTTTTCCTAATGAAAATGTTCGAAAACATAAAGGGAAACAATCAGTTTGTAGGCCATTCTCGCTGTTTTTTTTTTTCCTTTTTTTTATAAAATGAGAAATTCATTAAGACAAAAAGAAGAAAATTAAAAGAAATTTGGAGGTTAAGGGATCCTCCATAGCAAAAAAAGAAAAAATAAAACAACAAAGAAAAAGAGAAAACATCAATGGAACAAAGCTGCCCAATCCCTTTGCATATCTGTTAGGAAAAAACCTTAATAAAGACCATATACTTCACACCAAATAGAATCCAAACGCTTAATCTTATCCCAAATAAAATGTTGGGCCAATGAAAGCTCCTTAAAAAAGGAGCGTTATGCTCCAACCAAATGCACTAAATAGTAGCATAGATTGCTCATTGCCATAAAAATTTAGGCTCTTTACTTCTACCAAAACCACTAAAGCTAGTCATCAAATATTGGGGTCCAAGAACCTAGTGCACACCCAGCATTAACCAAAAAGGCCAAACAATATATTCCATACAAAAACAGCAGCAGAATAATGTAAGAATATAGGAATCGATTATGAACAAGCACCCTACATAACACACATATATCAAGGTGTTAGAATACTAGTCTAGATTCATTAGCATTGTAGTCCAGATTCTTCAGAATATGTTAGAATATTAGTCAACTATAATTATGACAGTAGTCAATACCTATTAATTAGCTCTATAATTTATCTTTGATTAGGTCTTGTAATTAATGCACTCATTGTAAAAATAAGATGGACTATGTGTACAAGACACAATTTCTAATTTTCTCGCAAATACTCACTATTTCAACATGGTATCAAAGCGATACCATCCACTGTGACCTAAACCCACCATGGTTGCAATTGTGTAGTGTTTTCTAGTTTCTTTCATTTCAGTTTTGTTAACAAAGTAATTTGCCATTGTCGAGTTCTCTTCCCTTGTTTGTTTTCTCTGTTAGTCACTACCCTGTTTGTTGAATCAAATATCAAACCCACCATTGTGATCCAGCATTCAATGATTGATTGCACTTTTCTGGTTTAAAGCAGCTCTTATTCTAGCACAAAGGGGCCCAACCCCTGTGATGTAGCCCAGGAATTATTCAAATTTTGAGTTGAATGGAAAAAAAGGGATAATATGGGAGTAGGTAAGGTAAGTTTGTGGGATATTAGGGTTTTGTGGGAGGAGTCCACCTCCTTGGATAAGAATCTGTTATGAACAGAATTCTATCCTCAGTTGAAATAAACACCTGAAATATTTCTGAATAATTCTTCACTCAATGCTGTTCAGAATTACATAAAGCATCACAATTTATAGACCTTATGTGACTCTAGAACTGACTGACTCTTAAATGACCAAATTTATGAACTTTGATTGACTTTAAGACTGTACTTAGAACCCTACATAGAACCATGACTTTTGAGTAGTTCTAGACCTAAATACATAGAACTATGACTCAAAACATTTATCATTCTTAATTAATAATTACTTTTCTGTATCACCCTGGTGTGAGATGAGCCCATGCCCTCCTCGTGTTATTTTTTTTTTTGTTGGTTTGGCAGCTTCATAACTTGATCTGAACAGATTTTGTTTTCTTGATCAAATCAGAGGTTTGGTAGTAATGTATTATGCCACAAGTTTTGATTCTTGTTATGTTCTGATGGTGCAGTACAAAGTATGTTGCTATGATGGTTCATGTGGGAAGTTTCTCATGAATCTTGGGTGACTTTTTATTTCTTGGGGGTTGGGTTCAATATCTGAGCTTTTTTTTTTTTTTCCTTAACACATTTCAAACACTTTAATAGCTCCACTGGTAACATGCCTAATAGCTCCTTCGACAGTAGTCTCACTAGTGGATGAGCTTCATTTAATGTTAAGAAAGAGGCACTCCTTTTTCAGTTATTCAACCAAAGTGAACAAAAACCAGATAATGGAAATGTTAGTGGGAATAAACATGGGAAGTGTTAGTACTGTCATGGTCAATATAACTATCATATTCCAGGGTTAAGTCACATTTGTTAAGAAAGAGTGATCATGGATGTAAGTGAACACACATATCCTTGTGAAGTGAACGAACAAGGGAACACACTAATGTGTGCATTAACAAAATAAAACAAAATATTGACAAAATATGATAAATTTTAAAGATTAAGATTTACAAAATAAAAATCATAGGCCATAGCAATGGGATAATGGATGAGTTAAGGAAAAAAGGTAATTTAGGTAAAGATAATGAGATAATAGTAGGAAAATGGCCGTAAATTGGTTCTAATTCTTCGAAGCTATGTTATCACCAATTTCTTACTCATGTACTCTTCATCTTAGCCTTTTGACTATTTAAGAATCTTGGCATAATCTTAAATTTGACTTTTGGGCAAATCTAACAGCAACTTACCCAAGAGCTGTTGTTCAAGTGGTACCAAGTCTCTCATGAGATTACTTGATCTAAGATTGTATCCCAACCAGGCCACTTTGCTTGGACTTTAGCCTACCCACACCCCTCCCCACACGAGAGCTATATTTGGATTTTTTGAGTGAGAGAGAAGAGAGGGGAGGGGAAGGGGAAGGGGATAGAGGGGGAGTTTATTTCCCTTATTTAATTTAAAACAAACCCTTTCCCCCTCCCTCCCCCTCATTAAAAATCTTCCAAACAAAGGTTCAGTACACTTCTTCCAAACATTCCCTTACCCCTCCTTACCTTGCATCCAAACATAGCATGGTACTCAAACCTCCTTTGTAACCAAAAAAGAATCTAACAGAAACTTCAGTCTTAAGGATTTAAGTGCTCATAAAAGTACATTGGAAAGGGAGGACAACAGTTTTCGAATTTACCTGTATACAAATAATGGCAGCTACTCTAACCCTAGAGTTCTGCCCACTACCAGTACCTTTAGCCGATCCATCACCATCACTAAAATCTGAATCTGAAGATGTAACATTAACAGCAGAAGATTCATTGTCTGAGATATATTGGAAATGCCTAGCTCTATTGTGCTTCACATTTGAACAATCCCTTTTCCGCAAGTGTGGAGGCCTATATGCACTATGATCCAACTTGTTCACTTGTTCCCAGCTTGCCTGGGGACTCACTATACTATGTTCCTTCTCCTCACGACCAATAAGCAGAGAAGTACTTGCTGTTCTACCAGGAAGGCCATAAGTTAAGAACTTTCGCAGAACAGCAACAAAAACTGACACCTAGAAAAAAGATCCAAGTGTCACAATTGCTAGGGGTAAAACAGAATGATTTAATCTTCATATTAAAACAAAAATGTATTAACTTACATGATCAGAAACAGAACATTTAGGGTCAATAAGAATCAAATGCAGACAGCACAGAAAAGATTCATAAAACCTGCAAACCAGATGTGCAGCAACTTGTAAGAAATGACAAATGACCGAAGCATGTAATCTCTCGGAGTTTAATCATTGCCTTCTATTCGGATCTTCCATCATGCAGGTTACCTGGACATAGCATTATCTTCAACAACTGGGGTTTTCAATGCCATGAGATCCATTGTTTTTCTGACCACCTATTTCAGAAGAGACCAATTATAATGTTATGTTTGCATTAATATATAAATTTTACAAAACCAGACAGATGTATTATATACCTCAATCATTGATCTCCAGGTATCAACTGGGAAGGATGACCCAGCTCTTGAGATTGCTTCACCAAGCATCGCAAAAGCTACTGTCTGTAATTCACATGAACTGCTTTCTGTGGATAATCTCATAGTAATCTTGGTAGGAGATCCTTCTTTGGATATTGAATGAGGCATCCAAAATGACACAGCATGAGAGCTCACAATAATGTGAAGAAGAAATTTAACCAGTAACATATCTTCAGACTGCAACCATCTTCGATGAGACAAAGTAATAATACATCTGGAGAGGGAGCAGATTTTGTACAATGTAAAATGAAAGTATTATCTACCAAACCAAAAATTGAAAGGTATTAACAGCAAAACTCAAAAATTGGTGGAGAAGCACATAACAACATTAACCCCCTTTCAATCAATAGAGGTCAACAATTTTATAGCATAAACAATATTGGCTGATTCAAAAATATATTAACTAATAATTCATCTGTAAAAATTATAAGGAAAAAAAAAACTATAAGAAAAGGTCATGAATTATGACAAACACTTAAAAACATGCTTTCAGAAATACAGAAAAAGATATAAAGCACGGTGACTACAGATCAGAATTGAAGTCTCAGATATAATAAAAAAGTAATAATAAAGTGTCATTTCAAAATAATGGAATACATAATCTCAATATTTTAAGAAGACCGAAAAAAAAAAAAAAAAGAACCTGCTATAACCATTAAACCTGCATAATCTCAATATTTTAAAAAGACCGAAAAAATAAAAAATAAAAAGAAAAAAGAACCTGCTATAACCATAAAATCTGCTCTGTCTCTCTAATGCTTCTCAAATAAAGGCATTATTTGATATATATTACTACAATATAACAACCCAAAAAACAAGCCATATGTATGGGTACTGTCTAGGAAAGATAGAATTTAGCGTCAATAACCTGACAGCTTGTAAACATTCAATAGCAGGACTAATTGTTGCACTACTGGGAATTCCAGTAAACTCGTCACTAGTAGCAACTTTTCCAAGAAAAAGATCCAGCATCTTCCCGAAACAATTAAGAACACTAGTGAAAGAGGAGAAATTTATATCGAAAGAAACACGACGACATACATCCTGGATCTGCGAAAATAAAAACACAAGATAGGAACAGCATAATCACTTCGTCATAAAATTTAAAAGCATTTGCTACTAGTATGTGTATATATATAAAAAAAAAATGGGGGAAACAAAGAAAAGCAAAACTGATACCAAACGTGATGTCTGTGTATAGATATGAGTCATATCTTCTTCATCCAAAGAAGTCGCTGCAACCAATTCCATCATAAACAAAATGTCCGAAAAAACCTTAGAGACAAATTTCAACAACAAATTAGATGGACGATTATACAAAGAAGAAGAGAGAATAACTTGAAAGCATTTATGCGTTTCAGAAGATACCTCATGGGAAGGAAGTTCAGGGGCGACGGACGCCAAAGCGTGGGAATGGGAGAAGATAAGATTATGGAGCATTTGGGCGGTTGAAGTACGAGGAGGGGTCGTTAGGGTTTCATCCCTCAGCGTTAAAAAGGCGGTCCTCCACGACCTAACCAGCGGCGTCGGAGCCGGTGCGCCAGAGCCCGTTCCCGCCATGAAAGTAATAACGATTACTAACCAAGAAAGGAGCACTCTCTACTCATGGCTTGGGGGACATTGATTCAGCGAACTCCTACTCGAGGTCATGCACCGTCTTCTAACTCTAAAGGTAACATCCTTATTTTATTTTTGTTGTCTCCATTTATGACATATTAAAATTTATTATCTTTTTTTTTTACTTCTACGATATCCCTTCACCTTAAATAATTTTTTGACTTTCAGTTATGTCTAAGATACAAGACCTACTAATAATACATATTATATTTATATTTATTAAGAATCGAATTTTTAATATGATATTTAAAAAACACAAATCACTTCTACTTAAATTAATATATATTAATAAATTATTATCTTTTTAAAAATTATATTTTATACAAAATTTATTTATTTATATTAAACATTTTATATAATTTTTAATAAAAACAGTAGATTAAAATTAAATTTTAAAATTTAATATGTTAAAATATTTTTCTTTTTTAATTTGATGAAATATTGATTTGTATAAATTTGTTAAAATTTAAAATATTTTGTTCATTTTTTAATTCAAGTATACACGTATATATTATTTGAAAAATGATAACACAATTTAATATAAGTATACAATCTATTATTTACTAACAAATTGTAAAGTATTAATGTACTCTCAATTTGTATTTTTTATTTTGATAGTTTAAATAATTTATTACATAATAATTTATATTTTAATTTATTTTATATAAATATATTTGAATTTTAAAAATAATTATAACTGTTTTATAATTTTATTATTTTTAAAATATGTTTAAATATAAAGATAGTTAAAATTATTTTATAATTTTTGTTTTTAAAAATATAATCTATACTATTATAAAAGAAATTCTCTAATTAGTCTACAGTACTAATAAATTAAATTCAATTGTTTTTAATATGCTAATTATGGTCTCGTCTTTTGTTTTTATTATCTTTTTGCACTAATCTTCTTATTAATGTGGGGTTTTTGCCATATTATTTATATTATAGAATATTAGTAAATATAACATATGTTTTCCATTAGTAACATATTTTTTTTTTATAGAATCTTTGAAGAAAATGAAGAAAAGAGAGTTAAGAAAAAGAGGATGAAATACCTTGAAACTGTTTAGGGTGGTTTAAGGGTTTTTTTTTTTGGATTAGTTTAAAGTAGTTTCAAGTAATGACATTTTTGAAATAATAAAAATTAGAGACCAAACTCCCTAATCCCTATTATAATAGTAAGATTCTCTATTATTTACTAATACATTGACGGGCACGTAAGTTTTTTTTTTTTAAGATTAGTTCAAGGTGATTTCAAGTAATGATATTTTTAAAATAATTAAAATTGAAGATCAAAACTCCGCAATCCTCAGTATAATAGTTAGATTATCTATTATTTACTAACGCATTATGTCAATATGCATTTTTTAATTTTTATCTAATTATATTATGAGTAAATATCTATATTTAGTTATATTAATATAAAAAATATATTGAATTCAGTTTTTTCAAAGTGAAGAATTTGCTTTAAAAGAAAAAGTGAATAATAATTATTAATAAAAAAAATTAAGAATATAAATTTTAATAATTTCATAATTTGTTATATATATATATATATATATTATCTTAATCTCAATCGTTAATTTTTTTATTAATAAATATAATTCTTCACTTTTTTTTTAAAAATGAACTTCTCACTTTAGGTATGTTAAATACAAATATATTAACCTTTAATAAAAACAATACCTCATAAAAATAGTGACTAATTTAATTACTTAAAAAACACTTAAAGAATACAAATCTCTTATTTAACATGTTAGTTTTTAATTATAGAAAATATCATTTTTAATTTTATAATATCTAGCAAAGT
The DNA here is from genome assembly GCA_019955255.1 of Castanospermum australe. Taxonomy (NCBI): domain Eukaryota; kingdom Viridiplantae; phylum Streptophyta; class Magnoliopsida; order Fabales; family Fabaceae; genus Castanospermum; species Castanospermum australe. The sequence continues at coordinate 957,455 of NSJW01000637.1, forward strand.
CAAATTTATGTTAAATGTAAATAAAATGTAGCTAGAAAATGATTATTTGTTCTAATTAATATGGTAACAATTACCAAATGCAGCATCTTCTTTTTTGTTGTTTGTTTTAGATAAATAAAGTAGATAAGAAATTGAAATTATATATTGTTTAAAGAATTGACATGAAGAATATATATTTGAACCAAAGTCCTGAAAACCGGACCAGATCGGTCGGTTCAACCGGTCGGATCGGGAACAGGTCCCCTCACCAGTTCGGGCGACTTCCCAGAACCGGTAGGGTCAAAAATCAGTGAACCGGTTCCAAACCGGATGAACCGGTCAAACTGGTACCGGTCTGTATGATTGAGCTTGACAGAGAGTTCTTCGACTGCGGCACAATTTTTGAGCAACGCGTTCATCCCGTTAGATCCAAAACTGCAAGATCCACAGGAAAGCTTCTTCAAACCCTTGCAGTTCTTGGCAAAAGCCTCCATGCCAGCATTCGTAAGTTCGCGGCAGGCACAGAGTTCACGAATTTGCGGTCGCATTTCAAGGCAAGCTTGGTGACGGAATCGATACAAGAGAAGATGGAGGGGATGACTGGAAGGAAATCTGATTGAGCATGGAGGGAGAGACGGTGACGGCTCTCTCCTTCGATCTGGAGCCATCGGCGGCATACGAGAGAGCAGCGGTTGCAGTCAGCAGAGTTAAGTGACTGGAAAATGGAAGCTAAAGCACTCATCGGGGAGATCCAAGATGTAGTCAGGGATTGTATCCATTACTACCTTATGACGGGAGTCATCATCATCGTCGTGAGAAACCAAGGCCGTGGATCTGGTCTTGGAGTTTGAATGGTGGCCGTGAGCGCTTTCGCGACTGCAAGCGATGGCGGCTGTCGAAGCTGCCTGGCCCATACACGGTGATTCTGATTTGAGGAATTGAACGGCGGAGATGAGAAGCCTCAGGCTTTGATACATGCAACTACTATGGTAACAGTTGGCATTTTCATGATAGCAAGGTGCTCCCCTTTATTTGAATACCCACCTATGGCTTTGATTGTTATTACTTTTGGACTCTCATTACCATACCTTTTACTTTGTCTTTTGCTGTAATTTTCATGTTATATAACATTATTTTAATCCAACAATGATAGCAACACTGACTATTCAAACTCACTATTCAAATTTACCTTTGAAAATTTTTAAACGCTTGGTTCATAGCACTGTGTCAGTATCTGAGGCCTGAACTCAGTCAGAGATACTGTAAGCTTATGCCATTGACTAATAATAAAATATATAATAAAAAAAAATTATACAGTTATTAATTCGCTTACAGTACTGGTCTAGACTAGTCATATCATTTCAAATAATAAAAAAAAACTAGACAGAAATTTATCTTCTTCTCTCTGGCATTTAATTATTTTATTAGTATATATATATATAAATATATTTATATTTATATATAATATAAATATATTTAATTATATTCCGATTCGATTACGGTTCGATCACGATTGAACCATTAAACTTTAAATCAATACCTCGACCGATTCAGTAATCGGTTTGATTTTCAGAATCTCGGTGACCACACGCGCCTTGGGCCAAACCTCCTCATCACATGCTTTGTCGCCTGTGCTGCGCCCTTTGGTACTGGATAAAAGGGCTGTCGACAGTCACAATAAAATTAATTATGTAAAGAATATTACATTAATAATAAGAAATTGAGAAATAATATTATAAGAAGCATGGAACTTAATTACTGGAGCATGCAGGGTCAGTGACGTGACAGAATGACGGTGTTTGACTGCAAGCGCAAGAGCCAAAATGCATCCCAAAGAATGGGCCACAATGTGGCCAGATTTCACCTTGTGGACCTCCAGCACAAACACTCGATCATCTCTACATGCTCTCTTAAGAGTTAGAAGCAGTCCCTCGGCTTTGGACTTTCTTCCAAAACCAAGCAGATCAACCGCGAACAACCTGTAATTGGACTAAGCTGCGTTCGATTAATTTGGGAACAGTGTTTCCGTCCAAAATAATGAGGATGAAATGAACCCATGTATGAACAGTACATCTCTTGCTTCATCTGATACACGCAGAGTCACAGACATACACATGAAAGACCCGATAAGATATGACCTAGCATACTCATTGATTGTGTTAATTTGATCTATAGACTAACTTCCTCTACTAGCTAGTCTTGATTAAATACTTAATTACCTCTGCTGGGACCTTGAGCTTTTACAAAGAGAGTGGCTTTACTAGTAGTTGATGATGAAGAAGAGATCCAACGTGGGCATAGTTTGCAATCGCAGTCGGACCATCTTGGAATATGATGCAGTTCCTGCCTTCCCATTTTGCCCTGAAGCATTTCGATGACGGTGGTGTTCACCGCGCTTCCTCTCTTGTTCTTATTGTCGGAGCAAGATTGTAGAATGGGGTCGTCCAACCTGAGCCGCTTGAGCTCATTCACAGTTAACATTGACACCTCAGACACCAAAGAAGGACGAGAATAAAGGGTGTCAGAGATTTCCTCCAACTGTAACTTGCTTGAGCTCAGAGACACGGTCTTGGATTCGCCACCTCGTTCCGAAACCAAGATCTTGCCGCTGCTTGTGATGGCTTCCTTTGCGGAGGAGCAATAGCAGGGCTTCCACTCCCCCTCAATCATCAAGTCCACGGCTTTGAAAATAAAACAGCAGAAAATCAACAAGATCCAGAGCACAGAAAGCGATGATGCTCACTGCCTCGTTCACTACTCTGCCACTTAAAGCTAAAATGGATCCAGCTTTTCCCATTATGCGTGCAGATCATGCAAACAAATAAAGCACCCAAATCGACAAAGAAGCACTGAGGAACTGGACAAATTCAAAAGGGTTGTCACAAACAATGAAATCGTTAATTAATGCGTGGCTAACAATGATCTGAATATGTTCTTAGTAGAGAATGCCATTAGGGAGAATCAATGGCCGAATGTTGGGTTTCTCTTGAAAAATTCGGACCCAACGCTACCAAAACTTGCATAGGCAACAGAATATGGGTGTTGGCATATTTGGCATCCCGCTTAGGGGAAGTGGACACTGGAGACCGACACAAACACAGCCTTCCAAGAGCAATTAACCCGCTCCTTTTGTTATGTTTCGTTTGATGAAAGCGTGTGATATTGCCTCTCTTAAAACTTCAACGCAAAAACAGCCAAGTAAAAAAAAAAAAAAAGTAGTTGGTAGTTGAACCCCCGGTGAAGAAACAATTTCCCCCAGCCAAATATTCACTATTCAGCTTTAGATAGAGTATAAATAATTGATGTTATATACTAAAGGAATAAATTACACTTGCCTAATTCTCTTAGATAATCACTTTCTTGCCCGTACGAAATTATCATTGCACCAATTTCCCCTTCTGCTTATCCGCTTGGTTTGCTACTCATCCATTGTTACCAAGAAAGCATACCTCATTAATGTGTATAATTATGTAATTATAAATACTCAATCATTTTACTTTTATCAGTCGTTTAAGATTATTGTACGAGAATTAATACAACTATTAAATAATTTTAATTGTAGGTAAATATAGTTTAATATAATTAAATTATTTTTTTCTCACTTCATTAATATTTTCTTTCTTTTTCAATTTAACTTACTTCACTAATTCTCTTTCTATTAAAAGATAAGGGTAAAGTAAAAAAAAATTAATTAATATTTTTTCAATATTATTAAATGACAGATATAGTGTGACAATAAAATTCTTTTACACAAAAGACAAAAGTGGACAGAGAGAATAAATAAATAGGTCAATCTGCACCAAACCTCAAGTATAATGGTATTTAATGCGATTTGTCTGTGCCACATGAGCTCCATGCTATTAGTTGAGGTGTTCATAATTGAACCAAACCAATTTAAATAAAAAAACTGAATCGAAAAACTAAAGACTGAATAAAATTAAACTTAATTAGTTTTGTTTGGTTCTCTTTTTATACAAACCGATTGGTTTGGTTCGGTTTTTAGTTTTCATTTATGAAATTGAACCAAACCAAACCAAACTCATGTAATTATATATATATATATATATATATATATATATATATAATTACATACTTATAGATGATTAAATTTTAATTTATTATTATTTTTATAAAAATGTTTAAGTTAATTTGTTATTTATATTTATTTAATTATGCTTTTATTAATACTTTTAGGCTAATGTATGGTTAATTAAGTCATGAGAAAAAAAGTAGTATAGTTGTATACAAATTTTTTTTTAAAAAAATACTTGAACAAAAATCAATTGGACCAAACTAAACTAAATATAAGAAAATCGATTGGTTTGGATCAGATGACTTTTTTCCTCAAAATCGAACCAAACCAAATTTACCATTGTTCTCAAACCTTTGCCAGCCTTATATGTTTTCATTACTTCCTCTCAAACTTGGTTACATGGCTGCCTATATTGTAGCTTTTATTCTTTTTTCTTTGGCTAAGGTATCCTCACACACATTTTTGTAAGACTACTATCTGGAGTACTGTTGCGATTAAAAAGTTATCTTAACAAGTGCTTCATCTGAGGTTTAAACTTGGTCCAGTCTATAGAAGCACAACTCATTTATGACCACTACATCCAACATTTATTGGTATATTGCAACTTTTATTTACAAGTAATACTATATCCTTCAAAAAATTTCTCATAAAAGGTAAACAAAAAAAATTCCTTATAGTAATCCTCGAATACTTAATAAAATAAGTTATAAATGAAAAAATAAAGTATTTAATATTTTTAAAACATAAAAAATATTTAATACTTACTTCATTTAGTAATTAAGAATATTATTAAGAAAATAAGTTACGAGAATATATAATCATTCTTTTATTTATATATTTATTGTAATTTTTTAGCTAATTTTTATTAAATTTTTAAAAATATTTTAAATAAATAATAGTTTCTTATTCTTAATCAAATTAATTATTTATGACTTATACATATTCAAACTCTTCATTATTAATTATAGTATCTAATTAATTTTAAAAGTAAAGAGTAATGTCATCATAAATCACTCAACTCAATGATCTCACTTTTTTGTGAACAACTTCAAAACTTTATTAGTTTACTTATTTAACAAAAAATCAATTATTTATCTACCTATTAGGATGTTTCTTCCATCTCCATTCTTACTTTCTTTCTCAATTAATCCTCTAAAATTTTAAATTTATCTAAACAGAATCATTGTTAATAGCAAGCTAAATTTGATTATAAAAACATTGTATGCTCATCTTTATAACTTGTCATTTATATGCAAAGAATATTTATAAAAGCTTTTGATAAATATGCAAAATAGTCCTTTGACTAAAATTAAGTATGACTAAACAATGTTAAATGATCAAATAATAATCAAATAATAATTGTAATCAACAAAAATCAATGCTAGTAAACGAAGTACTAATTAAATCTTCAATTTCAACAATAACGCTAGCATACTTGTGATATCGAGGGAAAGGATTCTTAATCACCCTATTAGCCTCTAATTGGCAGGTAGACTCGTAGAATAACTTCCTGGTGCCCTGCGTCCAAGCAAGCTGCATATACCATGGAGAACAGCCAAAAGCTCAACATGGATATTATCATAATGACCCACATGACCAAAATGACCTAAGACCCAAGCTCCAATATCATTCCTCAAGAACCCTCCAAAGCTAGCACGACCCAAGTTCCCAAAAGAGCTTTCACCCACAGTAAGCTTTAGGAAGCCTTCCAAGGGGTGGACTAGCTAACAAGTCTATGACTTTGCATCTAAATGTGATCAGCAAGTCAGGAAGATTGGATGGAATCCACAAGGTGAGTAATAGCCCTGACAGTTCTCGAAACATGCCAAACTTCTTGAGAGATCACTTCCAAGTTCCTCATATATAACACCCTACCCTAGAGGTGTTGTGCTACATGCTTATTTGGTTAAGTTTCTTTGTTTATAATTAATGAATATAGTTAAGTTAATTTAATTCATAATTCAATGATTTATTTTTACTCTTTGTGTCTAAGTATTTAACCTTTAAAACTAAATTACATTTCATGCATAAATAGCTGAGATAAAATCCTTATTAAATTAGATTGAAAGTGCAAAGTATCTTTAAGGCTCTTATATACTTAATGATAGCCTATCTTGGATTAATCTAATAGCTTTCAAATGAAGTGTTTTTACACAAATTTTAAATTAACACTTATGATAGAAGTTCAAAACTTAACTTTATAAACTTGGGTTCTTACTAAATCTTTCATATAACCTTATTAGGGTTTATGTTTTAAAGCTTTAATTTGATTAAAACCTAATTTAGAAACCCTAAAGTCGGTTTCTTTTTAAAGCAAAAAAACACAATTTCTCTGCCTATCCACCTCTTAGGGCTAGGGTTCAATTGCTTAATCGCCCAAGTACCAGATTTGAGTCATGTTCTTGAGTTGGTCACCACTCAGGCGCTCAGTCCACCGCTTAAGTGCCAGTGTTACTACCCAAGCGCCCAGTTTTTGAGCTTAGGCTCCCAGAAGGCAGTGAACCACCACCTTGGGGTGCCTAGGCGCCCAAGTGGCAGAATGATACAAGTATTTTTCTTAATTTGTATGTTATTTTGTGGTTATGGCACTTTGTTCTAACTTCTATTAAACATTTTTTTACTTAAGTTTGGCTAGGTTTTGAAGAGTTTAGCTATCACTTAATCTTAAAAGTATAACATTATGCACAAAGGATGTATTGGCACAACAACAAATAAATCATAACCAAACCACTTTTATTTCATGTTGTATATGTAGACTAGGGTTACAAAAAGTACCACCAATATCTATTTTACAATAAAAAATGGGGCTTAGTTAGGGGTATTATACAAAACCCCATAAGGTGATATTCAACCTAGCTACATTACATTACATTTAAACTAGTTTAGGCATGTCCTCCTCCTTAATTATCATAGTGAGTAATCGTAATGCCATGGATGACTCGAATGGGGCTTGTTCCCGGAACATCTACCTATATTATCTCAATCTCCACCACTATGATGACGTAAGGCATCTTGATCTTAATATGAAAACATCACATACAAAGTGAGACAAATAATCTCAATAGGAAACATCAACATTCAAGTTAAAAACCATGTAATGTTTTCAGCTGTATAATATACAGAAAATGCTTCTCCTTTTTAACTTTCTCTTATTCAATGAGTATGTTGCATATGCTAGATTACCATTTCATCAATTTTTCATTTATAAAACCTTACATGATTGAAACATAGGAATAAAGCTCTTTCTATTACAAAAACGTCCCCTAGCCATTGCCACTAATATGACCTTAATCATATGGGGTCACATCCCTTGAGAATCATTTCCAAACTTAGGTGAGATCAACCCCCATAAGGATAATTTCTCAAATTCATCATGATCATTTCCCTAAAAGGATCATTTCTAATTAATTGGTAAGATAGCATAGTCTTCCTTTATCAATGATACCATTACAATTTCAAAAGAATCTTTAACATGGAAGGAGCATTAATAGGGCATCTTCTTACCAGTTCATGATAAAAGGTGAAGAAGAAGTAGAAGTAGAAGAAAAATATTAACTCAAAATATTAACAAAACAAATCAAATAGAGAAGGATTGGGAGAAGGGTTGATATTTCCTACACTTGTTGAACTTAGAACTTCAAGAGTTTCCCTCCTTGTGTTCACGTGCTCTAGCCTTTTTCTCACACTCTCAAGAGTTTCCTCTAATGCTTTGGTATGATGTGTGTCTTGGAAGAGCATGGGTTGAAGTATTTATAAGCACTTTGGGAGATGCATGGCCGTGGGCTTTGGGTGAGGGTGTGACGTGAGAGTGGCTTGGATAGGGGAAGGAAGAATTCCAAGTTTAAGACCTGTGATCCTTAGGTTTAATTGCCTTTCTTTCCACTTGTCTTGCTAGGGTTCTTACACATGGCATTTTATCTTTAATTCATGACTGCTTAGTTACTTAAAGTTACTAACTTAGACTTAGTTTAGTTACTTTTTAACTAATTTTTCCTTTTTGTCTCATAGTTGACTTAGTTGACTTGGTTACTTTTTAACTTTTTCATTAATTTTTAACTAGATTCCTTGCTGTTAGTTAGCCTAATCATCATTACATGTTATTAATTACATGTTATCCTTGACTAGGCCTTACTTAAGAGACTAAGACTCTCTTCTAAGCCTCACACATGGGGTTCCTCTTTCCTCCCTCAAAAGTTTATCTTGTTTTCACATTACTTTATTTCTTAGAGTATTTATCTTCTTAGAAACATCCCACATGCTCTTGCCTCTTCTTCCTTTCTCTCTCACATATGAACACTCTCTTGGAAGACAATTCCATTGTCTTTTCTCTTCTTACATCAATTGGGTCAAGCTTTTGGGCTTTTCGGTTTTGGTCTTAGCTAATTCTAGGCTTTTATTTTCTAATTAGGTTTATACTTTGGGTTGGGTTTAGCCTACTTCCTTCAGCTAATTAACTTCTAATGGCACATAAATTCGGTTAGAGTTCTTAGGTTGCATTACTAGTAGGGCCTAAGTTTGATTATAGTCTTAGTTTTAGGGTCTTTGGGCTTAGGCTTTTATAGTTTAGGCTTTTTGAGTTTCTTATTTGGGCTTGATTCCAGTCATAATTAATTAAGGTGAATTATCATCCTATATTAGCTTTCATTATATGACTTGTTCTTTTCTAAAATTCTAATGGGTGTCAAACAAACATATTCAATACACAAGCATATAAAATTAATTTAGGAGATGTTACATCATACGCCAAATCCACCAAAGAGAAGCAAGGAAAATGGTGTTATTTTTTCTTCCCCATATTTCTCCATCTAATCATTAACATCGGGAATGGCCAACAATTCATTATCTAGGGTTAAACCAAACTGATCCTATATTTTGTGGGATTTTGGACAATCTCTAAGATAGTGAAGGATAACTTCAGTAAGGTACTAAGGTTGAAACATTTCTTGCAAATAGGGGAAACAGTCCTCTATGGGCTCGAAGCAAATTAGTAGGTAGGGCTTCTTTCGTAATGAGCAACACAAGAAACTTGATCTTCTTAGGTGCTTTCAATTTCCAAATCCATAACCAGGATTTTTGGATGCTGAGTTAATGGTAGTCATGTAAAAGTTACTCATAAGTTAAGGAAGAAGTGAACATACTCATTCATTTAATCACCCAGATATGGCAGTCTTTCACAAACCCTATTCTAGCCATAGGGATAGAGCAAGTCATAACAGAGAGTTGGTTGTTAAAAAGAGTACCAAGATGATCCAGCCTCTAAGATTAATCTTGCCATACGTCTTTGACTTTAAGTTGTGAATAGTAATATGGACCACCTACACCAAGTCACACAATGGGTGAACATTGAAGCAATCTTCATACCAATCAGAAACATCACCGTTACCAATTGACCTTGTAATCCTCTCTTAAGCTTGTTCATTGCTTTAGAAATAGATCTCCAGACATAAGAAGATTTGAAAATGACTTGATCTTGAAGAATATATACTTCTATTCTCCAGGAAATTATCATAGAGAAGCTTGACCCAAAGTTTATCCTTCCAATGAATAAGGCTCCACACATGTTTGCCAAGAAAGGCAGTATTAGTAAGTTTGGAAATATGCGCACCCAGACCCCCATGGCGCTTAGGGGAGATGATAAAGTCTCAATTGACCAAGTGGATACCCTGATTTTGGTTATTATTCTAAATGAAATTTTTGGCCAGGGAGTCCAATTCATCTCCCACTGATTGAGGTACCTAGAGATTTTGCATTACATGTATTAGAATGGAGGAAAGAATCAAATTAACCACTGTTAGTCTTCTAGCTTTGTTTAATAAATGACCTTTCCACGTAGCAAGTCTGTCATGAACTTTATCCATAATGAAGTTAAAATATGAATTCTTAACCCTTCCTTGATGCAAATGGAGGATATACTAGTACTGGAGAATAAATCCATCTTGGAGTAAGGAACTCCATTAGAACACATGGCTCTTGATTTTTGAATGTTCATTTTAAGACCATATATGCTAAACAAAACTGTTCACACCAAGTGTGGAGACTACCTAAGCGAACACAAGTATCTAATCTTGATGAACATAAGTAATATGATCTTAATTGCTTCTTTTCGAGGTGGCTTCAAGGTGGGGTGTACCTACAAGGCCATTCCGATGCCTAAATGAGCAAGCGTGAGAGTAAGATTGCAAGATAAAAGGTAGAGTTAGATGATCTACCTAGGGGGGTGCAGAGCTCCCTTTATATAAGTGATTTTCATTAAGGAGATGGTCTCCATTGTGGTAACATGAGTTTTGTCGTAAATGTTATGGGATTGATGTTAAGATAAGCGCTCCTTGGGTATACAGAATGATGGGTCGTGGTCATTAAGGCCACGATTCATGACTTGGATGACTTCACAAATTGGGAGGAAGTTGCCATGTAGGCTCAAACTGCGGGTCTCTTGGACTGAAGTTAGGGGACCAAGGCTTTTGGTGGGCAGCCTGTACGGAACACTGCCCCTAGCTCGGAAGTCAGTTACGAGTGTGGGCAAGTGTTGAGTTTTATCAAGCTTGATTACGACTTTGATAAGTCATTGGGTTTATCCTTCAACTTTGAGTTAAGACTTAGATGAACTTTGTGAAGATCATCTTGGATAGGGACGCGTGTTATATTATGGTCAATGCCACGTATCGGTTTAGGATGATTCTGACACAGGCGTCGAAGGTGTCATGATTAGCACCTCTTTGTTTATGACCATCAAATTCGATTGTTGAATCTTGACCCTTGGATACACCTTTATACTTGGGATGGAAGAAGGGAGGACGTTTCACTTATGAAACGTCTCTCTTCCTCTATGCTCGTTCTTCTTCTTCTCTAATATCCCTTTCAAATTCCTTGTTCTTGCACAAATTTGTTGCTTAGTTCAGTTCGAAGAATTTTAGGAATTTTGTCATTATCTTTTGGAGTGATCAAGATTCTTCCCAAGTATTTGCTTTTGCCCCCATTTCTTATTTTTTATTGTCTTAAGTTCTACTTGAGTTTAGGATGAGTGATGAGGATTTCTCAAGTAAAAGCAGTGAAATGAGTAGGATTGGTGAAAGCAATGGATTGAATGGGAGCAGTAACAGTGAGAGGACTCCTTCATTGGAGATTGTAAGGAAGTCTAGGTGTAAGTGAGCCATACTAAGGTATCCTTTCTTGACGTTAGGTCTCGGTGCAGGCATTTTCGGGAGATGGCCTTTCATTTGGGTTTAGACATAAACAGACCTAGGAGGATAGAGTTATAAGAATCGGGTTCTTTCAGGGAGAGTTTTGATGTGGTGGGGGAAGGTTTCTCAGTCGAGCCTATCTCTGTTTCTACCCCCGTGCTGCCTTGAGTTAGTGATGTGATCACAGCTAGCAACATGACTGCCAAAGTCAAGGTCGAGGAAGCTTCTTCAGAGCTCGAGGATTATTCTTGGATTAATGAAGATGTAATATAGATTGAGTCCATTTATACTGATGGGATGGACATTGTTATGCTTCAAAACAATGTCAAGATAACTAGAGACGACGTCGATGTGGATAGCATTATCTGCCTTCCTACTCTAAAGAGGAAAAAGTCTACATGTCTAAAGTCGATAAGGCACTCGACTTCTATTTTATGTATGAAACATTCTTTACCTGTCTTGGGATTCGGCTTTCGTTCACCGAGTTTGAGATTGAGTTGCTGAAACTTTTATAGGTGGCCCCTATTCAACTCCACCCCAACAGTTGGACTTTTGTGTGATGTTTTAAGATCTCGTGTCAGCATCAAGGTATTCAGCTGATTGTGCTTCTTTTTATCTTCTTTAATCTCAGGGGGATCAAATCGGGTAACATTGGTTGGGTTTCCCTGCACAGAAGGCTGGGAGAAAGATTTTGATTACTTTCGAGCAATCTTATAAGGATTTTAAGGGCAACTTCCTTCGAGTTTGCTCTCCCTCTGACCAGAGCCTGTATAGGGAGGATGACTGTGGTGACAAGAAATTTTCGCTGTACTGGACTCGAAATACTAATAATTTCAAGCTGATCTTGTATGAGAGAGTCTTGGAAGAGAGGCAGGTAGAGATTGATTTGTTGCAAATTTTCTCCCTTCTAAAGCGTGCTGAGTTACTAAGTCAGAGTGGTATAGCCTTGGAGAGTTATTTGAGTATGTCTAATTTCTCAGTTGATTTGATTCAGGCTAAGATTAGTCTGATGTTATTTCTTTTACTGTTTTATAGATAAGATGGCTCTTAAAGTCAACATGTATGAGTTGAAGAAACATATCCAAGCTAAAAAGGCAGCAAGGCGAGCAAGTTGGTGGGTGCTGCTAAGGTGGAGGAGGAGGCATAGCTCAACACCCGGAAGAGGAGGCGGGCACAAACTAGGGACCAAGGTGCCATGGTCAGTGGCAAGGCGGGCAGCCGGGGTCCCTCCCAAGAGTGACCAGTTCATAACCTGGCACAGGGGATGTCAGGGCCACACTTTCAACTGACGGGTTCAGACACTGCCTCTAAGAGTGCGCTGAATCTTCTTCGTGACTCTAATTCACCTTCTAAGGGGTCGATTACCTCACTCTGGGATAGGCGTTCCTCAAGCGATTGTTTTGTTAATGCACATGTATCGTGTTGCATGGATTGAGAGAAGTTCATCCGATGTAGCGACCGAAGTCTTTTCCACTGGCTATAGCTCTTGTAGCTAAGGTAATTCTTAAATATATCTGACTTGAGGTCTACTCGTTCTTGTATTGTTCTTAATCAACTATTGTTTCTTGTCTCTGAGCGTGATGCGCTTTCTGGAGCTCAAGTTTGCGACCTTTGAAGACAAAACAAGCTCAACTGTCGCTAAGGTCGAGGCAATGTAGGTTGAGTTGGAAAAAATGAACGGCCTAAACAGCGAACTGGAAGAGCTCAAAGCTAGTCAGGAAAGGGAGCTTGCCCCGTTGCCTGAGCAAATCATGTCGCTGGAGGTCAGTGGAAGAGGAAGTGACTCGGCTAAGGTCTGATGTTAATAGGTTAAAAGAGTCACTAACCGCAGAGAAAAAGCTTCAAGAGACCTTTGACTGAGCTTGGCAGGCGCAGGTAGACACTGTTAAGGTTGATACTGGTAAGTAAGTGGAGGCATCTTTGAAGAATGCTGAGGCTCAATTTATGCTCTTCTACCCCGACCTCGACCCTAACTGGATGGCTAAGATGGACTTTTTCAATATGGTCTCAGATAGCCAACTTAGGGATCCTTATGAGGAGGAAGCTGAGGCTACCCCAGACAACACTACTAATTGATTATTTCCTTTTTTTATTTTTGACTTGTAACCTTTTTTTGCTATTGATGCCCTAGGAGCATGTTTGGTTGTAGTGTGAACCTGTTCCTGGCATAGGCTTTAGGTTTGAATGTCTTTAATATTTGTATGCTAAGCTTAGGTTGAAGTGTTTGTTTATTGACTTAGATAAGATCATGAGGCAAGACATTATAAGCTCAGATACTAGATCAGTTTTAGTTACCTCACCAGTAAACGTGTTCGGACATTGTTTTAAACTTAAAGAATCATGAGGAAGTACTGTTTGACCTATTTCTCACTTAGTCAAATTTTAATTGAACTGCGAGGGAAGCTTTGTTCCTCTTCGGGATTTTTAACTTGAAGAAATTTTTAAACTAATTACGAAGGAAGATTTACTCAACCTCAGGATTTTAAACATCAAACAAACTACTATGGAAGCTTTGTTAGATTTTAGGATTTTTAACTTGGAAAAATTTTTAAACAAACTATGAGGGAAGTTTTACTCGACCTCGGGAAATTCTTTAAGCGTAAGAAATTTTGACGAGGCATGAGAGAAGTTTTACTCAACCTCAAAAAATTATTTAAACTTAAAAAAATTTTGACGAGCTACGAGGGAAGTTTTACTCGACCACGAAAAATTTTATTTAAAAAAATTTACGAGGGAATTGGCTTCGTCCTTAGAGAAATTTGTGAAGGAATTGGCTTCAACCTCGGAAAATTGTAATTCAAGAAATCATCGAGGAAGTTTGAATTTGACACAGGAAGAGTTTAATACTTGAGCAAATCTCGAGGGAAGTTTCACTCGACCTCGATAGATTTATTTAGAGAAATTGGCAAGGCAATTGACTTCATCTTCGGAAAATTTTATTCATCTTTGGAGCTAGTTATGTTTATGAATAATAACAATAAAGAGAAAGCAATATGACAGTGGATTTGTATTTTTATTGCTTGGCTATGCCTCATTAAAAAATAACCTTGCTTAAGAAAAACTACTAGGGAAAAACCTTAAGAGAAAAGAGTGCATATCATTTGTTACATATTGATGATGGAAAAAGTTGAGAAAACAAAAAAAGAAACTAAGGGAATAATTCAACCTTGAAGTGCTTCAACTATAATACTTGCATAGATTGGTTGCGTTCCAAGTTCGAGGGATAGGTTCGCCATTAAGCTGTGTGAGTTTGTAGGCTTCCTTTTTGATTTCATCTTAAACTTGGTTGGGACCTTCCCAACTTGTGGCAAGTTTTCCATCTTAACTGTTTTGTCATCGACGTAGGCTCTTTTAAGTACGAGGTCTTTTACCTGGAAATGGCACAGAGCAACTTTGGAATTATATCTTCGAGTGACTTTTTGCTTGATTATGAGCTTTCATATGTGGGCCATTTTCCTTTCTTTCTCGAGAAGGTTTAGCTCGAACTCTCAGTCTTCAGCATTGCAATCTTTTTGGAACTAAGTTTTCTTCCAGCTTGTCTCGCCCTCTTCAATGGGGATCATAGCTTCTACTCTAAAAGTTAACTTAAATGATGTGACTTGAGTGGAGGATTGATGAGTCGTATGGTACGCTCACAAGACATTGGGGAGCTCATCGACCCAGGCTCCTTTCACTCTGTTAAGTCTTTTCTTGAGGCTATTGAGAATGACCTTGTTTACTGCTACAACTTGCCCATTAGATTGGGGATGCTCCATCGAGGTGAAGCTCTGGTTCCGTAGCTCGCTGCAAAATTCTTTGAATTGCTTCTCTGTGGACTGAGTTCCATTATCTGTTACCAATGCGTACGAAAGTCCAAACCTACACATAACATTTTTCCAGACGAATTTTTGGACGTTCTCGATCGTGATGGTCACCAGCAACTCAGCTTAGATCCGTTTGATGAAGTAGTTTATAGTAATGACCAGGAACTTTTTTTATTTGGTGGCCACTTACAGAATGGCTTACAGAATGGCCAGAGGGTGTCTGATGTATAGAGCTCTTCAAGAGCAGCCAAGTGGAGGTCGGTGAATCTCTGAGACTTGTCACATTGCTTGAAATATTCAGTATAGCCCGATTTCATGGTTGGTCAGTAATAGTCGGTCCTTAATATTTTCGCTACCAGTGACTTGCTTCCGAGGTGGTTTTCGTAGACCCTTTCATATATCTCTATCATGACGTACTTGGATTAATCGTGGGTTATGCAGCTCAATAGTGGTATAGAGAACCCCTTTTTGTAAAGTTGATCATTAATGAAGGTATACCAAATTGCAAATTTCAGTACCTTCTTGGCCTTTACCTTGGATGAGGGTAGAGTGCCGTGTTTAAGTTAGTTGATGAGTGGCTACATCCACAAACTCTCTGCTTCTATGGTCAGCACGGCTTGCCCTACAATACTTGGTCTGCAGGGTCTCTTGGATCATTTACTTGTTATTGCTTGGGCTTTTGGTACTTACTAGCTTTGAAAGCAGGTCGGCTAGCAAATTCTGGTCACGGGAATGTGCTCGCATTTGAATTTGTTGAACTTTGCTACGAGCTTCCTCCCCCTATTGAAGTATTGAACCGACATCGGATCCTTAGCTTGATACTTGCCTAAGATTTGGCTTGTGAACAACTGGGAGTCGTTGAGGGCTTTGACTTCAGTTGCCCTCATCTCTTTGGTGAGCTCGAGGCTGGCGATGAAGGCTTCATACTCAGTTTGGTTGTTTAACGCTTTGAAGTTAAACCTCAGTGATTGTTCAATGATCAACTTGTCTAGTCCTTCCATGATGACTCTAGCACCGCTTTCTTTGAGATTGGATACACTGTCGACGTAGATTCTCCAGGGGCTTTCTGATTCCTACTCAGGAGTGCTCTTGGTCAGTGCCACTATGAAGTCGGAGAGAGCCTGAGACTTGATTGGGCCCTTGGAATCATACTATAGTTCGAATTCCCTAAGGTCAATGGACCATGTAATCATCCTTTCTGCTAGTTTTGGTTTTCTTAGCTCCTGCTTGATGAGCTAGTCAGTTTTGACGACCATTTAGTGACTTTAGAAATAAGTCTTGAGTCTACGAGCCGAGATGACAAGTGCGAAAGCCACCTTCTCGACTCTTTGAAGTTGAGCCTAGGTCTCTGTAGCATCTTGCTAACAAAGTAGACTAGTCTCAACTCACGCTTTTCCTCCCTAACTAGTATCAAACTTACTGCTTCGTGATTGACGAATAGGTAAGGATACAACACATCGCCGATTTCAGGTCTAGTAAGGATTAGAGGGATCATAAGGAAGGTTTTTAGTTGCTGGAAAGTTGTCTCGCATTGAAGGGACTACTCAAAGTTGTTTGCTTTCCTAAGGCATTTGAAGAAAGAGGTTGACTTCAGGGCTGACTTGGATAGGAGCCTGGAGAGGGCGGCCACTTGACCGGTGAGCCGTTATACGTCCTTCACAAAGGTTAGTGTCTTATATCTTTATTATGGCACGAATTTTCTTCAGGTTTACTTCAATCCCCCTTTCTGCTAAAAAAAAAGCCAAGAAACTTATTGGCTTGTACACCAAAAGCGCTCTTATCTGGGTTCAACCTCATATCGTACTTGTGCAGCTATGTAAAGATCTTGGCGAGGTCAAAGCAGTGGCCCTTCAGGGTTTTGGATTTGACCACCTTATGATTGACATAAACCTTAATGTTTCTTCCAATCTATTATAGGAAGACTTTATCCATTAGTGATTGGTAGGTGGCACCTGTATTCTTGAGTCTGAATGGCATAACTCAGTAACAATAATTGGTCTGTTCAGTGATGAAGGCCATCATGTCCTTGTCCTTTGGGTTCATTTGAATTTAATTTTGACTAGAATAGACATCCATGAAACTCAAGCACTCGTATCCAGACACTACATCGACGAGGTTGTTTATGCTGGGAAGAGGATATATGTCCTTAGGACAAACTTTATTGAGATAAGTGAAGTCGACGCATATCTTTCACTTCCCGTTAGGCTTTTTTACCATGACTATATTAGATAGCCAGGTGGTATATTTGATTTTCCTAATGAATCTGGCTTCTAGCATCTCTTTCACTTCTTTCTGTACTATTTCTTCTACTTTAGGGCTATTTTTCTCTATTTTTAGGACACAGGCTTCGCCCCTGATTTGATCGCTAGCCGTGACAGTGGAAGCTAGGATCAATACCTAGCATGTCTGCGGCTGCCTAAGCAAAAAGGTTAGTATTACTTTGTAAAAAATCTCGGACCTATTGTTTTAACTCCTACAGGAGTTGGGCACTAACTCAAGTAGTCTACATGGAGGAAGGCTGATTGGAGTCTGAGATCCTGGAGATTTTGTCGAAGGTTGAGCTCTGCCTGTTGACTCGGTGGGAACCTGAGGTCCTGATGTGAAATGAGGAGTGAGAAGTGGGGTTGTTTGACTTTGGTTTTAGGCTGGCTTGGTAACATTGCCTGGCTTCCAGCTGATCAGTGTGGACGACTCCCACTTTCTGTTCTGAGACTGAAAACTTCATGGCCAGGTTGGGTGTGGATACTATTGCCCAGGGCTCATTCAAAGACGGCCTGTCCAGAATGATGGCGTAAGGTGAAAAAACAATTAACCACCAGAAACCTACCTTGATCGTCTTTGAGGTTGGGTGTTGATCGAAGGTGGAGTAAAGGTTGATGTGTCCCTTGATTTCATCTTGGTCACCAAAGAAGCTAACCAGGTTACCTGAGAAAGGTTGCATCTCGATTACTGGGATTTCAAGTTGCTTGAAGGTCCCTAAGTAAAGAATGTCCGTCGAGCTTCCCTAGTCAATAAGGATCTTTTTAACCAGAAAATTCGCAATTACATCCGAGATTACCATTAGGTCATCCTTGTTGCAGTCTGGTCCTCAAAAATCCTCTTTTGTAAAAATGATTAGGGTCGTGATGCTACACCAAGTTGGCTCCCAATTGGCTGACTTGGACACAGATATTATAGCTTTGATGCTCTTTCTCCTAGCCGAGCTTGATTCTCCGATGGAAAATGCTTTGGAGATTGAGTTGATCACACCCTTCAAGGCCTCTTCTTTAGGTGGACCGTCTTGGGGGGATTGGTCACAGTGTTTGTTGGCATGCTTAGGGCTGTAGGTTTTTCTCTTAGAGGATTAGAATCCCCTTCGATTGTCTCGTGGGAGGTCTACATACCTCTCCAACTTACCTTCAAGAATGAGCTTTTCAATGAGGTTCTTTAGCTAAATCCATTCTGTCATGGTGTGGCCATAGCAACAGTGGTAGAGGCATTACTTTGAGCGATCCAAATTAGGGTTTGATGACTCTTTCTAAGGTGGGAGCTTGATTAGGTTAGTATTGTGGATTTCTTGGAAGATTGTCTTTAGTAGTAGTTAGATGGGTATAGTTGTTGAACATCCCAGTTTGGCCTACTTTCTTGCCCTTTGTCTTTCGTGATTTACGTTAACTCGTCAGCTTCCACATGGCATCAAACTGGTGGCTCTTGTCGTCCTCTATAGATTAGAAGGCCTCTTCAATTTCGATAAAACATGCAACTGGTGCCCTGAGCTCGCCAATATGTTTGGCTAGTTTCTTAACTTGCAAGGCTGCAAAAGGGCTAGGGTGTAACCTTGCTCGGATGGTTTGTAGCGAGACTGTCGAGTTCAGGTCTTTGATTTGTAGTGCTTCCCAGTTAAACTGAGACATGTATTGCTTGAGTGCCTCGTTCTTTCCTTATCTAAAATTGAACAGGCTTTCTGAAGTCTTATCCTGGTAGAAAAATGGACCAACAACTTGGCTGATAGCTCGAAAAAGCTAGAAATTGAATTAAGGGGTCAAACTAAAGGACTGCTACCTTTTTCAGGGTATCGAGAAGATATGACATTTAGCCGATTCAGTGCATTTCGTCCTCAATATAGTGATTCAGAACATCTTGAGTTATTCCTTGGCGTCGATAGTTTCGTCATATGACTTCAATAACTCTAGGGATTGGAAGTTTTTTTAAATAAGGAGTTTTTATCACGACGTTAGTATCAGCTAGCTCATCCAGTGGTAGCATATGGCCCCTAACTGGTGCTGCTTGAAAGACTTGCTCAGCTTTCACTCTAGGATTGGTCACTTGACATCAGTTATCCTAGTGTTCTGGTAGAGATTCATTGTCAGCTACTATCTCGGGAGTTAGTTGTTGCTGGTTTTTTTTTAAGCTCTTTGACTTGCTCCCTAAGATACCTGATCTCGGCCAATAGTTCATTGTTGTTAGACACATTAGGTGCCTCTCAGGGAGTTGGTGTCGAAGAAGGGTCCACTTCTTCCATTGCATATATATTCATCAGAAAGTTGTAAGTTAGCTTATAGAAAACAGGGAAAAGTTTTACCTCTTCTTGCATATGGCTCTAATGTTCACGTTAGCTATGGAGATTGCCTGAGCGAACACAAGTATCTTATCTTGATTGCTTCTCTCCGAGGTGGCTTCGAGGTAGGGCATACTTGTAAGGCCACTCCAATGCCTAAATGAGGAAGTGTGAGAGTAAGAGTGCAAAGTAAAAGTTGGAGTTAGATGATCTACCTAGGAGGCAGAGTCCCCTTTATATAAGTGATTTCCGTTGAGGGGATGGTCTTCTTCGTGGTAACGTGGGTCTTGCCATGAATGTGGTGGGATTGATGTTAAGGTAAGTTCTCCTTGGGCACGCAAAATGGTGGGTCATGGGCATTGAGACCATGATCCGTGACTTGGATAACTCTGCGAACTAGGGGAAAGTTACCATGTGGACTCAGACTGCAAGTCTCTTAGGCTGAAGTCGTGGCCAAAGTCTTTTGGCGGGTTTCGGCAGCCAGTACCAAACAAAAACTCAACTAGGATATTTAAAATTAATCAAATTTAGGCAGTCTTAGCCCTGGCATATAGTAGCACATCATCAGCAAAGAATAAGTGGGAAATGTCAAGTCTTCCCCATATAAACCTTGATTGGAAGCCAGGAGTTGGAATTCATATTTTGGATATAGCGCAAGGACTAGTTTCTCCATAAATAGGACAAACAAGTAGGGAGATAGTGGGTGACATTGTCTAAGGCCCCTTGAAGGGTAAAATTGAAGAAGACAACCACCATTCCAAAGAATAAAAATGTGAAAACCCAAAAAAAAAAAAAGAAGTAAAGCAATAAAAAAAAGATATGACAAAAAGAGAGAGAGAGAAATAAAGAAAGACACAGAGAGAGAGGAAGAAAGAGAAAGAGAAAGAGAAAAAAAAAAGGAGAAGTAGGGAGAACATGCATGAGAAGGAGAAAGAGAGAAAAAAGAAAGAAAGAGAATGAGAAAGAGAAAGAGAGAAAGGAAGAGAAAGGAAGAGAAAGTGACAGAATAGAAAAAAAAGAAAAGAAAAAGAAAAATAAAGGGGAAAAGGACCTATCAAAATTATCCTTCATTAGAGGTTAAACTTGAGGTAAATAATTTTTCTTACCTTGGCTTAGTTTTGAAAGGTATTTGGAATTAATTTTAGGATATCATTATTTCAGTTAAGTGAGACTATTTGAATGAGAGATTTCAAGATTATAAGGGAATAAAATTATCGCATAAGACCCTTGGTAGAATCCTAAATAGTGATCTTCATTGTACATTAGGTGAGTTACAAGTAAATCTTTTTTGTAGCTTATAGGAGTAAGTCTTAATTGTGAAATTATAAAAAAGCTTTTGGTTTATAGTAATATAATGTTATTTTAGGATAACATGATCAAATTAGATGATTAATATGGTAATATTTGTAATTGTGTTATAACTTATTTTATATTTAGAAATAAAACATGTTAATATAATAGACTTATATTCTAAAAATTTTGGATGATAATGCATTTTTTTTTTTGTATTGAAGTTATTTTAGATTTTTGAATATATACTCTAAATGGATAAATAATATTTCTGTACCTGAGTTCTGTATGGTATTTGATTATATAAAAATATGTATTTTAAATGATTATTAATGAAAATATTTTTAACAAGAATGTACTTGGTGTACCAATTGAGTTAAGGACAGCCACAGGATTAGGTCCGTGGGCACAACCCTGAATTTTCAAATTCAATAAATCTGTGGGTACAAATGTAGATTCTCAAATTGATTTCCTCAGACACGATCCCAGAATTCAGTTTCAGACTTTTCAGAATTTAGTTCTCTAATTGGAGTAATAAGGGGAGAGTTTGTGGTGTTCTGGGTTGATGGAGATGGAGATGAAACATATGATTCAATTTTGGTTATGGTTATCTGATACTCCAATTTTCGAAAATGTGATTACAAATTGTCTTATTTTCAGTTTAGCATAGTTATTTTTATATGCAGCTCATCAGCTAATGATTTTTTCAGAGATCATTTTATTTATATTAATTGATATGTGATGTGGAGCTTATAGATGTATGAATTGTCTACTGATATTAATATTGGTTGAGGGTGTGCGTGTTTAGCTACATTCAGATTTCTTCATAACTCACTGTGTCATTTTGATTCACTCTGAAAATTGATGCATATTACGGAGACAGTGCAATGTGATCGAGTTGCAAGGCCCAATAATTAGACTGTTACTTTTTCTTGGCACATTTTGGGTAGGTTTTACTTTTATTATTGATATAGTGTCCTGCAATCATGTACAGGGTATATTTTTGAGGATATATCGCTTGTGGTCTATTGAAAGATTTTGAGAACCTCATGAAGTTCTTTTGTTAATAGCTAAATTAAGACTATAAGTGAAAGTTATGTTTTATATTGTTTATACTCCCAGGGTTATTGATATAAGCAGGTGTTTATGTACTTGAGGTTATAGAAAGGTTTCGGGATTAGGAAATCTTCCTTAGCCCTAGCCAATTATAGACCAAACTCAGGCTATAACAAAGTTGGTATCAAAGCCAAAGATTATAGAAAAATAATCAAGGATTAGAATTTATTTATTAAACTGAAGTTTGGATTAGAGTTTTACATGATTTCAGGCATTAGAATAGAGGTCTAAACAAGTATATCTTAGAGTATTAATTTGTAATAATTGTGGATAATTTGGTATCCTTTAATTCTGATTACTTAATGCTTTCTTGTAGAGCAGTGGCCTATACTAGATCACAACGATCAACTTGATCTGTTAGAGATTCATCAGGGTCAAATAATCAACCTCAGGAAGAAGCTTCTAATGAAAAGCAGGGCTGCTAAAAAAGTTTACAGACCTAATGTAGAGATAGTTGAAAGTATACGTAAGGTAGAGCAAGCCATAGGAAGTTTAACCAGATTATTGACCCAACAACAAGGAAACCTATAGGTTTAGCCTCAACCTCAGCCTCAGCCTTAACCTCAGCCAAAGATACCCCATCTTACACAACTTGTACCCCCTTCTATCCTTTTTACTCATACAACACCTTTATTAGCTCCTCTAGTACTTGTTCCAACAGAATCTTTACATGAATTTAGGAAGATGAAGCCCCTTACTTTCACCGGAGTTGATTCTCATATTGATCCTTGCGAGTTTTTAGTGGAGTCTAACCATATATGTGTTGCTTTGAGGTGTACTCTAGTTAGAGCAGTTGAGCTCATGAGTTTTCAGTTAAGGGATATAGCGTATGATTGGTTCTTGTCTTTTTAGCAAAGAAGGTAAATTTCTGGCCCTCCTTTAACTTGGCCAGAGTTTAGTACAACATTCCTAGATTGTTTTCTTCTATAGAGTATTAGAGATGTAAGAGCTAGAGAGTTTGAAGGTCTTAAGCAAGCTGAAGGGATGTCAGTAGCTGATTATGATATTCGTTTTACTCAACTATCGATATACCCCCACATCTTATAGCTACTAAGCAGATGAGAGTGAAATGACTTGTCCATGGTTTATGACACTATTTGTTCATATCCATTCACCTTACTAAGACCTCTACTTATGCTCAGGTGGTTGATGTTGCCTTAAGATATAAGTTTAGGACTAGGGAAATTCAAACTAATAGATAAATTCAGAAGAAAGCTAGATTTGAAGGTCAGTCAAGCAAGAAAAGTAAAGATGTAAGTCAGTTTAGGGAACAATCATTAGAAAAATCTGTGTTATTCAAGGGTAAAGGTGGACAGCCTTAGAGCACTAAGTTATAGGTGTGTACCTATTAAGACTTCCCAAGTGACTTCTTCAATTCACCCAGCACCATTTAGTTTCCCTACTTGCGCAACTTATGGTAAACGACATACTGGAACATGTAAATTGGTTTCTGGAGCATGTTTTCGGTGTAGTCAGATGAGACATTTGATAAAAGATTGTCTGATGCTACCCGATCATCCAGCTATGAGTAAACCTCCACAATTAATTCTGACAACATCATCTGTTGGTCAAGGTCTAGTAGGTAAAGGCACGATGCAACCAGGCAGAGGACAGATTTATGCTAGCAGAGGTCAAGCAAGGGTATTTGTTTTGACTCCTCAGGATGCAGAGATATCCCATGATGTGGTAGAAGGTACACTCTCTGTCTGTAGTGCTCAGGCTAGGGTATTATTTGATTCAAGAGCTACTCATTCATTTATGTCTCCTTTCTTTTCATCCTTAATTGATAAATATGTTAAGATAATGAAATCACCATTAACTGTTTCAACACCTTTGGGAGATATATGTGTGGCAAATAGGATGGTTCCATATTATGACATTTTCATAGCAGGGGAAAATTTTCCTGTTGATTTAATTTTGCTTGATATGCTAGACATGGATGTGATTTTAGGTATGAACTGGATAGCTGCCTATCATGCAATTTTGGATTGTAATGAAAAGACAGTGACATTATGTAGTTCAGGAAAATCTATTTTGATGTATCAAGGCGAAAGCAACCAAGTTTGGCAGAGCTTGATATCAGCAATCAAAGCAGAAATACTTCTCAATAAAGGATGTAAAAGTTTCTTGGCCTTCATAAATGAGAAAAAGGAAAAAAGATCTTGCAATTGATCAAGTGAAGATAGTAAAAGACTTCCCTGATGTTTTTCCTAGTGATTTACCTGGTTTACCTCCTGAAAGGGAGATAGAGTTCTGTATTGAATTGGTACATGGAGCTTAGCTGATTTCAATACCTCCTTATCGAATGGCTCTTGCTGAGCTGAGAGAACTTAAAGCTCAACTACAAGACTTACTGGATAAGGGTTTCATTCAACTCAGCTTTTCGCCTTAGGGAACTATGGTTTTGTTCGTTAAAAAGAAAGATGGATCTTGGAGAGTGTGTGTTCATTATCGACGACTCAATAAGGTCACTATCAAGAATAAATATCAAGAATAACAATTGCTCCAGTAGCATTCATGGATCTAATGAATATAGTGTTTAAACCATATCTAGACCAGTTTGTAATTGTTTTCATGGATGATATATTAATTTACTCAAAAACTGAGGAGGATCATGAAATATATTTGAGTATTGTGCTAGAAACCTTGCGATACGATAATTTATATGCCAAGTTTTCAAAATGTGAATTCTGGTTGTCTGGTATGACTTTTTTGGGACATGTGGTGTTTAAGGAGGGTATTGGTGTGGATCCTAAAAAGGTTAAAGCTATTCAAAATTGGCCAAAACTTACCAATGTTACATAAATTCATAGTTTCCTAGGTCTAGTTGGGTATTACAGAAGATTTGTGGAGAACTTCTCTAGATTGTCAGCACCATAAACTAACATAGAAGGGAGTTAAGTTGGTATGGACTCCAGCTTGTGAGGAAAGTTTTCAACAGTTGAAGTAGCATTTAATTTCAACACCTATACTTGCTTTGCCTTCTGGGACAGGCTTTGTAGTGTATTTTGATGCTTCTAGAGTCGGCCTTGGGTGTGTCTTAATGCAACAAGGCAAAGTTATTACTTATACTTCTCGACAGTTGAAGAAACATGAACAAAATTACCCTACACATGATCTTGAAATGGCCACTGTTGTGTTTGCACTCAAGATTTAGAGGCATTATCTTTACGAGGAGACTTGTGAGATTTACACAGATCACAAAAGCCTAAAATACATTTTTGATCAGAAAGATCTTAATCTTAGACAAAGATGATGGATGGAATTATTGAGAGATTATGATTGTACTATTTTATATCACCTTGGTAAAGTCAATGTTGTGGCAGATGCATTACACAGGAAGTTAAAGGGAAGCTTGGCTCATTTATCAGTTGCAAGGAGACCTATAGTCAAAGAATGGCAGACTCAAGTGAATTCTAATATTGCATTTAGTTTGTCCCCACAAGGAGCTTTATTAGCTCATGTTCAGATCAAATCCAATTTATTGGAGAAGATTATGGTTTGTCAGGCCAAAGACTCATACATCATGACTAAGCTAGATAGAGTAGCATATGGTGAACTTGAAGATTTTATAGTGGATGGTCAAGGGTTACTTAGATATGGAAATCGAATAGTAGTTCCTAAAGTATTAAAAAGAAACTTCTAGAGATTGCTTATTCGTCTTCTTGTACAATGCATCCAGGAGCAACCAAAATGTATCAAGACTTAAAATCACAATATTGATGGTCAGGTAGCAGATTTGTTCTAGATGCTTGACTTGTCAGCAAGTTAAAGCAAAACATCAAAAACTTGCTTGGTTGCTTCAAAATTTAGAGATTCCTGAATAGAAATGGGATAAGATCACTATGGATTTTGTCAATGGACTACCAAAAACTTTGAAAGGTTATGATTCAATTTGGGTCATTGTTGATCGATTAACAAAGTTAGCCCATTTCTTACCAGTTAAAACCATTTACACACCTCCCCAATATGCAAAATTATATTTGGAAAGATTGTTACACTTCATGGTGTACCAAAGACAATCATCTCGGATAGAGGACCACAGTTTACTGCTCATTTTTTATGGTCATTTCAAGAGACATAGAGCACATAATTACATTTAAGCACGACCTTTCACCCTTAGACAGATGGACAAAGTGAGAGAACTATTCAAACTTTGGAGGATATGTTGAGAGCTTGTACCTTAGATTTTGAGTGTGCTTGGGATCATTATTTACCATTGATGGAATTTGCATATAATAATAGCTTTCACAATAGTATACAAATGGCTCCATTTGAGGCTTTGTATGGTAGGAAGTGTAGATCCCAATAGGTTGGTTTGAAACTGGAGATTTTCAGTTGCTAGGACCTGATTTTGTTCAAGATTCCATAGAATGGGTTAGGTTGATTAGAGAAAAGCTACAAACTGCCCAAAGGGCAAGTTAAGTCCTAGATATATAGGGCCATTTGAAATATTGAGGAGGATAGGGCAAGTAGCTTATAAGTTAGTACTTCCCCCTGATCTAGAATAAATACATCCAGTGTTTCATGTTTCTATGCTAAGAAAATATGTACTGGATGATTCTCACATTCTCCAGCCTCAAACCATTGAACTTGATTCTTAGCTTAGTTATCTAGAGGAACCAATAGGGATCATTGATAGGCAAATTAAGAAACTGTGTTCCAAGGATGTTCCATCAGTAAAAGTAATCTGGAAATATCACAAGGGTCCTGAATCAACATCGGAGTTTGAAGAAATCATGAGACAAAGATATCCTCACCTTTTCTAGACAGGAACATATTAAATTCTACATTAATTTTGTTAGAATTCAAGGACGAATTCTTTAAAGTGGGGAAGAATGTGAAAACTAAAAAAAAAAGGTAAATCAATCAAAAAAAAGAAGAAACAAAAAAGAGAGAGAAAGAAATAAAGAAATAGAAAGAGAGAAAGCAAGCAAGAGATAGAAAAAAAAAGAATGAGAGGAGAAGCAAGGAGAATGTGTGGGAGAAGGAGAAAGAAAGAAAGAAGAAAGAAAGAGAAGGAGAAAGAGAAAGAGAGAGAAATAGGAAAAAAAAGAAAAAAAAAGAAAGGGAAAGGAGAAACAAAACTATCAAAATTATCCTTCATTAGAGGTCAAACTCGAGGTAAATAATTTTTCTTACCTTGACTTGGCTTGGGAAGGTATTTGGAATTAATTTTAGGATATCATTATTTCAGCTAAGTGAGACTATTCGGATGAGAGATTCTAAGATTTTAAGGGGATAAAATTGTAGTATAAGACCCTTAGCGGAATCCTAAACAGTGATCTTCATTGTACATTACGTGAGTTACATGTAAATCTTTTTTGTAACTTACAGAATTAAGTTTTAATTATGAAATTATAAAAAACTTTTGGCTTGAAATAATATAATGTTATTTTAGGATAAAGTGATCATATTAAATGATTAATATGATAATATTTGTAATTATGTTATAACTTATTTTATTTTTAGAAATAAAACATGTTAATATAATAGACTTATATTCTAAAAAATTTGGATGATAATGCATTTTTTTCAATATTGAAGTTATTTTAGATTTTTGAATATATACTCTGAATGGATAAATAATATTTCCTTACTTGAGTTCTCCATGATAGTTGATTATATAAAAATATGTATTTTAAATGATTATTAACGAAAATATTTTTAACAAGAATGTACTTGGTACACCAACTGAGTTAAGGATGACTACATGATTAAATCAGTGGGCACAACCCTAGATTTTCAAATTCAATAAATCTATGGGTACGACCCCGGAATTTAATTTCAGACATTTTAAAATTTTGTTATCTGATTGGAGTAATAAGGGGAGAGGTCGTGGTGTGCTGGGTGGATGGAGATGGAGATGAAATATATGATTCAGTTTCAGTTATGGTTGTCTGATACTCCAATTTTTGAAAATGTAGTTATAAATTGTCTTATTTTTAGTTTATCATAATTATTTTTATATGCAGCTCATCAACTTATGATTTTTTTTAGAGATCATATTATTTATATTAATTGATATGTGATGTAGAGCTTATAGATGTATGAATTGTCTACTGATATTAATACTGGTTAAGGGTGTGCATGTTTAGTTACATTCAAATTTCTTGATAACTTACTGAATCATTTTGACTCACTCTTAAAATTAATATATATTTACAGATACAGTGCAGCATGATCAAGTTGCAAGACCTAATAATTAGACTACTACTTTTTCTTGGCATATTTTGGGTAGAATTTATGTTTGTTGTCCATATAGTATCCTGCAATCATATACAAGGTATATTTTGAGAATATATCGTTTGTGGTCTGTTGAAAGGTTTTGAGAATTTCATGAAATTCTTTTGTTATTAGCTAAATTAAGACTATAAGTGAAAGTTGTGTTTTATATTGTTTATACTTCTAGAATGATTGATATAAGCAGGTGTTTATGTATTTGATGTTTTGAAAAGGTTTCGAAATTAGAGAATCTTCCTTATTCCTGACCAGTTACTGGCCAAACACAAGTTATAACAAAAAACCCATGAAACTATAACACATTACATAATAAGATTAATTGTCATGGTTGGAAAACCGAAGTCCTCAACATTAGCTTTAAGATAATTCTAATCTATCTTATCATAGGCTTTTTTCAAATCGAGCTTATAGGCCAAAACCTTTTTTTTTAGTATTTGTTTTGTCCATGTTTTATAAACAATGAAGTCGAGTACTTCACTTGCACCTAAAGGGCTGTGCCCCTGAATCACTGGACACATTTAACTATATGTCTCCCATTCTTATTTTATATATTATATGAAAGAGGCTTAATACAAAATTGAATAAAGCTTTAGAAAAGGATTAAACCCATGCTCCTTTAGAGATAATAGCAACACTTTGCTACTAAACCGTTCCCATGTTTTGAATATTAATTTTATATTATATCTTATATATTTACATTAAATTTTGTTTTTATTTTCTAAACAATATATGTGTACAATTGAATTAAAAAAATGCACAAATTGTTAGTTTGAATAAACTTGTACAAATCAGTTTTATCAAATTAAAAATAATATTTTAGCATATTAAATATAAATAAATATTTTTTTGTAAAATATATTTATCAAGATATTACAATTTTAAGTAATATATATACTAAATTTTTAATACATAATTATATACTAGTTTGATCACAATTCGATCATGATTAAACCACTAAATTCTAAATCAACTTTTTTACTAATTCAATGGGCATCCTGATTTTCAAAATCTTGGTATAGAATCTCTTGAGCAATCATGGAGTTGTTAGAAATTCCACCAGTTGAGATAAAACTGAATGTAGATTGGAAGAGAGAGCGGCAAAGATTAGAGTTTTAGTCTTTTAATATGTTTTATTAAAATAATATTATATTATTTTATAAAACTAATATATTAAATAAAAATTGAATATTGTAATTAAACAAAAATATATAATATAATTATATGTAAATAAATATAGACATGCCAACCGAATATGTCCTTAAAAAGGCTAATGACGTGACTTTTTTTTTCTTGAAAACTAAATAAGTTTTTTTAAAAGCCTTACACTCTCTTGAAGGGTAGTAAATAGTCTAGGCTTAAAACATGTGATGGCCGTAAGCTTTTGACAAATTACCTGACCGATTCTTAACTTATTTTAGAGTCCATATCTGAAGATAGATATTTTACTAAGTAAAGTGACTCAAAACAAAAAAAAGAAAACAAAAAAAAATTAAAAGAAATTGTCTAAATTCACATAAACCTTTTTCATTAAAAAAATTCAGAAGTGTCCCTTTGGTTGTAAAACTAACTCCTATTTAAATTTTGGCTTGACCCTTATTACAAAATATCTTCAGTGGGTTTCAAACTCCTACACTATAAATAAAATTCGCTCACATGAAGCTATATTTGCATATTAAACCACACTTTTTCGTTGAATTCATATTCTTGAAAACTAAATAAGTTTTTTTAAAAGCCTTACACTCTCTTGAAGGGTAGTAAATAGTCTAGGCTTAAAACATGTGATGGCCGTAAGCGTTTGACAAATTACCTGACCGATTCTTAACTTATTTTAGAGTCCATATCTGAAGATAGATATTTTACTAAGTAAAGTGACTCAAAACAAAAAAAAGAAAAAAAAAAAAAAATAAAAGAAATTGTCTAAATTCACATAGACCTTTTTTATTAAAAAAATTCAGAAGTGTCCCTTTGGTTGTAAAACTAACTCCTATTTAAATTTTGGCTTGACCCTTATTACAAAATATCTTCAGTGGGTTTCAAACTCCTACACTATAAATAAAATTCGCTCACATGAAGCTATATTTGCATATTAAACCACACTTTTTCGTTGAATTCATAATGTGCTTTTGGTATATTACCACCAGGACACAGAAAAAGGAATTGAAAGAAAGATCTGTGAATCAAAGGTAAAAAATGTAACCGGGACAAATGTACAATCAATTAATTGATAAGACTACTTTATTTTTTGGTATGAATTGATAAGACTACTAAGACAAATGTAACCGAACGAAAAACTACTAAGACGACAATACAAATCTATTAATTGTGGAATCTGGTATTGCTTCTGCTTTATGAACAATAATTTCTCTTGCTATATATATATTTTGGAATTTTTAATCAAACTATTATTCAATTTAATAGTCTAAAATCTACTTATGAATATAACTAATTTCACTAGGGACAAGGCTAAATATGGAATGTACAAAAAGTCATCTCTCTTTTTGCATCATCAGTTTTATTTATGGGTTCATTCAGGTGATCATATCAATATTTTTTTATACAAATTTACATAAAATCTAATGACTCTATATATTAATTCTACACCTTTGTCTTCATAAACTTGTCCGCTGAGTATTATCCTAATTCGATCAACTTAAATGTTTTTTTATCTTAAATTGAATTTGTTGAACAAAACGTGCAAGGTAGCCATTTCACGGGTGAAACAATTGTAATAATTAATAAATACAATTTTTTTTTCCCAACAGGGAAGTGGTTTGAGTGCTTTAAAATCAATTGCAAGGTGCATCATAAGCAATGAATGTTTACTAATAAGAGATCAATAATAAAAATTAAATTAAGATTTTTGTATTGACGAAACTCGCAATCCTATATTGATTGAGTCAACTATTGTTAACTTATTTGTATATATATTTAAAATATTGTTACCTCTACACGAATACGTAGATCATATACAATCTATGTTTTTCACAAATAAGAAAAACTGAAAGTTGATCATGGAGATACGGGTGGACCTAGTCTTGGGGATATAGAAGAACCGCTTAAAGATCTTTTTACCTGCTTTGGCAGGCCATGCAAACTGTGCTTGTCTAACCATTTTGTCACAAATCCTCAAGGGCTCTAATTTTGTTTAAAATCGTCAGTGTCAAGCTAGGAGAGTGTGCTTCGATATATATGAAAACAAGGAGATGGGGGTGCTCGGAGTTTTAGGGCATTCCCTCTTGGTAATGTTGATGGTGATCTGCTTTCATGTTACACCTGCTTCTCTTACATTCACCTCGTTTGTGTTTGGGGACTCTCTCGTCGATTGCGGAAACAATGACTACATTTTCACCCTCTCAAGAGCGGATTCACCTCCTTATGGCATCGATTTCAAGCCATCTGGTGGGAGACCCACAGGAAGATTTACCAATGGCCGAACAATATCAGATATAATCGGTAATTACGAATAATTTATAATACCTCTTGTTTCACTCTTCTTTGGTAGATTATTCCCGTATTTATATTTTTATTAATATTTCAATTAACTATCAGTATTTATTAATTATTAATTTTAAATATTTATTTTAAAAGTTTTGTTAACGTGTACTCTTAAGATGCAAGTTAGAAAATAAAAATAACATTTATTGTCCCTCTTTAATTCATCATAATTACTTTAAAAAAATATTAAATATATTTTAAATTTTTAAGATATTAATATTAATATTTTTTATTTAATAATTTTTATCTTTTATTCCTTAACTTATACTTTTGAAACACATGTTAACAAAACTTTATTTTAAAAAATAAAAATTACTGAATGCTTGATAAGTCATAAAAAATATAATACCTTGAAAAAATCAAAGTAATATTTCAACATCCTTTTTTTTTTATCTTATGAATTTGATCCTTCATGATTAATAGATGCATATGTTAAGTTTTTTTTTATAAAAAAAAAAGTTTAGAGTGAAAAAATATTTTTTTATTTTAAAATTATAATAAATTACTAATTTAAACAAAAATTTATAATAAAATTATGAATTATTTATTGAAAGAAAAATTTAAAATTTGAATTGAAATAATATAATTATCATGGCATGAATTTTGATTTTAAGATTTAGCATTATGATATTTAATATGTATTTAAATTAATTTATTTTATAATTATAATAAATTATAATTAAAATTTTATTAAACATTTATTTAAAAAAACAATTTTTTTTCAAAAAAGAAGCTCTCAAACATGTATTTAATTGATTACTCACATGACAGCCACTACAAAGTGTAGTGTCAGAGCCAGGGAGAGTCCTTCGATTTGACGATCTAATAATTGCTATAATCAATATCTCTTTATAACTAGCAGCAATAAAAGCACTCACTGTCGGTGATTCTTCGACAATTTAATCTTGGACTGTATTCATTCAACTCAACTAACAACCATTCAACTAGTTTAAGACGAAGAAAATAAATTTTTAGTTAAAAATCAACTAATCAAGTACTTCGCGTGTGTTCCACTTTAATTATTGTATGCACGTTTTAAAGTTGATTATTTTAAGAAAAAATAATTTTTTAAATATTTTTTAATAAAAATTTAATTATAAATTATTTTAAATATAAAATAAATTAATATAAATATACATTTTCTTTATTTATCTTTAAATGAAAAATATATAAAATAATTTTGTTTATAAAAGAATTTATATTTAAATAACTTACTTTTTTCTTAAAATATTACAAATATTAGTATTTATTTCATTAATTCTTTTAAATGTCAATAATATTAAGAATATAATTAACAAATTATATTTTTTACTTTTTAATACGAAAGATAAAATAAAAAGAAATTTTTTAAAAAATAATAAATAAAAATAAATGAAAGGAGAATTTTATTTTTAATGTTAGAGATTCCAAACACTTGGTGATTTCATCAGTGATGTGGTCTTAAATAACTTTCATTTCCGCAATTATATGATGCAATATAATATAAAGAATAAATTACATTAATATGAATTGAATACTAAAAATTTTAACTATATATGTTTTAGAGTAATTTTATATCTTTTTAAAATATTTTTTATAATTTTTTATTACTTAATAAAGTAAATATTAAATGAAAAAGTAAAATATTTAATATTTTAAAATATAAAAAAATATTTAATACTTATTTTATTTAATAATAAGAAACATTATTAAGAGGATGAGTTAAGAATATATAGCATTATTGTAAATTTTAATAGATTTTAAATAATTCTATATCTTCCTAATTCATCTTCTTAATTACGGAGCAAAAAAAGTATAAAATGCATTTTAGGCTTTTAAAATAATAAATGTTTTCATTTGTTCATTTAACACTTTTTTTATTAAGTATTAGAAGGATTATTAAGATGATGAATATGGAGAATTAGCATTACTCATAGATTTTTCATCAGTTCACATGTAATGTATTTACAATTTTTTTATTATAAATTATTTTGATTATAAAATAATTATTTTAATTATGAAATAAACTAATTGAAACACATATTCATTTAATGCTGCTAAATGCTTAATTACCACGGTACATTCAGGGGAAGCTCTTGGGGCCAAGTCATTTCCTCCGCCTTATCTAGCCCCAAATGCTACAATTGGTGGAATACAAAGAGGGATAAACTATGCTTCGGGTGCCTCTGGCATTCTGGACGAAACAGGAGTCATATTCGTAAGTACTTGATTATTTGAAAGGAAAAAAAATAGAAAGAAAAAACAGCATGTGTAATATTTTGTTTATATATAGGCTCTCTGAGTGGAGGAGAAGGAACATAAAATAATGATTGTAATGAATATATACAATTAGAATGCAGATCGGAAGAGTTCCACTACGGGAGCAAGTGAACTACTTTGAGCAAACCAAGTCTTACATGGTGAAGCTTAAGGGAGAAACTGGAACGAAGAGATTTTTTAAAAAAGGCAATGTTCTCCGTAACAATTGGGTCCAACGATATTCTCAACTATATTACACCAGACATTCCCTTTTTGGCCCGTGACAAAGCTGCTCCCGGCAAGTTCCAAGATTTCATGGTATCCAATTTGACCATACAGCTCAAGGTAATTTCCGAGGTGAATGTATGGTTTTATTAATTTGTGAATAATATATGTCGCATATAATTAATACCAGTAATTAGTTAATTAATTAAAATGCATTTGTATATATAATACATGTAGCGACTGCACGAGATGGGAGCCAGAAAATTCATAGTGGTTGGGGTGGGACCCTTGGGCTGCATACCATTTGTTCGAGCACTTAAATTACTACCCGTTGGAGAATGCTGTGCAGAGGTGAACCAATTGATCAAAGGCTACAATAGCAAACTGAAAGTGGCCCTGCATCGGTTAAACCGAGAATTGGGACCCCAAGCAATCTTCACATATGCAAACTCATACGACATTTTCTGGAGGATCATTCTCGGTTATCGTCAATACGGTTTGCTTGCTTAATTAAAATCAAGACTTAAAATTAACCTGATGAGCATTCATTCATTCACTCACTCACTCACTCACTAGTCACTCATGAATTGCTCTGATAGGTTTTGAAAATGCCGCCAATCCATGCTGCGGAGGATCCTTTCCGCCGTTTGTTTGCTTTAACAGGGCGAACGCTAACGCGGTCTTGTGCAACAATCGATCAAACTATGTGTTCTGGGATGCGTATCACCCAACAGAGGCCGCTAATGTTATTGTTGCAAAGCAATTGCTCGACGGTGATCATAGCATTAGTTTTCCCATGAATATTCGTCAGCTTTATAACTACTAGATACATTCATACCAATAGAGTGTCCGTGATTTATTAAAAATAAACGAGTTGGCTATATATAATATGCTATTATTGTCCTTGTTGTCGTGCTTGCTTCGTTGATATCTGGCTAGCAATGGGGAAAAAAAATCCTAGCTAGCTTCCTTGTATGATGGGATGAGTATATGGTTCATCCCAAATTTCCCGAATGTGATACTGGTAGATGTTTGATATAATGTGCTTTTCTATGTGTACTTCTTTCTTTGCATAGTTATTGATATTTGTGTTAGTCTTGGTTACCATAACACAATGAATTGCGGTTATTATACTTTTTGTTAGGCATTGCATTTTGAGTAGAATTTTCGTGAAGTGACCTCCAAGATAAGTAGTTATCTCAAACGCAGTACTATGAAAAAGCTTTGCATAATAATTTCAATCTTTCATAATTTTATAAGATTGTCCTTTGGAAAACAAAATTGAATTGAAATTTAAAATATAATTTTAATTTCAATTATTTTTCTAAAAAATGAAATTGGTTTAAAATTTTATAATTTATAATTATATCAGACAAATAATTAAAAGTAAACAATAGTAAGTTTAATTATATTTTTTTATTTAAGAATATGATTTAAATTTTTTAAAAATAAATCAATAATTTTATATATTATCATAATTTTGTAACAAATAAATATTAAAGGTATCTGAGCTAAACTCAGAAAAAGCCAAAAAGAGAAAAGTCTCGAACTTGAATTAGAAAACTGAGAAATGCATTCCTTACTTTCAATTAATGATTTTACAGAGTATTTATAGTATGCCAGCTAAATTGAAACTGTTATAACGATAACTAACTACAGTAACTAACGTTGGAACATTTTAATTATGATATCCCTTTACATTTCCCTACAAATTCAAAGTGGAAGAATATGTAACTGTAAGTTTGTCCTTCAACTTAAGGAACTTATATGGCTTTAGTCAACATATCAGCAATTTTCTCATGTGAGGGAATGTGTCTGAATTCCAACTGGTTTTGCTAAATTTTCTCCCACACAAAGAAAAGTTCCGACTCAAAGTGTTTGATTTGGCCTGGTGCATATTTGTTTGATTTATCTAAGTGATTTCAGTTATGACAGTAGCAAGGCTTTTGCACTCAGCTTCTGCGCTAGATTTGAGCCAAAGAACACACAGTAGCTTGAGGTGGATCTCTTGTCATCTAGATACCATTCTCAATCTGAATCACAAAATGCAATGATGACAAGATTAGTTGATTTGGCAAGATGCAGACCATGAGTTATTGTTCCATTGAGATATCTTAAGATCCATTTGACAGCCTTCCAGTGGGTTTCTAAGGGGTTATGTATAAATTGGTAGACCTTGTTTATTGAGTAGGCAATTTCCGGCCTTGTTATAGTGACATAATGGAGAGCACTACTATAGACCTATAGAGTCTAGGATCAGGAACAAGGTCACTTCCTTGGCTGGACAGTTTTAGCCCTGTGGTCATGGGTGTTTTCATAGCTTTGGCCCGGTGCATATTTGCTTTGGCAAGCAAGTTCTGATATACTTAGTTTGTGAGAGATGTAATCTTCTTGCAACAGTGTGTTTAACCTCTATACAAAGGAATTAGTTTTCCAAGGTCTTTCAATGCAAATTTTGCATTGAGCTATTGAATCAAATATGAATTAACAAAATTGGAGGAGCTAGTAATCAGGATATCATCTACATATACAAGTACCAATGTTGTAGAATCTGAAGTGATTTTTATGAATAATGACGAGTCACATTTTGCTGAGTTATAACCAAAAGTATGTAAAGTAGAAGCCAATATTTCGAACCAAGCCCTAGTTGCCTCTTTAAGGCCATAAAGAGCCTTGTTTAGTATACAAACCAGTTTGCCATCTCCTTGTGTGAAACCAAGAGGTTGTTGCATATAAACTTCCTCTTTAAAATCATTGTTGTGGAAGGCATTGTTGATGAATAATTGATGGATGTGCCAGCCTTTTGGGAGAGCTAGGGTCAGAACTACCCTAACTAAAATAGGTTTTACAACTGGACTAAATGTTTTAGGGTAATGAAACCTTGCTTGGTGGAAACCCTTGGCAATTAGTCTTCCCTTGTATTTATGGATTGTACCATAAGGGTTCTCCTTTACTTCGAAGACCCATTTACATCCAGTTGGAGATATGTCCTTAGGTAGTTATACTAGACTCCAAGTTCCATTATTCATCAATGCATTATACTCAGCCAGCGCAGCATCCTTCCACTGTGGTTGGTTTAGTTTATTAGTAACTGAGGTTGGTTCAGCAGCAATAGCAAAGACCTTATGTTTATATATACCTACCTTAGACCTGGTAGTCATGGGATGCATGGCTGGCTGTGGCAGCTACTCATATCATTATTGCAACATCCTGATGACTATCAACCTGTGTAGGGAGATCAACAGTTCCTACACTTGAGGTAAAGTATCAGTTTGAATAGTTTGAGATGAATTAGGAATTGATGATGACATAAGAATTGATGATGACATTACATGTTAGTGTTTGTGGACTAGATGACTGGGACTAAGATTGAGATATAATTGGAAGTAAAGGTGGTAGTTTGTGAGATTAAGGCTAATGGTGTTTTGAAATGTTAAAATCTAAAGAACTGAGTTTATAAGGGAAAAGCATTTCATTGAATATGACATGCCTTGGGACATAAATCCTACCACTAGGAGAAAGACACACCTTTCAAATTTGTAATCCATTTTATGGTGGTTGTAGGGTTTAATATAGGGATATCAAGTACAACCAAATGTTTTAAGAAAGGTATAGTCAGGCTTCACATGAAAGAGAGCTTCTAAGGGTGATTTGTATTGAAGAGTTGGGAAAATATTCTATTAATCATGTATATTGTTATGGTAAAAGCATTTGACTAGAATTTAAATGGAAGTCCTCAAGTTGCTAATAGGGTAAGTCCCATTATTGCAATATGCCAGTGTTTTCTTTCAGACAATCCATTTTGTTCATGGGTGCGGGGGCAAGAAAATTTGTGAATGGCCTTGTGCAGTAAGGTGGTTTTGGAATGTACAATATGCCCTATCATTTTCTATTTGTAAGGCTTTAATTTTGCAATTTAATTGTTTTTCTATCATGGTTTGGAACTTCAGAAATGTAGGTAATGCTTGTTATTTGGTTTGCAAAGAATATATATCCATGTGAATTTTGAAAAGGCATCAATGAAATGGATGTAGTATTTGTATCCCCTGTTGGATGATACTGGAGAAGGGCCACAAATGTCATAATATATCAATCGTAAAGGATGATTATAAACTGTAGTTGAGTCAGTAAAAGGTAGTTTGTGAGATTTTCCCATACAATAGGATTCACACAAAGAAAGAATTAATTCTTTATTGATTGAAATATTATATTGGTTGAGTACATGGGTTACAATCCTTTGAGAGGGATGTCCTAGCCTAGAGTGCCAAAGGTATAGTGAGTGTGGAACAAATTTATGATTTGAAGTAGCTATACAAGCAATAGCTTTATTGGAAGTAAAAGGAGTAAACTTGATATCTTTGAAGGCATAGAGTCCATCTCTAAGCTTGCCTTGAAGAAGAGTTTGCTTGGTCACAGGAGATTTGATAAGACAGACATTAGGATGGAACTCAAATAAAACATTATTCTCCCTAGCATATTGTGAAACACTAAGTAAGTTTTTAGTGATAGTAGGAACATGTAAGAATATCTAAAACTAAAGGTGAAGAAGCGGAATTAGGAAGAAAGGCTGAATTTCCATCATGTTTATGTTCAAACTTGAGCCATTACCTACTAGTATACGACCTAAACCTCCATAGTCAAACTTAGTAATGAGTAGCTCCACTGTTAGGACACCAAGCTGAATCATATAAGGTCTCTAGCATGGCCTGCATAGCAACCATCAAACTAGAGGCATTATTCGCTTGTTGGGCAAGAATGGAAGGAGCATATAGTGAAAGATAATCATGATCAAATCGATGATAACACTGCTAAACATTGTGACTAAACTTGCTACACACCTGACATTGTGGTCTATTTTGATTGCAATTGTGTCATTGAGATCTTCCTGCTCTAGAGAACCTGCCTCTAGAGAGAAATTAACCTTTGAAGCCCTTGCCTCAAGAATTATTATGTTGGAGTGGTCTCTTGTGCCACTAGTAAGGCCTCAATTTCATCAATTGTATACTGCTTAGTCCCAGACATCGCCAAGGTGATGAAACCATCACAATACTCATTTAATCCATTAAAGATAGCTTCTATGTGATCTGCAATACCAATTGGAGAACAAAATACTGCTAGAGTATTAGTAATTTTCTTGATTTGAAGTAAGTATTCGCTTATGGAATCTCCTTTCTTGATACATCTGAGATGTATTTTGAGTTCTTTAATCTTTGGTCTCATTTGAGATGCAAAGAATGCTTCTAATTTCTCCCAAATTTGACAAGAAAATTCATTGCCAACCATTCTTATGGTTAAAGGCTCTGACATTAACAAAAGCAACCATGAAACCAACATCTAATCTTGTTATTCCCAATTAAGATATTGATCATTGACCTTATTCAATTGGTCATCCTGCTGCGAAGCAAATTTCGGTGGAACATCTTACGCTCTACTTACAAATTTCTAAAGCTTGAATCCTTTGATTGTCGCCATAACTTATTGCCACCATGGATGAAAGTTGTTTCCATAGAGCTTAAAAGACACTAGATTTGAAGAACAAACTGTGAAGAAGAAAAGGTTGAATTGTCACAATTTTTCATTGGAAGCGCAAGTGTTGTTGAGATACCATTAGAAAACCGAGAAATGGATTTCTTACTTTGAATGAGTTTACATAGAGTATTTATAATACGTAACCTAAACTGAAACTGTTATAACAATAATTAACTACTATAACTAACTCTGAAATATTCTAATTATGATATCCCTTTACAAATATAAATAATTAAATTAATATTTTACTTTCAGATACTGAGAAAAAAATGTGGTGGTGATAGTAGTTGTTTTGGTAATGGTGTGGAAGATAGCATATAAATAATGAAATCAATATTTTACCTCAAAGTCGAAGGCAAATGTTGTGATAATGGTTGACAATGATGTGGGTGGCATCATATGTTGTAGTGATGTGGGAAACGGGATCATAGCGAAGATGGTGGAGATGATAGTGGTGATAGTGATAGCGGTGGAGTAGGGTCATGGCTAAGGAAGAGCATGAGTGTGATTCGATTAATTAGAGTCCAAACTCAAATTGACTGAGCCATGTTAGGGTGACATTTTGGCAACCTACATCTGAGCATAACTTTTGGTAATATGAAGCATTCGAGTAAACTTCAAAGATCTTCCATTCAATTGAGTTAATTGATTACAAATAGTTGCAAACCTTGAACTGGCCTGGCTAATTGAATAAAAAAAACCAACTTACTCATGTCCCTTGCCTATGGCTTGTCCAATTGAACGTGCTATCCACTGTTTGGTCAAACCTATTCAAAACTTGGAGAATTGGTAAAATCAATCAGCTTGAACCAAGTAAACATAGAGAAAACTTGCCAGTTTTGTGGGTTTATCTTTTTTTTTTGTGCCTAATTTTTTCTAGTCAGATTAATGGTTGAGTGAGGCTTTTGTATGATTCAACCTTTGGTTCAAGCTTTACAACATTGTATAGAAAAAAAATTAACAACAACAAACGATCATTAACACCTACAACCATAGCTCAATGAACATAATGTTTGAAGATGATTTTGGTGATAACTATTTGATACGATTATCACTGGGCTTCATTAAAAGGATAGTAATAACAATTATGTTGACATAGCCCTAATAACTACCTGGGTTGTAAATGATAATTCAAGAAGTCTTTAAAGGATTAAGATAAATATAAATACAAGCCTAATGAAGGAGGCTCATTGTTATCTTGAAGGAATTATTTTCCAAATAAACTAAGCTACCTTGCCTATATAAAAGGGTTTACTCCTCATGTAAATATATTTATTATCATATACTTGTAAATTAGTGCCACGTCTAACTTGAGTATCAGTGTGCCTTTTGCAAGTATACTCCCCAACCTTGGTCAATAAAGCAAGTAGCAGATTATCATATACCTTAGTTGGATTTCAAGTATTCCTAAATACTTAAACCTAGTCTGAAACAATAACAAAGTATGGAATACAATAAGCTCAAGTCTAAGAAAACTTCAAGTATATATATCTAGGACTTAATTAGGTAGGTGACAGTGATAGTGGTGGAGTAGGGTCATGGCTAAGAAAGAGCATGAGTGCAATTAGATGAATTAGACTCTAAACTCAAATTGATCGAGCCATGTTAGGATGAGATTTTGGCAACCTACTTGTAAGCATAACTTTTGGTAATATGAAGCATTTGAGTAAACTTCAAATATGTTCAATTCAATTGGGTTAATTGATATAGTTGTAAACCTCGAACTAGCCTGACCAATTAAATAAGAAAAAACCACTTATCCATGTCCCTTGCCTATGGATAATCCAATTGAATGTGTTTATCACTCTATGGTCAAACCCATTCAAAACTTTGTGAATTGGTAAAATCAATTGGCTTGAACCAACTAAACATAGAGAAAACTTGTCGGTTTTGTGTTTTTCTATTTTTTTGGCCTAATTTTTTCTGGTCAAATTAATGGTGGAGAGAGCCTTTGTATAATTCAACCTTCGGTCTAGGCTTTACAACTATGTATAGAAAGAAAATCAACAATAACAAATGACCATTAACACCTGCAAAAATAGCTCGATGAACATAATGTTTGAAAATGACTTCAATGATAACAAAGTATGGAATACAAGAAGAAGTCTAAGGAAACTTTAAAGATATATCTAGTACTTAGGTTCTTATTGCAAGGGTAATTGAATTTTCTCTTGACAGAGCTCACTCAAAAATATTTCAAGCTCAATTATTTTCACTAAATAGCCCAAATATTTTGCTCTATGCTATAAGGTGATAAAGCATTTTCATATTTTCTAAGTGCTTAGACCATTCAAAATGTAAATATTCAAACCACAATACTTATAGTCAAATACGATTGTTTGTTAAGCCAATATTTGAATTTTGGAAGCTTGTACTCGAACACCACCCCATGTTATTCAACTACTAACTCTAAAATTTTAAATATTTGACTCTTAGGTAACTTGTATTCGAATACTATATCTTGATATTCCACTAAAAACTACAAGGAGCCCCATATCATTGTTGTATTTGAATACCATATCCGGTATTCGACTGTTTACTTTAGAGAGCTTAAGCTCAACCTTGTATTCAAATACCGTAGTCATGTATTTGTATAACTCATTACAGATAGCTCAAGTCTAAGCCTGTATTCGAATAGACTAGCCTTGTATTTGAATACTTTGTTCTTAAAGAACTCATAAATGAATTAGCATCCAAATAGCACCTTGTATTATTCGAATACCAGTGTGTAGTATTCAAATTCATACTAGCATTAGAATACCACATGATACAAGACAAAAGTAATAGTTAATTTTAACATTTAATGCAACCAAACCACCACCACTAACCATAATACTTTATGGGATATATGTAACACCTTACCTAATATAGACATTATGTTATGTGTTAAAATTAATGAATAAATAAAAATTAACGTTAATTTAGAAATTAATTTGTTTTTTTTTTGTTAACATTAAGTAACTATTTTGTTAATAGAATTTATTAATTTGTTTAATATATTATTTTTGTGATTACGTGTCCACATCAAATTATTTTTAAAGAATAAAAATACCAGTCACGTGTCGAAAAATCCAAAATTTAGTGTTAAATCACAAAATATTACTCACGTAATAAAATACCGCTCTAAAGTATAAACATACCTAATTACGTGAGATTTAATATAAATGAAAATTTATTCCATTTAACTATTACATGTTGATAATCCCATAAAATCTTCAAAACTCATCTTTGATTATTTCATCCA
Organism: Castanospermum australe; assembly: GCA_019955255.1. Taxonomy (NCBI): domain Eukaryota; kingdom Viridiplantae; phylum Streptophyta; class Magnoliopsida; order Fabales; family Fabaceae; genus Castanospermum; species Castanospermum australe. The sequence goes on from NSJW01000637.1 coordinate 1,000,368, forward strand.
ATAAATTCTAGATTTCCTACACGTAACCACACCTAACATCAACCATACACGACATAAGTATAGAACTAAACGTTATTAATTTATAACATCAAAATGAAACATCCTACATAACACTATACACAACTGGAATTCCTAACCTGTATAGCATTATACATAACTGTAAATCCAAAATATTGTTAACCTAGAATTTTGCCACCCCTCCAACCTATGTACATATGCACATCAAAAAGAACTACTTGGCCTTACTCGGCCATGCGAGAAAGGAAATCTAAGGTTATCCTATAGATACATGCTACACACAAAGCTAATCCTACCTAAACTACTTATAATTAACAGTCTAAACAACCAAAAATAAACTGGTCCTCTTCTGAGGAGTAATCCAGCCAGTGTCAATATATAAAGAAATGTAAATCCTCATCTTTTGCCAGCTACAAGAGGTTATGGGGGGTGAGAAAATGATTTCTTAATAGGTACTCAAGCATATAAAATAAGAATTTAAATTGTATAGCATTTCTAGTTGTTCTAAATACAGAAAAGCACAGTTTAATGGTTAGTCAATAATCTTAAATATGGACAATAAGTGACAAACAAAATCCCATAAAACTTTACACTATGTTACATGCTCACTAAGCTTAAACTAGGGCTTAACTCCTTTAAATTTCTCTTCGCCTACATAGTCCAAAATTTTAACTATTTGAGAATTTTCCTTAGCATAAGGTGTCCCCTAAACTAGAGTGGCCATTCCACATATGTATTAGTAGATTCTACTATACTATCCACACCTTTGGTGGACCTATCCACAAAGTGGACCTAGATACATGTAGGGACTTCTCATGGACTTCTTCCATGACATTTTATTAGAAACTCTTTTCTAATCTTTATGGATCACCTCAATTTCATTTTCTTTCTTTAGAGGATCACATCCAAGCTTAATTTATTTCTTTCTCTTTAATTAAAGTGAGTATGTAACATATTGAGAGTGAACTTTTAAGACACTAGCACTTCAAAGAGACATCATACAAGAGAATATATCTCTAATTCACCTCAATTTCACTATCTAACATCTTTGTCACATCCATGAACTCATATTTCATAAGCAAACAAATTTTGCCCTTTTTCCTCCCAATATGGCTGTGGCCAAACCTAAGGCTTCTTAGGGATTTTTCTTCTCTTTTTACATTGAAATTCCTCCAAAATTTCCCAACGATACATGGTCACCTCAAGATTCCATGACTTGGCAACCTTATCTACCCAAAACCCTTCAAGGCCGTAGGCTAGGCTTAGGGTGTTAGAGGTTTGGAATTTGTCTATTCTAACTTAGAATACACTAAAGTTATCATAGCTCACTAGAAATTCATTCAAGTCCATATGAATTCATGTCATTTCTTATTAACTCTAACATGAATATAACTTAGTGAAACATACACTATGGTCTCAAATTCAAGTCTTCTAATAGAAACTTTCTCAACTTATCATAAAACACCCTAAAATGACTACTTAGTACTCAAACCACACGACTTCCATTAGAAATCCTCACATGACCGAAACCTAGTGAAGAGTAAATATTACTAACATAGGTTATTTATACTCAAATTAACACTATATCATATTACTACACCCTAAAATCATCAAGCTTCCATCACTTACTAGAAAGGTTATGTCCAAAACAATTTGATCATCAAAGTTCCCAAAAATCTTACCCATGGCCGTGAGCCATACAAACATAAATTTACCTAAATTTTCAATTAACTTAACAAGAATCATCCATAAAATAAACATAACCCATTTTCATCAAGACTAAATATTAAACAATAAAAATCATTCAAATTCATCCTAAAAGCCTAGCTTGGCCGTGGGGTATATGGCCTTCACCACCCATGATTTCAAGCCAAACCACAAATAGCAAACATCAAACATGTATAAATCACTCGATAAAGCCCATAACCATATACAACCATCATCTTCCATCATAGAAGAATTAAGAGCTTAAAACCCTAACTTTGGCATCTTGCAAAACATAGTCACCCACTTGAAAGTAGTCTTGCAAACCTCATATAAATGGTGCACCTTACTCGAAAACACCCATAACTACATCAAAAACTCTAGAGAGAGAAAGAACTCCATAGATTCAAGAACACCAACCCACAATGAAACTATGGATTTAAAGGGAAAAAGAAAGGTTTTTGAGTTCCTTACCTTTTGAAGTGAAGTTTGCTGGTGGTCTTGGCTTGTTTCCTCCTTTCCTTCTCTTTCTCTCATTCTCTTTTTCCCTTTCTCCCTCTTGGCCGGGGCTATGGCTACCTTCTCTCTCTTTGTTTTTTTTTCTTTTCTTTTCTTATTTTCTCCTTGCTTGGCCGTGGGGTTAGGGACACCAAGGAAATTATTTGGTTTGCTTAATATTTTTAATCATATTTTGTCTTGTTAGGCAACCAATAGGAAAGCTTGCTTTTGGTTATGTTCATCCATTTAATAATGACTTTTAGTTAGTTTGTGACTAGGTTAGTTAGATGGAAACTAAATAGAAAGAACTAAATAGTAACGGGTCCAATTACTCTAACTAGATAGGGGTTATTTCTCCTATCTGATTAAAATCTGGCACTTATCATAGTGTTATTAGTCATTTTAGACCAATTATATATTTACTCATATAAATTTTTTTAAATATTACATTTTAATTAGGTTAAAGTATGCTAATTTTACCTATTTTAAATTTATAAATGCTTAGAAAATAATTAATAAACTAGGAATTAAATTTGGCAAATTTCTATGTTTAAATTTTTACACTAGACAAAAATGTCCTCATTTGCAACTCTAAAATTACTAAATTATCACCGTATAATTTTTATTATTCCTTAATGTATTTTAACTATTTTTAATTCCCTTTAAATAATTTTCACTGTTTTCTTCTATTTAAATGCTAAAGTAAAAATAGTAAAAATTAAATAAAATATTTATTAATGACAAATAATAAAATGAAATTAAAACTAACTTGGGGATTTTAAAATTTATATTTACTTAAATGGGGATGTTACACTATAGATACAATCACTTGGAAAATTAATGCACTTCTTCTAAGGTCTCCTAGTCTCTACGAACATTGAATCAATGGATTAATTTCTCAATCATTAATTCTTACTCTGTTTTGAACTTACCTTAATATTTATTCAGATTACTCATAGTACTTCACTTGTATATAAACTCTTTTGCGAGTTCTTTTTCCATATCAATTTCAAACACTTGTTAGAGGGTGAGGTATCCTTCTAAAGAGAAAAAACTTGAGGTATCCCATAGTTGAAAGTGTAAAAGACTCAAACACAAAAAGTGGAGTATCCCAAGGTGTGGAGTGCTTTACTTTGTAAAGGTTTCTTAAGCACCTAGTTCAAGATTAAAGATTAGTGGAAAAACCCAAGTAAGGAATATTGACAACTAAACATAGGTCACAAAAAGTGGGTGAACTAGTATAAATTGTTGTTTGCATAGCTTCCCTTCCATCATTTAACTTTTGTCATTATTTTACTTTGCTTGCTTGGTACGTACACCTCTACACATTCTCGTTGTTTGCTATATAATCTTTTGTGAACTCAAGCTTTTCTTGAATCACTTCATTTCTCTTAAATGAACAACTTCAATAATCATTAACAAATCTTTCGAAACAATTTATTTGCAAAAACTTTTTGAAACTCAATTCATCACCTATTCATTGTTGAAGCCACCTAGAAACCAGCTTAATAGGGAATTAATAATAAATAACTAAAATGCATAAGAATTCAAATCTTTAAATTAGAGAAAGATTTAGGCAATTGAAGTTCATATTCTCCATATCTTGAAATTTCAATGAATAAGGAAAGAGAGAACTCCATCACTATATGTTCTTTAGTCCGAATGAATCAGCTTTAAATGCTCATATAATCTAAAAAATCATTAAATTTGTTTGCATAAAAAATAAAATAAAAGGTTGTAGGGAGAAAGGCATCCATCAGCCAGCTTTTTTAGGTCGAGGATAAGAGAAATGGGAAAGTGGATGCCTTAAAGAGAAAGGGAGAAACTAAATTATGTAATTGTATTGTATGAATCTCCTGGATCCACTGGGTTCGATTTACGTCCAAATTACACGGCCCAACACCTAGTGCTTTTCAAAAGACAATTGTTATTCGCATCCAATCCTTAACAAAACCTAATTATTATCAAGTCTCAAGCCTTAGTAATGTCCATTGCCTACTAGAGTCAATTACCAAATCAACTAGGGGACCTCTCCCTTGTCTTTAAATTAGGGATTCAACTCCAAGTGTGACAATTCATTCATACTCTGAGTTAGCCTTATCTTTGTATTCGACCTACTAACTTGATCATCAGAGCATACTTAACACCCACTAACTTTTTCCTCTAGTAGGTAGTGATCCAGTCTACCATTATCTCGAGCTACTTGACCTAAGCGCTACCTTGGAACGAAACATTGGAGCTATACGTGGGAATCAAAGAAATTTTTCTCAGATTGTTAACAACCATGAAATCAAGAAAGAAACCAACACAAGCATGAAACCAAACCACAAATCCAAACCCAAACCTTGATCAATTTGAAAAGAGGTTAAGCTCATTCACCGCCTAAAGGTATTGCAGAGGAGAAAACATAAGTCCTATCATCATGATTGCAAATGCCCATTCCTCTATGTTTCGTGCCAATTATAAGACCATCTATCACATATATGTACTCCTCTATATGTCAAAAACCATGTAACATCGTGAATCCCTAAAATTTTTCACACGAAGATTCAATCGAGAATCCTTTAAATAAAAGAACTCAATAGAGAACTTTCAAATCTCAATGTGTTTACTCCAATGGTTTAATTTGTTGTGTTTTTATGATGACAAATATATGATTAATAAATGATGAATTTGTTATATGTATGCACTTAATGTATTATATTGGATCAGGCATGATTATACAATCTAGCTTCTTATATTTCTTATATGAATCATACTATGAGTTCTATATAGCATCATTTATAGAATATATCCAATAGTACTTAGTAATGTGTTAATTAATTAATATTGGATATGTGTATACGTGAATCACATATGCATGATATACCTTTCTAGTATCATGTATTTCAGAATCATGCATATTGGGACTTTAAATTATTAAGTTTGGTTAACTATAATTTGCAAGTCAGTTATGTCTTATAGAATAGTCCAAGTAACAAGTGTTGGCATTGAATCAAGAAAGTAAAAGATCATATTTTGCTCAATTCAAGAGGATAGAGAACAACGAGGTGCTCAAAGCATTTGGAAGATTTGAAGGTTAAGATTCTTGGAAGTTTGGATTACATCGAGAAGCCTATTCACTTATATATATATATTTATATATATATATATATGTATGTATGTATGTATGTATGTATGTATTCTCTTTTAGGCAAAATCTCTTATGTAAAGATAGATGTTTTACAATAAGAGAGCTCCAATAAGTTTTTCAATCTTGACAAATGACTTTTAGTTGCTAAAATGCCTAACTAACATGTTTTGAAAAAGGTAGTTATGGTGATATTTCAAAACTAAAATAGCCAAGTTTGAGTTTTGGAAAAGTGACATTTGGAAACTATTTTGAGAATAACTTTCAAGTTACTTTGAATTTGGTTTTGAAATATGTTGCAAATGAAAATAAACTCAAATAGCTTTCCAATGAATGGCCATTTTCTTAAATTTGATAAGCAATGAAGAAGTTATGATCATTTCAAGGTTGTACTCTATTACTAAATTATTGTACTTAATTACTAGCTCGAGGTATTCGATTACCATAAGTCAGAAGCCATGTAATCGACTACACATCATGTTATTTGATTATTAGTGTTAAAAATAATTTCTAACCACTATAAACAGCTAGTTTTCATATTAAATCATTTATAAACACCATAAAGAGTCATTTTATCACTTGAGCTACAAATATAAGTGAAGATTGAAGATTTTTTACAACTCTTGAACATATTATTCCAAATCATTTAACTTGATTACTCCAATTTCAATCAAAATCTAGATTTGATCTCTTCGTTGCAAAATTCATCTATCACATAGTTCTTCAACTTGTACATCTTAGAGAGGATGTCTTCTTTTAATCATCTTGTAAACACTTGTAGAGGGGGTAACGTATCCCTTAAGAGAGTTAGTTTCACAAATAGGGGTGGCAAATAGATGGATTGTACAGATTTTGGATTGGATCATTAATAGATGAATAAAAATAAACCAATAGTCCATTTAAGATCTATTGAAAAATTGTTAAAATAATTCAATTCATCCATAACCTATTTTAATGGATGAATATCCAATCCATCCATTAATCTATTTTAATATCTATCCATCCTCAACTAGATGCATATAGACTTCTCCTATGTCCAAATATGTGCTATTATTCAAACCATATATATATATATATATTTATTTGATCTAATAAATATTTTGGTTAGTCAACTAACTATCCATTAACTAAAATTAATCCAATCAATCCAAATCCATTATCCAAATCCAAACCATGGCTGGTAACTGAATCACGATAAATTATTGCGTTTGATTATCTCTTCCCTACACTCTTTAAATTCAATATCTATTCCAATATCTACTAGTATATTGTTCATCAATCTTACATGATATTTAGCTTGTTTACTTAGTTTCTTTACTAATTCAAGTTATATTTAAATAATATACAATCTTTCTATTATTAATCATTCTATGTGAAGTTAAAATTCTTAGTAACCTCTAAGCATGTAATCATTGTCAATGTGTATTTCTTAAACTTATTCTACTGTCTTTATTAGTTGTTTGCATGAAAATGCATATTTACTCATTGTTAAATGAAATTTTGCAAACACCCAAATCACCCCTATTGGGTGATAGTTTCCATACTTAATACAATTCTTGCAACCATGAATGGACTTCAATCTACATATTTTACTATTTTACTAGTAAAAAAAATTTACTACTAGACTTAGATGACCTGAGACAACATTTTGTCAAGTTTATCAATATGGAATAAATCTCCCATGCAATATAAATCATTGAAAAATTGCACAAAGAAGAAAAAAATTTGGGTGATGTCACAGTGTAATAACGTACTCGAAGGACACTGCAACAAGAGGCAACTAAATTTATAAAAAAAATTGAGTCAACAACAATTTTTATTTGGACAAAAAAAATAATTAGCAAAATTCTTTTTAAAAATTTTTAAAACCAGTATGCGAAACAAAGTCAAGTTCATTAGTCAATTGATACACAGAGAAGGATAAAAACTTAATTTCAATGTACTCCTGATATATCTGTCCTAAAATAGTTATCTTAAAGTTAATTATGCAAATCATTAATAACAAAGGCATATTTAATTTAGCTCGTGAAATCAAGCAAAAAGATTAAAAGACCAAATAAAAAATATTTACTAAATGACAAATAATGGATTATATTAAAATATTTACAAAGTACTGAACAATGATCAAAAACTATTTTAAAAAATTAATAAACCAAATTAAAATATTTACAAAAGCATTGAGCTTAATTAAAAATATTCACAAAATATCAAGCAATGAATTAAACTAAAATATTTACAAGGTCCACTTGTTCGAAGTGCTTACGTATCCTTAATTAAAGAATCAAAATCTTATAGCTTGTCTAGAAAATGATTGTTAGAAGAAAGATCTTAATTAAAATTAATAATAAAAAAATCTTGATTGATTGCTTGATTAAAAAAAATGATTGATTGACTAATTGATTGATTAAAAAAATTAGACAATATAAAAAGTGATTTAAATGAGTAAATATAATGACAGATCCTAATCAAGATTGAGCATAACACAAATCTATAGCACAACCCCAAAATTTGGTGTTGGAGAACTTACTTCTTAAGACCACTAAACACGAATTTATTTATATACGGGTCCTATGCAACATTGAACGTGGCACATGAATCGCAGGAGCAACTCTAAGATAGGTTAGGGAGCACTTGCTCCTCGAGATCCTAAACACGCTGGTTTATTTGTTAACAAGTCTTAAACGGGATTGAACATGGCACATAAGTCCACAGAGCAATCCCAAAATTAGTCAGAGAAACCTTTTTCCTCAAGATCATTAAACAAACTTATATATATTTTTTTAACAAAATAATTGCATTGCATTTATTTTCAAGTTTGAGAAAAACCACATAATAACTCAATATTAATTATTATCAAGCAGGGATAAAATAATGTTAAACTAAAAGGAATATTTTTTTGTTTTTGTATTTATTTATTTATTTTAGCCTAATGACCACTTCCACATAAACCATTGATATACGAAAGGGAAAAATACAAAAATGAGGAAGGCATTAAATATAAACTAATTTACACAAAAAATAAAATTAAATAGGTTCTAATATGATGAAATGTAAACTACATACCCAATTGAAGTCGATAGATACCGTAGAAGCTTGCTTGACTGAAATTATTGACTAGGATACTCATCTTATTTTTATCATGTCACTATATGAATTTTAGAGAAGCAAAAAGCAATAGATAAATAAAGAAAGCCAAGGAAACTAATAGTACGAACGAAGGAATAAAACTAATTACAATTGGAATATATACCAAATCTTAGACAAACGCATCATCTTATTGGTAATTAAAGTCAAATAAAATAAAAAAAATGAAAATCTTCACCAGAAATAACAAACTAAACCCATTGTAGCAACGCAGGTGCTTTGTCCAGCAACATCTCAGAGGCATTTTATTAAGCAATGTATGTGCAATTAACCAAATGCAGAAAGTCTAACAAATGAAACATATCTAAAACTAGGTACACAACCGTTTAAAATCCAAATAAAAACTTTTTGTTTGGTATGATTATAATACAAGTCCCACCAAGGTGACGTGATTAATCACCAAGCTGATGTGGCAGTAATCAACATCTCAACACAAGACCAAATCATCTAGGAACGAGTCTTGGTGATAAAAATAATTCCTTATCTCAGTAAATGTGGACCTAACTTAAGGATTACCCTTATCACTTAATTTAATTTCTCCTAATAGGATTCAAATTCGTAGCTTATATAAAAAAGGTCATCTCCAAGTACAAATCAATTCACTTTTTACCATATACTTGTTGGTACTTACTTTAACTTGAGTTTCAGAGTGCAATTGTAGGCACCCTACCATATTATTTGTTGGAGAACCATATCACCATACACTAGATTCCAAGTATTCCTAAATCATTAAATCTAGTCCAAAACATTGGTGCCATCAGTGAGAAGTTGGTAAATTCCTATCCCTTACCACCACTATGGTAAACACTAGAACACAAGCCCAAAATTAGGAAAAAAATCAGGAAGGGGTTTAGGTATCTATAACCACAACACCCCTAGGGAACCCCAACCTCAACTAACCTAACCAAGTGAGAACCAAGGAAAAATTCTAAGGGAGAACCTAGGAAGGAATGCAAAGGGAAACTTAGGAAGATGCCAAGAGCATATTCTAGTCCCAACCCCTGATTTCCAATCTCTTTTTGCTCTTATCAAGGCCCATAACAAATGCATGGAGGAAAAAAAAACATACGAATGGAGGAGCTCTAGAAAATTATCATGCAAGATAGAGCCGCTGAGAACGTTCAAAAACCTAGGCAATAAGGGAATGATAAGTTTGATAACAAGTATGAGACCTCTAAAGCACCCCAAAAACAAGGAGAAGCTTATTCATTCCATTATCCATTCTTGAATTTCATCATGGACATTGACTTTCATGAAAATTTCAAAGTCCCTAACAATCTTGACCCTTATGATGGATCATTTGACCCCAGGAGCACCTAGTTACATTCCATACCTCTATGCTTGTCACCAAAATAGGATTTGTTGATCCCATGTTATGCCAAGCTTTTCCCATCAATTTGAAGAAAGCAACTTTTAAATGGTTCTGCGCCTTTGAATCTTGATCAATCAACAAGTTTAGTGAGCTGGCTTCCAAATTTTTCAACCATTTCATAGTTAGAAAAAAACCCAACTTAAAACCACTGCTGCCCTTTTGAATTTGAAGCAAAATCGAGATAAGTCACCCAGAGATTACATGGTGAGGTTCAACAATAAAGCACTCCAAGTTAAAGACCTTGACAAAGTGATGGTCATGCACAAAATAATCTTAGGATTCAAGCTAACACCTTTTGCAACTTCTCTCAAGAAAAAGGATCCCTCGATCTCAAGGATTTTCAAGCTCGGTATGAAAAATACATCAAGATGGAAGAAACCTTCAAAGCCAAAATAGGATATGACGATAAACAAAAAAAAAAGGGATAAGTCTTTAAAAAAAGAAAGAAAGAGAAAAGAGTTGCTATTTAAGTCCCACATCAGAGGGAAAAAAGGATTTTATATTGTTTTAGTTTTAATTCCCATATCAAAAAAGTAGTAAACTTCTTCCCCCTATGAATGATTATATATAGACCTTAAGGTAGAGAAGTCTAATTGCCTTTCCTCTTTAGGCTCTTTGTAAAAAGAGTAAGTGGCTCTAATAAATTTTGGGACAAGATATCGATTCGGATTTTGAGTTATCCTGGATTAAGATAAGTAAGTAGATATTTTAATTAGAGGCTTTTTTTATGTTGTTATTTTATTTCATTTTATTTTTTTATTTTATTTCATGTTTTTCATTAGACAAATTTTGGGTCGTGAATTTAGGCTTTGGGATATAGAAATATTTAGGATTTAGGGATTCATTTGGGAATATTAATTGTCTATGATTGATATTGATATTTTTCTATGTTATAAAACGGTATGGGGAACCTCCAGTTCACCAAGACAAATCGTTGGAGGATGACTCAACAGAAAATCGCTAAGTACTGTAAGTGATTATTATCTGCTACATGTCTATTTGTGATTTTTAAATTTTAAACGAATTTTAGAATTTTTTATTTTGAATATGTTAGAGCCTTAGGTACTCTTGGGATAATCAAAGTTTTGAAAGACTCACATTTGGCTTCTGAGCATGGCCATAATGAAATAATAGGTGAATTGATAATTTTTGTTGATAGAAAATATATTGACAATGGTTTTGAAACAATTATGACAATTGTTTCATATATATGAGTTTTTGACCTATGATGGTCATTGTTATAGACAATGGTCTTTGGACCATTAATGGAAATTGTTTCAGAATATAGATTAATGTTATGTTGATAATTATTATCGACATTGGTTGCTTATGAAAAGTATATTTGAAAAATGTTTATGAGTGAGTTTTCCAATATCAGGAAATGTTCTATTTAAAATAAGATTGATTTTAATAAATTAGAATTTTTATTTTTACTTGAAAAATTCATTTTCTTACGAAATATGATATTTTTGTAAATTGTTTTCTTGGAAGAAAACCATGTCAGAACATTGAATCTAACATCAGTAAATGTTAGCCTTTGTGCACTTAGGATTAGACTCTGTAAAGAAGATGCTAACTCTATGTTAAGTTAGTACACATGGGTTGGTTATAGATTTGGAGCGTAATGCTCATTAGTTCAAGCCTTAGGCTTGTCAGATTAGTTAGTTTACCCCTGAGCTGTGTGCTCAGTTAGGCTTGTCAGATTAGTTAGTTTACCCCTGAGCTGTGTGCTCAGTTTATTCAGTTCAAGCCTTGAGCTTGTTAGATTAGTTAGCTTACCCCGCGAGCTGTGTTTTGGTCTGCTTGGTGAATTATTACGTTTGGATTTTATTCTAATTAATTTTTTCAAGGTTTCAGATTTGTTATTGAAAATTGTTTATTGACTTTAATGCTTTGTTATATATATTTTTAATGAAATTTATAATGACTGATTTAGAACTCTTATATTTTAAAAAGAATTATATATGCCTGTTATATCTTTCCTAGGTATTTTTATCTAGTTTTATTTGCTAAATATTATTTCAGAAATTATTTTGCTATTACTAATGAAAAAGTCGTGCCCCTGCTTGTTTCGTTTCTAGTGTAGTAGGTATTAACTATTTATTGAGTTGTGAACTCACCCATTGTTATTATATGTTTTTCAGATACAGGTAATGAAATTGGTTCTGGTTTAACTCCTTTGATTTGATCGAGAGAGTTTTCAGTTGTTTAGTGAGCTCATCACATTATTCGTGTGAGCAAGTTTTGTTTACGATTTTGTATTTGGAAGCCTAGTGGGCTGACTCTTAGATGTGCTCCATTATTTCTACAAGTAGGATCCATGTCAATTAGAGATTGAATTGCTGGAAATCAGAATTTACTTGTCTGATATTTTATAAATCTGAACTTATAAAGTATTTTTTGAGGCCCCTATGGTGGCTATTTTGAATTGTATATTCAGAGTTATAGTTTTGAGGCTTGTGTAGCTTGGGTCTACGGTAAGCCCTTGTCATATGCTGTTCATGGACCCCAAGTTTGGGTTGTGACACAAGATTTCTTAGGCTTAGGGGAAAATACTAAGAAGAAAGAAGAACAAACTAAATTATGAACTCACCCAAGAAATTGGGTCCTTGAGGTGGTTTCTTTGAATATACCCCTCTAAAGGTCCCGAGGGGGAAAATATTGTAGGAAGTCTGCCACAGACTTTAGTAGGCTTCCCAAGCCAAGTCCTCTAAGATCTCGGGTAAATATCATCAAATCCAAGAGGAGTAACTACCACAATTATTGCATGTACTTGGAGTGTCATGTAGGGTTGTACTTATCCATTTATATTTTGACATTTCAACATTTAATGATTAGAAAATACACATTTCAAGAAACACACTCATTAATAATTTATGAATAGGGGAATGCCTCAATTTACAAGAGCTGAGAATCCAATCACAGGGCTTATGAAAAATCCTTTGAACATGACCATTATTTTGAATTCACTTAGTTTGGAAAATAAGCTTACCATAAGAAACAAATTATGCAACATAGTAATATGCAAAAGCTCAAAATCCAATTACATGGCTTGTGAAAACCATACTAAGATGAAAGTTTCATTTGGCATAGCTATACAATTTCAAAATCTAGTTTAAAGAAATAAGTTACTCTCAAGTTCATTTCCTTCAATTGGTGAAGAATCCTCTTCTACGAAGTAAAGTTGAAACTTGAAATGCTCAATTTTAGCTTCTCAATGTAACATTAATATTCAAATAGAAGTGCAGGCCATCATTAGGCCCAAATATATCACAGGGCACCAATATGTCCCATTAAGATTATATAGTATTAATGTTGTAATGAAATCACTTTTGCAAATTATATTTCTAAGGTTAGTCTTACTAGTTGGGTTATCTAGTTAAATGGTATTAAACTGACATTCTTTGGATATTAGGCAAGGGAGAAAATCATAAGATAGATAAGTCCATAAACGTATATAGACAAAATAGCGCTCCAATAGTAGGTAATGGTGTGCTTGGAAGACTACTTGAGGAAGAAAGCTTGCTAGGCGATGCTGTTGTAGACTTCATCATAAATCTTCTCTTCGTGAGGAATGAAACTACCACCAAAACAATTCCTTTTACAGTTTATTTCCACATCCCGTGTCCCAAAGCCGTGGAGCAACTTTTGTTATTTATAACAGAACTAACACCTAAAATTATTTTCCCTTGTTTGGTATTTGTTATATATGTAACTATCTTAATTTAAAGAATTTTATTAGATTTTAATATTCAAGAGTTGAAGACAAACTTTTTATTGTTGATTTGTACAAATTGTTCTCTTGGACAGGATGAACAAGATTTTCGAAGGAGCAATTCTAGAGAAGAATTAGTTACATGACAAGATTACAAAGCAATGTCATTCACTCAATGCGTAAATGACTAATGTTTCTATATTTCACATCATATTGTCTTGAACTCAAGTTTGATGAGATACTTAATCTCATAAATATTCTCTACTGAAAGATACTAATTATGTAGTGAGCATATTCAATAAAGAACCCCGTGTGTTAAGATTTAATGTTTTCTTCCACAAACAGTTTATTGACTAAACACTTATACCAGGGGGACATTGCAATTTGGTTAATGAGAGAAGAAAAATAAGGCTATAATAAAGGAAACTATTTTCATTTAATGATCTAAAATTTTAAATAAGGAAAAGGTTGATGATGAATACATTTAGTGACCCTAATGTACTGAATGTTTTAAGCACTTTTTCACTTAATTTCATTTTTGGTATGTATTAAACAAACACCACTAAATGAATTTTAGTGATGAATATTTTCTTTAAGTCAATTTTCATGCTTCTAGGAGCTACCAATCTGCTATAATCCTTCTTAGACAGTTTTTGCTGTCTATATCATGTTCTCATATCTATTTCATATTTTTGAAATGATGGCCCTAATAAATGGTAGTTCTTTGTGCAGTTTACCATGGAAATGAAGAAAGCTATTTAGAGCTAACATGGAAAGGATTATGTCTTTTGTGTCCTACTACTAAAAATTTTGCTATCAGAAATGGAAAAAAACCATGTCTAAAGGGTTAAAATTCCATCGCTGAGCCTATCAATGATGGAATTCGACATGGAACCAAAAACATGTCAGAAAGTGGCGTTGTTAAGTTTTCAGAGATGGAATTAGAATTCGAGAATTAGAATTTCGTCTCTACTCAAACACAAAAAAACTTCATGTTTAAGTGGAAAAAAATTATGTCTGGAGCGTAACCAAAACTGTATCCAATTAATCACTCAGACACGGAAAATTTTGTCTTTGACAATGTAAATTTTTGTGTCTGGTGTGCAAAAAAATGGTGTCCAGTACATATTCAGACACAAAAAATTTCATCTCTGATTCCATATCTTTTACTCAGACACAAAAAAGTCTGTCTTTGATTCTGTTTCTGAATCTGCATAATGGTAAAAAAATTAGTTTAGTACTTACAACCTGCCATTTTATTTGTTTTTACACCAAACCAGGTAGTTTTCAATTATATCCAGATCAAATTCTTCAATTATATCCACAATGTTTGAATTAATAAAAAAAGTCATTCATTTGATAAAATGTCTAAACGTACTTACAAATGTTTCAAAATTGTGCATGAAGGTAATCCATAAAAATATATCCTAAATAGTTCATAAATATAGAAAACATAATCCAAGAAAATCTATAAACATTGATCAGCACAAATCATCGAAATCATCGTCATCCTTGTCTTGTGAATCATTAGGTGCACAATCCAGTACAAGAATAGTTGTAGGCTGTGTAGGAGTAGGACGAGGGTCCAAGTCCAACTTTTGCATGATACGATGAATCATATCCTCCTGTCGGGTGATCATTCCCTGCTGCTGGTTAACCCTCTCCTGTAGACTATAGATGCATGTCTTTTTGTTGCATCTGGGAGGTTAAAGCAGTAATGGTGGACCTGAGAGCCTCTATCTCAAAGGCAGAACAAGTCTTATATCCACCAGCAAAAGCAGAGGAAGACAAAATCAAAAAGGTACCCTCCGCGACCAGGCCATACACATGTCCCTTTTTGTTGACGCTTCTGACAACATCCATATATATGTTGTTATCGGCTTGACGGCTGGACCCCTCGCCTATTGTTGTTTGTGAGTTCATCTCAGATAGCCTCCTTTGATACTCTTCCTATAAAAAGAAGTTAAATTTGCTTAGTTTGATAATCAATGTAATTATATAACATTTCTTAATTATGTTAAAACTTATACTTACAGCAACGGATTGTGCCTTCTACGAGATCCACTCAAAAGGCTTCTGTAACATGCCTATTTAAGCAAATATAAATTTTAAAATTTCTAAAGTTCTTTTTATTTTATTTTATCATTTATCATTGGAAATGTTTTATTTATTTTTAGTATTTTTATTTTAGCATTTAAATAGAAGATAACAGTGAAAATTATTTAGGGGAAACTAGAGATAGTTGAAATACCTGAAGGAATAGTAAAACCTATACAGTAGCAATTTAGTAATTTTAAGGTTACTGATGAGGGCATTTTTGTCTAATAAAATATTTAAACATAGAAATTAGCTAAATTTACTTCCTAATTTATTAATTATTTTTGAAGCATTTATAAATTAAAATAGGTGAAATTAACATACTCTAACCAAATTAAAAATTGATATTTAGAAAGATTTACATAAGTAAAAGTATAATTAGTTTAAAATGACCAATAACACTATGAGAAGTGCTCAATTTTAATCAGATAGGAGAAATAATCACTGTCAGGCTAGAGTAATTAAATCTGTTATTATTAATTCTTCCCATTTAGTTCCCATCTAACTAACCTAGTTAGAAACTAATTAAAAACCATGATGAAATGGATTAACATGACCAAAAGTAAGCATTTCTATTGGTTGCCTAACAAAACAAAACAAGATTAAAAACATTAAAGAAACCCAATAATTCTCCTTGTGTCCCTAATCCCACGGCCAAGCCAAAGCAAAGTAATAAAAGAAAAAAAAAAGAATGAAAGAATAGAGAGAGGCAGTCATAGCCACAACTAAGAGGAGAAAGGGAAGAAGAGAGGAAGAAAAGAGAAAGAAAGGAGGAAAAGAGATAGGGAACTCAAAACCTATTTTTTTTCTTTTTTAAAACCATAGTTTCATGGTGGTTGGTGAACTTGAATCTATAAGACTTTCTCTTGCTAAAGTTTTTGGTGTGGTTATGGGTGGTTTGGAGTAAGGTGAACAACTTAGGTGAAGGTTACAAACCTATTTTCAAGTGGGAGGTTAAGTTTCCCAAGTTGCCATAGTTAGGGTTCTTGGGTTAGAATCCTTTTAGGATGTGATTTTGAGGATTTTGTATGGTTATGAGCTTGATTAGATACTTTGGGATCATTATTGTTCTTGAATCTTGTTAGAAATCACCTAAAATTATGAGATTTGGACCCTCCCCCTCTTGCTCACGGCCATACTAGGCTTTTAGGGTGCATTTTTTATGATTTTTATTGTTTAATGTGTAGTCTTGATGGAAATAGGTGATATATTTGTTTTTATGGATAATTCTTGCTTAATTAAATAAAAATCCATACTAGTGCATGTGTTGATAGCTCACAGCCAAGCTAGGTAGTTTGGTTGAACATTTGTCGTTTGTATTGATATAATTTTAGTTTAAGTGTATAATGATAATTTTAAGGTTTGTGAGATAATTGGTTGTCTGACTCCTCATATATTTTGAATTCAATGTTTATGTATGGCAATGGAACTCTTGGTATGAGTTAGTTTTGTGTTGTGTATGGGTTATTAAAGCTTGTTTGAATTGATGAGTATATGGCCAAGTGGATTTTTGGAGTTGTTATGTGTTGAATTTGATGTTAGTAGGTTAGTTGGGTGATTGAGAATATGAGACTAAGTGGAAATTTGAGTTAGAAGGAAAGTATGAAATGTGCAGCAACTATTTCCACACTCATGGCCATGGTGGTTTAAATAGGTAGGTGTTTTGGTTAAATTGGGTGTGAGTTAAAAGTTTTAGTGTTGTACAAAGTTTAGAGGGAAAATAAGAAGATTTAATCATTAGAACACCTATATGGGGTATTCTTTAGGTCACGGCCATATTGGGAGGAAAAGCACATAAAATTGTTTTCTTATGAACTATGAGTTCAAGGATGAGACAAAGATGTTAGATAGTGAAATTGAGGTGATTTAGAGATGTATTATCTTGTATAATGTCTCTTTGAGATGTTAGTGCATTAAATGTTACATGCTCACTTTAGTTAAAAGAGAAAGAAATAAGCTAAGCTTAGATGTGATCCTCTAGAGAAAGAAAATAAATTTGAGGTGATCCATAAATATTTAAAAAAGAATTTCTAATAAAATATTATGGAAGACTTCCATGAGAAGTCCTACATGTGTCTAGGTCCACTTTGTGGATAAGTCCACCAAAGGTGTGGATAGTAGAATGGAATCCACCAGTGCACATGTGGAATAGCTACTCTAATTTTTGGAGATGCCCTATGCTAATGGAGAATTCTCAAACAGTTAAAGTTTTAGACCATGTAGGTAAAAGAGAAATTTAAAAAGCGGTTAAGCCCTAGCTTAAGCTTGGTAAGCATGTAACAAAGAGTAAAGTCTCATGGAATTGTAAATGTTAATTGTTGTTCATATTTAAGATTATTAACTAACCATGAAACTGTATTTTCTGTATTTATTACAGCTAGAAATTCTATGAAATTTATTTTCTTATTTTTATATACTTGAGTACCTACTAAGAATTCATTTCTCACCACTATAAATTATGGTATTTTCAGAACCTCCTGCAGCTGACAGAAGATGAGAATCTACATCTCCTTGTATATTGACACGAGCTGGATGTCTCCTTAGAGGAGGACCAGTTGGTTTTGGTTATTTAGGATGTTGATTGTTACTAGTTTAGCGAGAATTAACTTTGTATGTAGCATGTACTTGTAGGATGCTGACCCTGGTTTTCTTTCCTTATATGGCCAAGTGAGGCCAGTAGTTTTTTTTATATGTGCATATGAACATATGTTGGAGTGCAGGCAAAATGCTAGGTTAACAATCTTTTGAATGTACAGTAATGTATAATTATATACATGTTAAAAATCTCACTTATGTATAATATTACATAGGGTATTTTGTTCTTAACCTTGTGAAATAATATTGTCCAGTTCATTATTCCTGACATGGATATTTGATGTGAAATGCGGTTGCATGTAAAAAATTTAGAATTTATTTGATGGGAAGAAGTTATTTAGGAGCTTAAGTGGAATAAATTTTCCTTATAGTATATTACGCTTAATTAAATATATTTACACTTCTAAGCTGTATTTTTATTACGTGAGTAATATTGTACGATCCAATATTAAATTATGGATTTTTTGACAAGTGACTGATATTTTTATTGCATAAAAAGAATTTAATGTAGGCACGTAGTTACCAAAATAATGATTTAAATAATTTAATCAATTTTATTAACTTAATAAACACGTAATCTTAACTTAAAATAAATTAAAACTAATTTACACATTAATTTAACTTAATTAAATTTACTAATTAATTTTTAACACGTAATACAATGCCTATACTAGGTAGGGTGTTGCAATTTTGGTATCAGAGTAGTTTGTCCAGATGTATTGAGTTATTTGTGACTTTTAAGGGTTATGTCGCATGCATGGGTATTTAAGTGTTTAATATTTTATTTTACCTATGTTATGCTATCTCCGTGTGGAGGTTGTATATTCTTAGCCACGAGATAAGTGATATTGAGACTGATCAACTCAATATGTATCTTTCTATGTATGCAGGAAATTATAGCACCACCAAGACGCAATCCAGTACCTCCTAGAGATGAGGGAATAGTGGTGGCCCTAGGAGAAATAGCTAACACAATGAGAGAACAGGCAGCTGTTACTAACAGGGTGTTGCAACATTTGCAAGTGCACCAGAATAAAAATAATAACAATTAGGAGGATGGAAGTAGAATTAGAGTTAGGAATCGAAATGGAAATGGAAACGAAGACCCAAATAGGGAGCTCCTGGTAGAAACCCACAATTTCAAGGTCTTTCTGAATTTTAGAAATCTAAACCACCAACTTTCAGAGGCGAGTATGACCCTGTAGTTGCAGAAGGATGGTTGAGGCAGTTAAGGAAAATGTTTGAGGTGATGGGTTATGCCAATGCCCAGAACGTAACTTACGCCACGTATATGTTAGAAGGGGAAGTAGAATTTTGGTAGCGTGGCGCTAGAGCTTTACTTGAGACCTAAGGTACACAGATTACCTGGGAGGTATTTCAGAATACTTGCCTGGATAAGTATTTTCCTGTAAGCATGAAGGACGAAAAGGAAGCCGAATTTATTAAGTTGAGACAGGTAAATATGTTAGTAGGTCAATATGTGGCTAAATTTGAGAAATTGTCAAAATCTTCTTATCACATTAAGTATAACCCTATTGAGAGGTGGAAAGTAGCAAAATTTGAATGGGGTTTAAAACTTGAGATTAAAAAGGATGTGAGAACTTTTGAGATTAGGAATTATGCGATGCTGGTGAATAAGTGTTGAAAGCGGGGAAAAATATTATAGAGGTTGCAAAAGATAGGGAGAGGCAGAATTTCTTTAAGAGAAAAAGAGATAGGGGTAAGCCTGGAAGCAATAACACCAGGTTTAGACCTAACCAGGAGAAGGGAAAACAGGTGCAGACAGGCACTGCTTGTAAGAAATACGGTAGATTCTATCGGAACAAACCATGTTTGCAAGATCAAAATGTTTGCTACTTCTATGGTAAGCCGGGTCACATGGCTAGGGAGTGTCCTCACAAAAAGGGAACTAACCTAGTACCACCATCTAGACCCAAAACCAAAGGCAGAATGTTTACTTTTAGTGGGGAAGAGGAGACTTGTTCTCCAAATCTGATGCAGGGTAATTGTTTAATTCAAAATAAACTTTTAACTGCATTGTTTGATTTAAGAGCTACTCACTCATTCATATCCATTAATTGTGTGAATCATTTGAAATTGCCTGTGTCCTTGTTATCATATGATTTGTCTGTTTCTACTCCTATTGGAGGAAAAATATTGACTTCTCAAGCTTGTTTAAGTTGTTGTATCCAAGTAGAAAATAATCTGTCTACTGTTAATCTTGTTTGTCTACCTCTATAAAAAATTGATGTCATTCGTGGAATTGATTGGATGTTTGCCAATAATGTTCTTTTGAACTGTTTAGAAAAATCAATTGTATTTACACCTAAAACAGAGCACACACAAATACCTAATGGATCGATATTTTTGACTGCCATCAAGGCCAGGAGATGTTTAAATGCTAGTTCACAGGGGTATGTTCTCTTGTCTTCTTTAGATTATGAAGTTAAATAGGATGTAAATAATTCTCGTAGTGAGAGAATATCTCTCAGTGTGTTTCCTTTTAAAATAACTAGTTTACTGCTTGAGAGAGAAGTGGAATTTTCAGTAGATTTGATTCTCGGAGTAGGCCCAATATCCATATCACCCTATAAAATGTCTCCTTTAGAATTGGGTGAGTTAAAGAAACAGATAGAAGACCTATTAGGTAAACAATTCATACGGCCTAGTGTATTATCTTGGGGAGCTTCAGTATTGTCTGTGAAAAAGAAAGATGGGAGTTTGAGGTCATGTATGAATTACAGATAATTAAATAAAGTAATCATTAAAAACAAATATCCACTCCCCAGAATAGATGATTTGTTAGATTAACTTAGAGGGGCTACAATTTTCTCCAAGATAGATTTAAGATCTGGTTAACATCAAATTAGGGTTAAATAAGGAGATATCTCTAAAACTGCTTTTAGAACGAGGTATGGACATTACAAATATCTTGCGATGCTATTCAGACTTACAAATGCCCTAGCAGTGTTTATAGATTATATGAACTGAATTTTTAGACCATATTTAGATCAGTTTGTAGTTGTTTCAATATGTGAGTAATATTGTGTGATCCAGTGTTAAATTTTGGATCTTTCGACACATGACTGATATTTTTACTCCATGAAAAGAATTTATTATAGGCACGTAATCACCAAAATAATAATTTAAATAATTTAATCAACTTTATTAACCTAACAAACACGTAATCTTAACTTAAAATAAATTAAAACCAATTTACACATTAATTTAACTTAATTAAATTTTTTAATTAATTTTTAACAAGTAACACAATGCCTATACTAGGTAGGGTGTTATAACTTCCCCTTTTGTGTTTGAATCCAATGGAAGACATTGAAAGTGGAAGGTGGGGTGTCACTATATGCTCTCTAAATGTATAAGAGAAATTTAAAATAAAATAAAATAATCAATGTAAGTTGAATAAACTTAAAAGACATTAAAATACAATATAAAATACTCACCAATCTCTTCTTGTGCTCTACTGTTGAGATTAAACTCCCAGTGTGCAGTGACACTCCCATATCAAATTTTTTATTTTCAGAATTTTTTTAGACTCTCCACCCAAGCAAGGTCCTGTCAGAGAGAGTTTAAATCATCCCTAACTTGTTGAGGGATCCATTTCCTAGGATCTGCCCCACTTCGAACCTTATTCATTGCATTCTTCAGTAAGTTAGATCTTTTTCGGTCAAAACATTTTCTGATTTGCTTGTCATCAAAAGGTAACTACTTATATTTTCTCTGCATGCAAAAATAAAATTAATTAGTATATTAACAATAATCTAAATGGTAAATTATGTTAACTGACAATTATTAAATATAATAAAGTACATTACCCCAAATTCAATAAACCACATGTTGCGAACTGCGTCGTCCACCTCCTTCCAATTCCCCCAAACTCCTTCAAACTTAGACTTTATTATAATAGTAATAGAGGTCGGTGGTCCCACAATTGGGTCAAACTTGTAAGCAAGCCAAACTTGAGTCAAAGCTATAATATATGATAACATACAAAAACATAACAAAATTATAAAAATTAGTAATACTTACATTAACTTTGGCGTTGGACGAATCCAGATACGACAATCAACATCTTTGGCGCTAGGAGCAAGAGCAGGAGTTTTAGGTGAAGCATCTGTCTCAGGATGTGAGGAAGACGTGGGGAGGTGAGAGGTAATGCTGGGAGAAGATCATAAGAGTGGTGATGGGCTGGGTGAAGAGGTGGTTGAAGGAGGCACATGAGTATGTGGTGATGAGATGGCAGAAGGATCTGATGCACTCTCACCGCTACCGCTACCCCTATCTCTACCTTTACCCCTACCTCTATTGTCTGCCATCTATATACAATTGTAATGACAAAAATGATTTAAATTAAGTAATATAAAAGTTTAGATATAAAAGTCAAGTAATATCGAATCAAGTCAACTAACAGAAATAAAAGAACAAAGAAACACATTGTTTTGTTAGCATATATTACATGTTAGAAGTAACTTAATTAGAAAATCTTTCATCAAAGTCTTGTTCCTCATCTTCTTCTTCTTCCGTGAGTGATTCTTCTTCTCCTTCAGATGGAAGTTTCAGATTTTCATCTTCTTCTTCCAAATCAACTTAGATGAAGGAAGATATATTTACTTCCTCAGCTGTACTAGTTATATCAACTAAACCTTGCTCAAAATCAATATTTGCAATTGTCATTTATAATTGAGGAATATTGTTATCTTTATAAGATTGATATGATTCGGAGACCTTGACTTCTAAAGTTTGAATCACATTGCGTACCTCTGTTTTGATGACACTTAGCCACCATTACTAGCCTTCAGAATACTTTGTGTAGTACAATTGCACGACTTATTGTGCTAGTATGAAAGGATAGTAGTTTTTATACCTCATAGACTAGCTTAATTCAACAATCCCATAATTTTTATCAATTTTTGTCCCTTGATTCGGAGTAGGATCAAACCACTCACATTTGAAAAAAACTAACTTCTTTGTGGGCCATTCGGTGTATTCTAATTCAACAATATCAGTAAACACCCTATAGTAATCATCTTCCATTTGGTCAAGGTCACCCCCTCAAACACATAAATCATAGTTTATCGTACACATCCCTTGACTTTGATCTCTTGTACATAACGAATCTCAAATCATGTTAATTGGATTTAGCACCTATATGACAAATTTAGTTATTTATTGTAACAACATAACAACACATCCAAAAGCCTGTGTTGACACAAGTTTGAATTGAATTACCTACATGTTCTTTAAACCAAGTAGGGAATGATGTAGAAATTTGCTTCTGCATTTCTATGTCATTTATGTCAGGGACAAATTCCCACAACATATTTTCATATTGGATGTACGCATAAATTACATGAACAAATCAATATATACATGGCAAGAGGAATTGTATAAGAGTATATAATAGAATTATTGTTAGATGTTTGAGAATATACTCCAAGAATGGCTCCACCTTAAGGCAACATATAATTTAGATGTTGCCAGGCCCCTATCATCCAGTGTACATGAGGTGCACTTTCTAGAATGTCATCCTGCATAATTGAAAATAGATAGTGGTGGATTAGATGAACAACTTTTGCCTCCATCATCGTTATGTGACACTCTTGTCCGCTTAGATAGAACATCAGGTGAATAGTAGTATGATGCAAAGGTTGAAGTCTCCTCCACTAAATATACCCCACAAATTGAGCCTTCCAAATATGCTGCATTCATAACCTTTTTCTTTAAGATACGTATAAACCTAATACATTTTTTCATAATGTTAAGGTAGAAATATACATGATAAGAGCATATATTCAATAAAATGATAAATGAATGAACCAACCTTTCAAATGGATATATCCATCTATATTGTACAGGGCCACCAACCCTTGCTTTGTTTGGTAGATGGATTGGAAGGTGTTCCATGGAATCAAAGAAGCTTGGTGGAAAAATTTGTCTAACTTGCATAAAATTATTGGAATGTTCTATTCCATAACACGTAATTAATCTTCCCTCAACAATGAAGAATATAATTCCCTAAAGAATTGATCGAATTTGGTAAGGATATTCCAAATGACCTTTGGCAAGGCCTTGAATGCCATCGGAAATAAGCGCTGCATGAATACTGGCAGTCATGACTTTGCATACCAAACAACTTGGCTTCCCTCATATTAACAAACCTAGCCAAATTAGACACATACCTATATGGTAGTTTTAGATTTTTAATTCATTCATAGACGGCTAACCTTTGTTGTTTGGTCAATGTATATTGTGCCTTTGGTTTACTTACTTTCCCACCTCTAATGTCCAGTAGCTCAAGCTCTCTAGTCTACAATACTCTGCCAAGTCCAATCTAGCTTTCAAAGTGTCTGTTGTCTTTCCCTTGGTATCCATAATTGTGTACAAAATATTAAGAAATATATTTCTTTCAATGTGCATAACATCCGGATTATGTGGGAGAAGATTTGTCTTCCAATGTGACAATTTCCAAAATATACTTCTTTTGGTCCAATTGTGGTCTATCTCATAACCAAAAATTTATTTTCCTATGTCTCGCATATGGTTGGTAAACATCTAATTCTTTCTCAGACTTCTTCAACACTTAACCTACGTGGTTGTAACGAGGTTTCAACTTGTTTTTTCTAAATGCATTCTTATTTCTTCTATATGGATGATCATGAAGCAAGAATTGGCGGTGACAATCAAAGAATGAGGTCTTTCGACTATGTTTAAGAGTGAATGCCTTCAAACGCTCCATACAAATTGGACAACCAAATTTACCCATCGTCATCCAACCTGATAGCATCCCATATGCAAAAAAGTCATTAATTGTCCACATTAACGCAGCCTTCATGACAAAGTTTTGCTTTAATGAGATATCATAAATTACCACACCAATATTCCACAACATATTTAACTCATCTATAAGAGATTATAAATATACATCAGTTTTGGCCTTTGGATTGGACGGATAGGGAATTATGAGATATAAGAACATAAATTGCTTTCTCATGCACATCCAAGGTGGAAGATTGTAAGGTATAACAACTACAGGCTAACAAGAATAAACTCTTCCAGTGTTGTCAAATAGCGCAAAAGCATCGAAACATAATCCTAATTTGACATTTCTAGGGTCTTGTGCAAATTCAAGAAATGTCTCATCAAATAATTTCCATGTTTCTCCATTTGATGGATGAGATAAGGAATCTGACTCCCTTCTACACTCACGGTGCCATCTCATTTGAGTTGCCATTTGCATGGAAGAATAAAGCATTTGTAGCCTTGGAACAAGTGGGAAGTACCACATTTTTTTTAAAGGGACCTTTCCCACTTTGCCCATTCTAGTGATGGATTGATAATGGCTCTCCCCACAAAAACTACAACTTTGAAGTTCTTCATTGTTTGACTTATAGTATAACATGTAGCTATTAAGACAACATTCAATTTTCAAACACCCCAGTCCTAGTTTGACTACTAATTTCTTTGCCTGATAAAAATTTCTAGGTATACTATTGTCATTTGGCATTGCATTAGACATAAATTGCATCCAATCATTAAAGCAACCTTCAGATAAGCTATGGTCAATTTTCAGACTTGGATCATATAATGAAACAAACAATTGGAAATAATTTTTACAACCCTCATACAACAGACTTTATGCTAACATATTGAAAAAATTCTGTGCCCTTATTGTTGGATGTAATTCCTAATTCTCAATCCAGCAGCATCCATTACCATCTACTTGTAATTATTAAAATTCTTCCTCTCCTCAATGTTGCAATAGTATGAACTACTGGGGCAATATGAGGCATTAGGTCACCATCTTTTGTCTAGTAATAGTAATTTTCCATGAATCCCTTCCTGTAGAGATGTACCGATAAACCATCAATAACCTTAAACCTCTTACATTTACATTTCTTGCAAGGACATCTTATCTTTCCTTCTATCTTATATTATTCTTGTCCACAAGCAAACTTAACAAACTCTTGAATTTCTACAAAAAATTCGTCAGTATTATAGCTATCAGAACCCACTCTATGATCCATCCACTTCTGATATTTAGGCACCTTCATTTGATATCTAATTATGTTTCCACCAAATGAAACAACATATTAATACCTAGACTTTGTTTCCTATTTCTATATTGATTTTATACATATAAATATTAACCAATCTATTTCATAATTACCTACACTTTAAGCAATCAAATTCAAATGAAAATGTCAGAATTTCGATGGCATCTCCCCTATAATATTGACATTCCCAAAGTTACAAGTACCTGTTTTATCTAATCCAAATAGTTCAATATGCATAATTATTGATATTCACTAAAACTATAAGCAATAATCAATAATATCTAGAAAACTCCAAAGCAAACAAATCAATAACATATTAATACCTATACTTTTTTCCTATTTCTATATTGACTTTATATATACAAATATTAACCAATCTAATTTATAATTACCTACACTTTAAGCATTCTAATTCAAATGAAGCTGTTGAAATTTCAGTAGCATTTCTCCTATAATATTAACATTCTCAAAATTACAAGTATATAATATCAAATCCAGGCAGTTCAAATAATAAGAAAACTTAAATTAATCATACATCAGCCCAAAACAAACATTACTCTTAGTGTATTTCACAAACATTGATAAAAAAGACATAGATATCAATTGTCTATATGAGCAAATCAAGCAAAATTTATAGTTTAAGGTAAACAACAAATGAGAATAGACTTACATGAAAAAATTTCAAGACCCAATTGAAGGATTAAAACAAATACAAAAATACTTTCTAATTGCAATCCAAACACAGAGAGAGTAAAAAGCGTACCTAAAAAGGAAGAGAGTGAACGAGGGAAGAGTGAGCAACAACGATGGAGGGCGAATGAATGTTGTCCACTGATGGAGAAGATGCACACCGAACAAAAGAGAAGGGACACTACTAATATTTTATAAATATTAACCAACCAGCTTTATAATTTGTTAGACAGTTTAGAATCACTCAGATATATCAAAAAATTTAAAATTAAATGCCAAACAGTTCAGAAATATTTTTAAACAATAAAACATATGCATAATTAATTAAATTTAATGCCAAAGTAAATCTAAAGGCAAAATCCAAATCTAATTTTGTTTAAGTAACTTCATATAACTGAATCCTCTTAAACCCAATATAACAATTTGCAGAGTTTTAGACAGTTAAATCTATATCAACTTTGCGAATAAAAGTGGCACTCAATCAAAATAATTATTCTTAAATTTGAAATAGAAAGAACATGTCAGCCAAATTGATTATTCCTAAAATCCACTTTAATTAATTTTTTAATTTGACCATTCTCGTGCCTTCCATCCTCTTTAATTTGTCCTAAAATCTACTTTAACTAAATTTCTAATTTGCCCATTCCCATTCCTTCCTTATTCTTTAGTTTTTCCTAAAATCCACTTTAACTAATTTTCTAGTTTGACTATTCCCATGCTCTCCATCCTCTTTAATTTTTCCTATAATCCACTTTAACTCATTTCCTAATTTGACCATTCCCATGCCTTCCATCCTCTTTAATTTTTCCTAAAATTCATTTTAACTAATTTTTTAATTTGCCCATTCCCATTCCTTCCATCTTCTTTAATTTTTCCTAAAATTTACTTTAACTAATTTTCTAATTATTGTACTTCCACTCCTTCCATCTTCTTTAATTTTTTCTAAAATCTTCTTTAACTCATTTTCTAATTTGCCCATTCCTATTTCTTCGATCTTTTTTAATTTTCCCTACAATCTATTTTAATTCTAATTTGACAATTCTCATACCTTCCATCCTCTTTAATTTTTTTTAAAATTCACTATTACTAATCTTCTAATTTGTGTATTCATATTCCTTTCATCTTCTATAATTTTTCCTACCTAGGAACATTCTTAATTTCTGACAAATGCTTACACCAAAATTTTACCAAATTTTAGAATAAATTTCAAAACAAATTTTACACCAAATGAAATATCATAAGCACACCTAATCAGAGACCATAATCAAACACCAAACACATTCAAATTTATTCCATAATCAGTAACCAAACTCATAGCAAAATAAATCATGTACAAGCTCTCAATAATGGAGGAAAACTAACCTCTCAAAAGCTTCACAGGAGCAAGGAGAGCCTCACTGGCGGCACACCATAAGAGCTCCATTCGTTGAAGGCAACAGCAACACTTGGAGGATTCAGCTTCGAGGAAGGGAGAGGAGGAGGATTTCGTCAATGTGTGAAATGGAACCACCAACGAGCTCCATCATCGGCCATAGAGGAATGGGAAGTAGGGGGAGGGAGATGGTGGCATGGGGGCTGAATAGAGGGAAGAGTGGCGTTAGGGCTGGGGAGAAAATGAGGGAGGAAGAAGAAAAGGAAAGGGGAAAAGGGAGCACGACATTGTGTTTAGATAAATTACTCAGCGATGGAAAAAAGCGAGTGCGACACTGTGTTTAGATAAATTACTCAGCGATGGAAAATATAATTACTCAGCAACGGAATTTTCCATCACTGAACCCATCTCCAAGTTTTTTTTTTTTTAACTTTCGTGCTTATTCAGACACAAGTTCATTCCATGTCTGAGACTCAGAGATAGAAAAATTCTATTTCTAAATTTTTTACTATTAAAATTTCTATCCAAACACGATTTTTGTTCCGTCTCTGAGATCTAATTATTCTGGGGTGTTATTTCTTCAATATAGACACAAAACTTTTCCATCGCTATTTGGATTATAATTTTTTAAAAAATCAAAAAAAATACTTAGACACGAAATTAGAGACGGTACTATTCAGACACAGAATAATTTTGTGTCTGATTCTGTCTCTGAGTATTAAAAAAAGTTTTCTCGTGTCTAGGTCATATGTTCTGTGTCTATTTTTGTGTCCATAAGAGATGGAATATATTCCGTCTCTGATTTTCTTGTCTAAAATAATGTTTTTCTGCAGTGTCCTTCGCAAATTTTAATATAGATATGAAGTGTTAAAGCAAGCGAACATGGGCTGCTCTTTGTATTCCTGTATTTGGTAGAATAGAAAGCATGTATGTAAGCCATGTAGCTGATATAAAACAAGCCGATACAAACACCAAACTTTCTTTTGCCAAAGATTTGGCTCTAGTTTCAATTGTTATGTACTAAACCTAAAGTTTCTATGAATGAGTGTGAACTATTTCTAAACTATTTTTGAGTGTTTGTGTCCGTTGTTACAAAATTAGCAAAACTTTTGAGTTTGGGTTAACACTTGCAAAATGTTATTGAAAGTACTTTTGACAACATTTTTAACATTTAGCTACACTTTCATAAAATGTTGTTAAAAATACCTTCAGTAACATTTTAAACATTTAGCTACATTTTCAAAAAATATTGTTTACTAAATAAATGATGCAAAAACTGTAAAGTACAACATTTTTCAAGTGTTGCAAAAAATATAATAAAGTGTTATTAAAAACCTTTGCCAACAAGGCCTAAGAGAAAACTTGCCAAAATGTTATTAATGTTAATGTCAACATTTTTTTCCTTAATTTAGCAACATAATGAAAGGGACAATAATAAATGTGAATTATGCTATAGTGGCAAATTTGCTAGTGGTGGCAAATCTCACTAAGCTTGAACGAACCATCTAAGGATAATAATAAATATTTCTTGACGTATCATTAAGAAGAAGGAAAAAATCAAACTTAAAGCCCTAACAATCTCTTTCAAACTAAGGATCATCGAGACATTGAAAGAGGCTACTATGGCCTTATGGTCCTCTTAGCTATCATAACAGACTTCCTGATTATAAAGGTGTTTTAAGACCTAAGCAGCTTCACAAATATTTTATACTTTAACTCATTCAAGCAGTTGTAATTGTGAATGTCTAACCTTTAACAATTTCATGGGTCCTTAATTAGGTTCTCAAGAAATCAAGTCAGAGTGAAGGGATGAGTTGAACTTTGGGCAACCTTGGAAAAAGGTCATCTTAGTCTGTCTATATCTAAATGAATTGAAGACAATTGTCTCCACATGCACCTAGCACTGAAGTTTTCCATCCATGACAAAAAGGTCAGGGTTGTATATGTAGACTAAGTCACTAGATGGTAATGTTTTAAGACTTATTATGTTGTATTTATGACTTCTGGCTAATTGTATTTAACTTTTAGTTTATTTGAAACTTTGTATGTCATCTTTTGTTGAGACGTGTTAAGTTATTTATTATGATGTGTGCTGAATTTTTAATTTCGTATGGATTTTAGCACTTATTTTAGCAGATGAAATTTTTTTTTAATATATGTCGGACCTACGGGTTTAACCCAATCCAACCAGCTC
This sequence comes from Castanospermum australe, assembly GCA_019955255.1. Lineage (NCBI taxonomy): Eukaryota > Viridiplantae > Streptophyta > Magnoliopsida > Fabales > Fabaceae > Castanospermum > Castanospermum australe. The sequence goes on from NSJW01000637.1 coordinate 1,030,969, forward strand.
ATGTGCAGGTTGGGTTGGTTGGGGTTTTAGAAAAAAAATCTCCCAACCCAACCCACTGCTTTGATGAGCGAATTGGGTACAAAATCACCCCAAATCCAACCTAACCCAACCCACAGACACTGCTATTAATGGCGATAGGATGCATGGACATGTTCTTAATAATTTGTTATGTTACGGGCACTTGTGGCAAAACGTTTGTGGTCATTTCTTTCTTTACCTCACCATGGTCTGTCTAATCTGGTTCAGCTTCCACTCCTGGTGTTGTTTCTTTTGTTTCTTTTCCATTCTTAGTAATCATGAATTTTGGGTCTCAACTTCATTGCTGTCAACGTCAGTGGAACCCAGATGGTGGTAGTTTTGGAGATGTTGTTGTTTGTTTATTGACCAACAAAACCAAGAATAAATGCTTCTTGATCCTTTGATACATTGTCTTTTGTTTCTTCTCTAGCCCATGACAGGCGTTTCTCTTTGACCCCAACAAGCCACTCTTCGCGGCTCAATTTCAACCTCAAATTTTGTCCCCCATTAAAATTTTTCAAAAGGTTCTTCTTTTCGAAATTCTAAAATCCCTACATTTCCTTCTTTTGAACCAGTAATTTCTTGATTTTTTTATGCAAAAATTTTCACGCATATTCCTTCCTCGTGCAACCATTGTAGTACCATTGCCTCGATATTCTTGCAAGATTTCTTAATTTTTTCTGCACACTTCTTCACATCCATAACCGAACTTCTTTCTGCCCTTGCAAAGACTCATAGTGAAAGCACCATTGATACAACTATTAATGGAATCAACGACATTAGTAACATTCTTGTTTGAGTCAACTAGAATTCCAAGATCAACCTTTGCTTAATTTCTACAAATCACCTATCTAATATGTCAGTTAGCCTATTTGAACCTATTTTATACAGAGATTCTTTCGGTTCCCTTTGCTATTATAAGGGTACCGGTACCCTTATTAGTGGCCAATATTTTGCCACATACTTGATTAAATATTAAGGTTAAGTGATATTATAAAATAAATAATTTATGAAAAAAAAATTGTTGAATATGTATCAACAAAGTAAGACACAAAGTCTAATATTGACGACCAATTATTAAGAGTATTGTTTAACTACTAACTAAATAATGGTTAACTAACTAACTAAATCCCTTTACACAATTCGTGTTACAAGCACCCTCCGAAATGGTTATGACAAGATATGTTTACATTAATTAATTAAGAGATTCCGCTTAAAACTAAAAAATTAATAATCAACAAGACATAAATTTTGAAATACATAGATGGAGTCTACAACTTAAATGACTTGTAATAGAAATTGCAAAGCATAAAAGGAAAGTCAAATTTTGGATGATATTGTTGATTTCCGTTATTCAAGGTGAGATCAATCATATGATCCTTTACAATGGATAAGCTTAACCCTTTTTATGGAAGAAATTGATGAATGTAATCAACATGTGACACGATTATATCACTTGTGAGGCTTGTGACGGCTTATTCACGCATTACTTTCATAAATACCTAACCATCTTTTACATTTTGGTATTCAAGAACACATTTATATTTTTCATTATTATTATTATTATTATTATTATTATATATATATATATATATATATAGATAACCTTTTCAGCAGTAGGATACTTATATCAATTCACGCACATATAGCTTCCTCACTCTTAAACTGAGGATTAAAGTCAAGGTAATCATACACTAGCATTGTTCATTTGGATTCTGTTGGTATTAGAAAATAAATCTTTTCGATAAAAAGAAGGCTTTTGAGAAGCTAACTCATGCAGGAGTAGAAATTGAAGATTGTAGAGCTTATCAACATATTTTTCATGAACAAACTTCTTGAGACTAGGAAGGCATTGACGAGAATTGATGGAAGAGTATGAAAAAAGGGTCGACAAGATGGTGTTGGCAATGAACAATGAAGGTGGAGAAATGTTGAAAAAGTGTGTCAAATGTTAACAGAATGAGTATTCCCTAGTCAAAGTATTAAGGTTTCGTCCAAAGGTCCCTTATCAAGAAAATGGAAGTAAATTGAAGACCTCGACAAGAAGTACTTAGAATATTTCAAGAATTTGAAGATTATTACCGGGAGATGATGTCAAAAGAGGATTGGCGTGAAGGATACTTTGACAAGCGAAATGGAGGGTCTGAAGCAGTTGTCAAGTGATTTGAAATTACAATACATGTTGAGTGGTTACCAAGTTATGTTCAAATTTAAGTAATAGACAGTTAGTTTAAGTTTGAAAGTAGGGGTAGTAAACGTGTGTCAATTAAGAATAAAACACCTTTCAAACAAGTGTCAAGATTTTAAGAGTTTGACAGTTACTTAATTTGCCTATAAACACTAGTTCTGTAAATGTAATAAGGATTGACTATTTCAAAACACATCTTAAGTCCCAAAGACACTCATGGATCAAAGAGATTGATTTAAGTATGCATTTCACTTTACTCTCTGGTAACTATATTTCAAGTTAATGGAATTTACTTAATTTATTTCTTGTTTACTTTTTCTTTCATGCATCTTACTTTCTAGCATTCTTCTTTTTTGAGCATTTGCATTCTTGTTTCGTCATAATCTTGCTGGTTCATACTCCTTCATTAGTTTTCATCTATTTGCACCGTCAAGATTAATTTGATTGTTAACGGGGCACTTGCATGACTATCCTTTGACATTTTCTGTGGCACTATATTGAATTGTCATCCTTGTCTCACTTCCTGATCTTGTCAGTTTGTATGTTTTATCATTAATTTAAATATATTTAGTCTGACAAGTTAGAATTCTTTGTCAATATAAATGTACATGAGTGTTGTTTCTTGTCAATTTTATACTTGACATTTACTTGGTATGAGGTTCAAAAAGAGCATTTTTATATGGCTGACCAATAACATAACTTCCAAAAACGTGAAAATCCACGTAACAGGTGATTCCCTTCTTACATTGATAACTGGAATCAAAATTTCATCAAACTCTTTGATGAAGCAAGGGAGTTTGATTTGTCGTATAAACTGCTTGACAAATTTTCCCATAAACAGGTCCTCTTATATATAACCTTAAAAAAGTTGTTGACATTATTTACACTATTAAAACAATTAAAAAATATTATTGTTTTGTACTAATAACTTATGGTATGTGTGTAACCTGTGATATTGTAAAATATAAATTTAAGTGTTTGAAGAGTCAAATAAAAAGTGATAAAAATTTTAAAATTTAAAATTTAAAATTATCATAGTTCTAACATAAATAAACTTGCTTCAAAATAAAATCATTGACATAAATTAAGAAATATTTATTGCTTTACTAAAATAAAAAATATCAACACTTCACTTCTGTCAATGAAAATTAGTTCAATTAACATGATTTTGTTTCAATGCAAAGACTTTATGTTCAAATGATACTGATGATCTCTCAATAATAGACATTCACTAATTACAGTGTGTCTTTAAAAACTGCCCAATCTCTAAATCCAATGCCTAAATTATTGACTACCTTTGTAACCAAAAAAAATAATTGTATAATAATATGATTGATATGATTGATTCAATAAGTCTTCCAATATAGAAAGTAAAGAAAAAATCCTTATAATTATTTATTAATCAAATATGAGGTCAATCCATATATATAGGATTCCATGATCATTTTTCATGTACAACTAATTAAAAAACTTGTTAGTGAACAACATGACAACCAGCTCAAGAGGTCCAATAAGCCTAGAGAGTAGAGACTGACTAGAGAGACTCATGATAATTCAACACATCTTACCAAAAAAAAACGTAAAGTAACATTCTATTTGACACACTAATTAATGTGCAAAAATTTATATAGTACAAAAAACAATAAAATAAATTCAATATATTTCGAATTATATCATGTGTAGTAACTATTAAGTGCAAAAATAATTATGAATAAATAAATGCACATATAACATTTATATATATATATATATATATATATATATATATATTGTGACAAGGAGATTGTGAGTGACACGTTAGAGAAAATTTTTGTTCTGACATTTTTTTTACAGCCTAAGCAAAAATGCAAGGAGAAAGAAGGCTATATAAAGCATGGTAGCTACGAAGGAAAAGCAAGCAAGTATTCCTTCTCTCTGGACATTTCTCCTTCTTTCTGGACATTTCTCCTTCTTCTCTCTAAATCTTCTTCTCTCCCCTTCTCTCTAATTCTATCCTGTACACTTCCTCTGCAATTCTAGCTCTAGTTTCTTATTTCTCATGTATCACATACTATATCTACTGCTACTGTACTATATTTTCAAAATCATTTATCGAATTCAACACTATCGCATGTTTCAGTAACTTTGATATGTGAGTGACTTTATTTTTTTCACTTAAGTCGGTAGGTACCATTACATTGGTGCTTTCATTGATCTCACATAGCTGACGACTTTAAGTTGGAGGATCTAGATGAATTAGAAGCCCAATTCAAATGCCTCTCCCAAATTATTGATCATCAGTATGCTTAGGACACTGCTTGCTTTAATTGTTTAGGTCATGCCTTTGCTAAGCTGTTTGCATTTATGGTAACGATTAACAAAAACCTGGATCATCTTTACTGCCATGCCTCAGCCAATGGGAAGGACTCAAGTACAGTGGTAGCACCAACCTTGAACTTCGATCCTACTCGCTTCTAAGATCTTAATCCTCGTAATGCAACATTGGTCCACAACCAGGGAAGGTTTTTGAGTGGTTTGATTTTTGGGTTTAGGTTTAAAAACCCAAAAGTGAATGAGGTCTTCCCATCCATGTCCATGGATTGCGAGAAGAACCAGGATGTCGTGAAGCAATGATGGAGGTAGACATCGGAAAGGAAGCTGATGCTCATATTGTTCCCAAAATTCGGCCCTACATCCCCAATCTGGGCAATTTCGGGGAGATTCATCAACACCGAAAACTGCACAACATTAACAGCATAAGCACTGATGGAAGAGTGCCTTTCTACGTCACTAAACTCAGTCCACTAGAAGTAATTCTCTGTTTAGTCAGTCTTAAAAGAATTGGCAAGGACCACCCCATTTGATTTTTATGAGCATGATCAAGTGTTACCTATTGAAGCAAACGATCAATCAATTCAATTATTATGTCAAGATGAGTTGCCAGTCGATGATTGTTAGAACTCTATGTTTGAAGAGTTAAAATGTCTTAAACGAAGAACGATTCATTGCCTTGGAGAATTTAATTCAACCAAAAGGAAAGAATTGTAAAAGATTATTCTTCTCAGATTAAGCATATAAGGAGTTTAAAGTTATTGACTTAGCATGAAAAGTAATTTTGCCAGCTAACACAAAAAATGTCGAAAAGTCAACAAGTGGTCTCCAAATTAAGATGGACCTCATAAAATTTCTAAGGCATTTTCTAGAAATGCTTATGGATTATTCGACGTCAACATAGGGCAAAATATCCAAGTAATAAATGGAAAATATCTGAAAGCATATAGACCAAATATGTGCAAAATAAAGATAGATTCCATTGACTAATATATCATCCAAAAAAAGTTGTGTCAACCACCTGGGCCGACATCCAAAATCTCAATCACAAAAGTTGGCCTAAATCTGGCTAACTCTAAAAGGAAACATTACATAAGAAAAAAATATTAAGATAAGTTCATGTTGTCAGCAAGAGATTTCTTGAAGCCTTCCCAATCATCATACAACTTCTTCTGCATTGACAAAGCAGCATTATCAGAAGCTTCATAATCCCTCAAGGGCCGACATGATCAGTTTGCTTTGCGCCACCCATTAATGTACCTCATCTTTGAGTTTGACATTCTCACTCTCACATTTCTCCAAAGCTTTGCAGATTTTGTCCTGCTTGTCGGTTATAATCTTCAATTGCAAATTCATTTCATCAATGCTAATAGCAAGTTTGTCAACCTTGGTCTTCCCTTAAGATATTTTCTCTTTCAGATGATCTTATCTTTTCTTTACCTTTCTCATTTTCTGTGTCAGAATATTTTTTTCTCGAAGTTTCACTGTGTGTGTACTTTGACAACACTATGAACTTTCTTATGGTTATTGATGAAATTGTCGAAGGTGGTTTTCATGATTTTGATAGTTGACATAAGGCCAACAGAAATTGGTCCTTAGCCTGAGAAATTTGCTCTAAAGTTAGTTTAATCTGTTTCTAGAGGACTTCATCTTTGAAAACCATGTCCAAGGGATTTTCCATATGGGATTTTAAATTAACCAGAGCTTCTTGAATCCCAGAGCTATCTTTGATGGAATCTTGAAGAGTCGAAGAGCAAGTTGATTTGGCATTGTCAACAGACAAGTGTTGAATTTCAGAAGCCTTGAAGGTGTAAAGGGTGGCAGGAGGTTCCCTTTTGGCGATAAAGTAAAAAATGTCAATATCATCTGCGTTCGAGAGGATCTTCTCATTGTCAGCCTCAATTGATGGTGTGAACCGAAGTTGGAATTGGAGGATGGACATTGTTGCTTCTTCTAAAAAAAGAGAAGAGAGAAGAAAGAGAAAAAAATTTTGGAGGTAATAATATTATCGACAAAGTGTCCTGAAGTAAATTTACCAATCAAGATTTACCAAAACTCTTGGGCGTTTCTAGCCAATAGACTTAACCCTAGTATGGCTCTTAGATTCGCTTGAGTCTACTCTTGTCCTCAAGGTTCCAATGGTATTCTGTCTCTTTGATGAAGGTCCAACAGCCACATGTTTGTTAGAAGGGATGTCTACAACATTAACAATGGCGTAGTCAGGCATGACTTGTGTAAACTCAATGACTGCAAAAGAAAGAGGTTAAGATTTCTTGAAAAAGGAAAGTTCTTTCTGTCAAAGATAAAATTTTACCTCGAGGAGGGTGTCGAACGATGGTAGTAAAATATTTGGCAAAATGATAATCATAAGGTTGTAAATATTGTTGGGCAAAGGTCACTTTTTCTCTTTTGTCTATAAAAGCACCTAGAGCACCATCGTCGACAGGATCTGAATATAAGTAAGCCATGCCAAAGGGAGCATTCAGCAAAGGGATGGGTTTTCAACAAAATGGTTTTATGAAATGTGTTGGGTCAACCTTAGGGCTAATCGTCAAGGCCTTGAAGAATTTAAAGTTACATCTTTCTTCATGAGCTTCTCTTTTCTTTTGAAGGGAAGGTTCGGCGTCACGCACGACGTATCTAAGGCATTTGGGATTCCACTTGACACAATAATATTTTTCAAATACTTTAATTTCTCTTAAATGCGTACATTTGGTCTTCCCATAGAGGGGTTGCAGATTTGCATGGATGAAAAATAATCAGTTATATTCTTGAAGCAGTCTTCAATGCTGTCGTGCAAAGGATCATAATATTTTTTCTACCACTTGACAAAAGCAGGTGTCAAATGAGAGATAATGTGGAAATCAATAGGAAGATATTGTCTTTTGGACTTGGCATTCCTTTTAGGAACTCTGGGGATGACATTGCTGCTAAAAAGTTTACTATCACAAATTTGATAGGGTAATTGCTTTGAGATTGGATAAGGAATGGATTAAGTGAGACTAAATTGTCAAGGGACAAGGTTTGGAAGGTAAGTGACAACGTTTAAGAAGTCAGAACTAGGAAGGCCAGTGGTCAACACTTGCTGACAAAGGAAGTTTGCCCAAAAATCATCATTTTCTAATTGAACTAATAGGACTTGAGAAATTAGTTTTCTTGTAAACCATTTCGGACCAATGGCTCGTGTAGCCAAAGGTGAAAAGTTGATTTTGATGGAAGTAATTGATGATGAAGTTCTTCATCTTCCAATAAAGTACCAAGAAAAACTAGATTCTGAATTCGAGAAGCTTCTTTGACAATTGCATTTTCGACTTTAGCAACTAAGGCAGGCGCATAATGAATGGATTTTGGAAATGTCTCCATAAGGTTAAGGATTTTCGGCAAGGAGGTTGGTAGTTTCTAAGTTTGGATGTCGATACTGAGATTGACACAAACATTTGGCATTTGAGGTTAAGTAAATTTTGCCAAGTGATGAACCATAAAGTTGGTTGTCCAAAAGATATTTTGACAAAATGTGGACATTTATCTTTCCCTACAATGTTAACAAATAAATATTGGGACGCATTTGTTAGTATAAAAAGTAATTCTTTTCACAAAAGAGGGCTTGTAAAGGTTGACTTCGAAAATCAAAGGGATTGGAAGACCTTGTCAAATTCTTGTATATAGAGATGATTCGAAGATGACAAGTAGCTTGGGATTGACGTTAGATTTAACTTTGAAGCTTTCTTGAACAGTAATGTAACAAATGAGTTTGACATAAACACTTAGAAGATTTTTCAAAAGGATTGGTGTTGGTGACTTAAAGGTTTACTTTTGATAAATAGCACAGTGGATAGTTGTAAATTGCATTTGACATTGACAAAATGAAATAAATGGTTTCAGTTAGTGAAGTATGAGTTTGTCGAACAATAGGACAGAAGAGGGACTTCAACACCAACACCTGTACATTTGCATAAGATAATTGTGGAAGCTTTGACAAGGTAGTGACAGTTGTAGATCTCATTTGAATTCAAAAGAGGATAAGGATAGAGATTGTTATTTTGGAGACCTTTCAATTTGCAATTCAATAGAAGAAGAAACAGACGTTGACATTGGCAGTGGTTATCAAGTTAGTTATTAGAATTAAACTAAATAAACATGTATGAAGTACATTTAAGACATCTGTCCAACAGGTGGCAAAATATTAGGACTTAGGAAGTAATGTTTTTGCCTATAAATATTAGTTTCACATATATAATAAGGGTTGGCTATTAAAAACACATCCTACACATTCTAAGTCCTAGAGATGCCCATGGATCAAAGGATTGATTCAAATATGCTTTCCTCCTTTCAATTTCATGTATTTTAAATTCAATGCATTTATCTTTTCAGTCATTTACTTTTCTAGTCCATTTTCTCTCTACACACTTATCTTTCTATACTTGCTCTCTACCATGCATTTCAAAACAATGTACCACCCTAGTGTGGTTTTTGCCACACAGGCAGTGGCCAGATTATTTATTTTTTTTAGGCCACGTCACATGTTGCATCAACTGACATGGCACAACACGTGACACTAAAAGTGCGTGGCAGCTCTGAAAAGGAGCTATCGCTGTCCCTGCCATATGTCAATGCCACAAGTATTGCTCTAATTGACGTGGCGCAATGCTTGTGGATGCCTGACCCTTTGTAGGCACGCCATATGTCAGCAACCCTTCCCCTCCCTATAAACCCCTCCACTCTTATTTCTACTTCCACTCCTCACCCCTCACTCATTAGTCCTACTCTTTTTCTTCCTTTCCCAATGTGACGTTTCTCAACTTGTCAAGTACGTTTTCAATTAAAAGTTTTATTTTTATATTTATTTTTTTGGCATGAGGTAGGTAGTTTTATTATGTGTGCATTTACATTCAAATTTATAAATTTGATTTTTGGATCAACTTAACTTTGCTTAAGAGTAATTTGCATAATTGTGATTTATATTTAAGTAGCAAAAAGGTATGAGTTACTTTTTGAGTTAGATTGAAAATAAATTAATGTTAAAAATTAGATCAAGAGATGGCATCATCTAGTTTTGCCTTTCACCCTAGTCCTAATGATACTTCATTGCTGTCAATGCAATCCACCCATGCATCAGAACACATATGGAATCTTTTAGCAGAAGATAGAGTAATTATATGTAGACAAGAATGGAAATTGAAGAAGTATCCGGAAAATATGCATCCAAATGTTGAAGGTTACCTGTGATCAACTAGCTTCAATGGTATTGCATGAGAAGGATACTAGCAAGTTGATCATCATTTGATTTCTGGTCTAGTTGAGTGATGGAGATGAGAGACACATACATTTCACATGCCATCAGAAGAGTGCACAGTCACATTGTAGGATGTGGCCATCCAGTTGGGTCTTCCCATTGAAGGGAAGCCTTTGATCAACAGTACTAAGCTAAAGTGGCATGGTTTCGTGTAGAATTTGTTAGGCAAAATCCCTCCCAACGAAGTGATGCATGGAGCACGGATATGTATATGTTGGTTAGATGAGTAGTTTGAAGCCACGAATCTTAATACTTTCTGACGAAATTACTCGTCAGCAATATGCTCATATATATTTTTTTAGGATTATAGGAAGGGCATTATTCACAGACCATTCCTCACGGTACATACACATAATGTGGTTATAATCATGCTTGGCTTACTTATATAATTGTGTAAAGCCACTTATTACAACTGCGAGGGGATGGGAGGTCTCACTTTTTTATTACAAATTTGGCCATGGGATCAATTCTCTACCATTGCACCTAAACTTGAGGATTCACTTAGCAGGCATCCTGACACACCTCTAGCTAGACAGTGAGTAACATGAAAAATTTATATATTTACTCATTTTACTTAATTAATTATGATAAACATGTAATTTGTCTGCTTAACATGTTGGCCTTTTTATGTCGAAACTATCATGTAGAAAGTGTTAAGAAATATTTAAAAGCACCTATGCATTCATTGGCGTATTATCGCTGCAAGTTAGATGATATGAGATACATTAAAAAAAATATCAAGTAAGCACCTACTCTTTTCTTGTTTATAATTACTAGAAATACATTAAAAAATATTTTTTAATGGTAACTTTATGTTTGCAGATTGTGTGGGAGCCATAAAGTACTAAGGTAATAGCCACATTACCAAATTGGTTATTACTTCGGACTAACATGAGTTTGGGATCAACAACATGAGTCAGTCATTGAAGGTCAACTAGTTGACTACTCAGTATACACTTAGAGAATATGTAGTGATATACTAAGCAAACTTGGCAATGACTTACACTAGATGGATTGAGAAGTGATCAGCTAGTAATATATTTAAATTTCTATGTAATTGAATTCACATGTGAAAGTGGTTTCATTGATAATACTAGTAATGTAAATATAGGTTTACCGTATTGAAAAGTTGTATCAATATGATATAACTGCTAAATATAGGCCCTGGAGTGCATGAAGATCCTCAAGGAGCAAGATCGAGTTAATACTCCCTAAGACTAACAACCACGTCCTCCTATTCCCAGATGCATTCCTAGGCCACTAGAGACTGATACGGGACAACATGCTCAAAAATAGGGTCGAGGATTAGCACAATGTAAGAGACGAGTTAACACTCCTTATCAGACTTTGCCTCTTTATCAAACTCTACCTCCTTATTTTATCCCCATCCATGCCAATCCCACGTACGCTAGTTGCTTCGTTGACTCCATATTATATGCCAATCCTATATTATATTTCATCTCCTCTACCATAGGTACCTTCACCAAGTCAGTCGGCATATACATCGCCGATGTTGTTTTCACCTAGCCAGCTTAGAGATCTCGATGTTTTCTCCCCTAACCAATTTCCACCTCCCTTTTATACATTCATCCCACTAGCCCCTTCACCAAGTCCACTTCCTTCAAGCTCGATTACACAACAAGATGAGGATGATGATTAGTGATTTGATGTTTTGGTTGCGTATTATTCTGTATTCATTATGTTTATGTTGTTGTATGTATAAATATTTTCATCTGTGATGGACCTTGAAAACATTTTCTTGTTATGTTTGCTGTCCTTTTGGGTATTGAATTTTCTTAATGATTATACATAACTTCCATGCCTATAAGCATTAATTATAAAATGCATTAAGGATTGCATATGGAATAGTGGAGGCATTATAGATAGCGATAAGGCTACTATAAAAACAAGTTTAATGAGGAAGAAACGTTAGTAATAATGTGAAATGGTTGGACATCTTTGACAAGCAATAAACTTCACGAACAACATACCTTTGAAATGTGCTTTAATGAGATAAGGCATGCATACAACATAGCTGAAAAATCAAACATTGCAATAAGGCCCATAGGAAAAAAGTTTAATCTGTAAGAACTTTTGTAATAAAATAAAATGATTGATCACCCAACGGAAACAATAAATCTGTTCAACATAATGTCATGTAAGCCGTTTCTAAAGAAATAAAGTATGCATATGACATGATTGAAGAATTAGAGAAGTTAATTATAGATAATACTTAGTGGCTGTAATAAGAAAAGTAGCTTTTAAAACAAAGTCATAAGCACCGGTCAACTTGGGGAATCCAATAAAGATGATAAACAACTATGTCGTAAGGCCATTATGACATAGCCTTTTCTCTATTAGCTTCTCCAATTGACCAATCATTTGACTTTGTTTAGAAAGATGGTTGCTCATTAAGGTTGTTTTGTATTAAGTATAATGAAGTTCTTTAATTCTTCAATAGCATACCAAGCATGTCATATTTCTTTACAAACATTTTGTAGGACATGATATCAAAAAGCTTAATTGCCCCCAAAGTTGCCTAATTAGTTGACTTTGTTCTGAAAGTGTACTGCAAACTAAGCTCTTTTTCTACCGGCCTTTTCGCATTGTCCAATTCTTCGACTATGCTGTAAATATACCTTAAATCATATAAATGCTTTCAAATACATGTTGTTTGTAAGCCTTATTGCTTCCCCAACCTAACCAATCATTTGACTTTGGTGCAAAAGTGCCTTACTCATTATGCCCTTACTGTATTAGTATTATCACATTCTGTAATGTTTCTTTTATACCACATGCAAGCTTTATTTTACTCCGTAATATTATGCCTTACATTTTGAAAGCCCAAAACACTCGATGAAATGTTTGAAACTGATTATCACGATGATTATTAACAAAATAATCATTTACCACAATTGTGTAAAAAGGGACCCAAGTGCATGAAGTTGCATTGCCTCAAGCCATCTAGGTCACATTGCATAAGAGTCATTCCAATCACCAAACATCTTCACAATTGCCTTTTGCTTCACCTTCCATGCCATTTTGTAGGATATTTTATATCGAAAAGTAGCTTCAATCCTTTCTTAGATTAGTGAAATTGTTACTGATAGGGTCATTGTTCACCATGCCTAATATGCACGAACAAATCATGCTAGAACCAACTCTTTATGATCCAGAGAAAGGACGAGATTGATACATGTATGAGGACACCCTATTTTCTATTTTCCCATTTTTATGATTTCTTGTCCATGATTGCCCTCATTTGCCAGTTGCAGTTTTCCCTAAATCTAGGACACTTACCCAAAAATGGCTAGACTTGATTCTACCACAATGCATGATTGATATCTTTTGAGAGAGTAATGTTTAAAACCCAATATAATAGAATTTTTTTGCTGTTGAATTGCAGACTCATATATAATTTGTCACCTTCACTCCAACTGCCACACATGTTTAACCCAAGAAAATCATACTCTTAATCAAGATGATCCTAATTGATATAAGACAAATGTGGTGATGAAGTGACAAAAGGATTGGATAATGAAATAGGGGCACTTCCTTGATATGGATTTGTCAAAGGCATTGATGATGAAACCAGTAGACAAGCAATCAGAGAAGGCATGTGTGGTGCTGGGTCAGCGCGTTAAGCATCACCACCAACATAGCATCAAAGTCTCTGTCAATGTCAGTGTCAGATAACTTATCATCAGGAATTGCATCTTCGTCTTCACTAGAATTAATAATTGGGTCTCTGATGCAATTATCATCAATGTCCGATAGGTCAACACCAACATTTGACAACTCATAGTCTCTTGTAGCAACAACATCAACATTAACATTTTCAAATGGCAAGGATTGTTGAATATTCATAGGGCATGACAAAATAGGCATAGACGAGCATCCTACCTCAAGACATTCACGCCCTTAAAATTTCCTCCCATTTAAATAAACTAATACAACGAATAGGCTCATTTTGTACCTTTGATAACATACATGTATAAATATGAGAAATAGACCAAAATAATGGAAAATAAATATTGAAAATTGCATATCTAATTTTGCCTAATTTAGGAAAAATTGCACTCACTTTCCCTGAGGTTCGCAGAAATAACATACGATACCTCTCTTGATTCCAGCATTTCAACGATGTCCCTTAAGTGATATGAAATCAGCTTCTGAAAAGTAGTCAGATTACAATTTTACCCTTACTATTAAAAAATGGTAAAACACAATGACTAGACCCTTTTTACCAGGTGATCAACTCGCAAGTAAACTAACAGTCTGATAAGCCCAATGTTTGAACTGAATCTAACAAGCTTACAGCTTGAAGTAATGAGCACCATGTTCGAAAAAGATATCTAACCCATGCGACCCATTGGGCTAATATCTCCTAGCAAGTTAGGATCCAGTCCGATTAATCAACTTGCACTAGTATAACATTCATTATTGTTAGATAAAGCGTCTGATAAGGATTTCTCCCAAAAAAAAATAATTTTTTTGGAATAAAAATCTAATAATGTATATTCCAATAAATAAATTAATTTTAATGAACAGAAATACTAAAAATCCTTATATCAATCATAGGTAATTAATAACCTAATTTAGTTCCTAAATCTGAAATAATTCTAAATACCAAAACCTAAATTTGTTACCCAAAATAAACCAATGAAAAATATAGAATATTAAAATAATACTACTACATAAAATATCTACTCACCTATCTTGAGTCAAGATAGCCTGAACTCTAAATCAACGACAGATATTGCTCTAAAAGATTTGCTAAAACCTCTTATTCTTTTGCAAATAGCCTAGAAAGGAAAGATAATTAAAATTCTCTACCTTATGGTCTATATATAACATTCCTAAGGGAAAAGGATTTACTATCTTTAGATGTGGGACTTAAAACTGAAACAATATTAGACTTCTTTCTCCAATGTGGGACTAAATTAATAAACTTCTCTGTTATTGTTTTTTTGTAATACTTAGCAAAATCCTTCTCTTTCTCTTCTTTTTTTTTCCTTTAAAGCTTATCATTTTTTCTTTTTTTTTTTTTATCGTAACAAGCTCTTTGAAACAAAATCATGGGGCAAAGCAATAATTTCTCGCAGACAAGGACTTGAAAAATTTATAAGTTTGCCACTAATAATCACGTGCATGGTAGCTGCTACAATTCCATTAATGTAGTTGATGGAACGTTAAGCAAAAGGGGTCATGCTATATCACATATGCATAAATAATGGGATACTGTTGAAACACTGGAATCAAGAGGAGTATCGTGTATTATTTCTATGAACTTCAAAGGAGATGAGTGTAATTTTCCCTAAATTAAAATATAAAGTTAACAAACATCATAATGAAATAAACGAGTATAAGACAAATAACAAATATAGTCATATCATAAATAAGTACAAATAAATAACTAAATAGTGCAATCAAATAAAATGCAAATTATAAAAGTTATAAAATACATTATAAATATTAAGAACATAAAAAAAATATAATCAGCTACAATACAAGAATTAAATGACTTAAAAATTACATTAAATAAAGATTATCAAAATAAAACAAAATAAACTTACCTAATGTGATACAAGAATAAAATAATAGGAGGATGACAAATAAGGGATGGAGGAGGAGAATATATCAAAGAGTGGAAGGTAGAAATGGTAGGGAAGAGGGGGAAAAGAGCTATGGCAGAGGGGAGAGGGGCAGGGGCTAGGATTTATAAAGTAAATGTAGTGTGCCACGTGTTAGCAGTGCACGTATTGTGCTAACTGATATGGTCTAATACTGTTAGGCCACATCAATTAGCACGTGTGTTACTAACACGTGGCACATCAAGCATCTATAGATATTACGCCGCATCAGTTAGCACAATACTTATGGAGTTGACATGTGGCAGGGATAGTAGCAGCTCTTTTTTAGAGCTGCCAGGCACTTTTTTGTGCCTTGTGTTGTGCCACAAAAGTTGGCGCAACATGTGACATGCCCCAAACATAATAAAATAATCTAGCCATTGCTAGAGTGGCAAAACCCACACTTTTTTTGTTTACATTGATTCAATGCGAGAACCATGGCCTAGAAGGCCACATTAAAACACCTAACATTGCTGCAATACTCAAGGAAAAAGGAGAAAATAATGCTCAGGTATGCACGACAGGTGTTTCGTGCTCTTATCCAGCCAGTGGGCTATCCATGACATGGTAAGGTCCCAATGCACCAAGTTAAGAATCTGATTTGGAAGTCAACTACACCAATTAGGTGGGAAGGCATTTTCCATGGCCATTTTTGCTGTCCCATGGGCAGCTTTATTGCATTGCCTCTTCGTCCAAACCAAATCACAGTTGAGGAAAGATGATCGAAAGTGCTTGATATCAACAACTCTGTCCTGAATTTCCCACACATAGTTGGATCATCTACAAGCCTTTATGAGTTCCAAACAATCAATTCCATGAGGACTCTATCGATACTCAGATTGTTTGCTAGAAGGACTCCTTCCCTGAGTGTCATTAGGAGTGGGAATAGGTCAGGCGGCCTATCAAGTGCCTATGGCGGCAAGCCTATTTAATAAATAGGCCAGGCCTAAGCTATTAAAAATATCAATTTAGCCTAATAGGCCAACTTATTTATCTATTATATATATATATATACATACATATATATATATATATATATGAAATTAATAAATTATAATATTTATACCATTTATCATTATATATATGTATAATTTATTAATTTTAAACATAATTTAATAATTTTAATTGAAGACATGGGTTATTTGAGATTTTTAAAGTATACACTTGTTAATCCAATTCAAATTTTTCATGTAATGTAGGCCTTTATATAGGCTAATAGGCTAAGTCAGACTTTTGTCTTTCATAAAAAAGATTAGGCCGAGTCCAGAAAAAAACCTATGTCAGGTAATAGGTCAGGCTTAGACCCAGTGTTTTACAAAATAAGCTAGGCCTATTTAAAGAAAGCCTAACCTAGCCTAGCTTATTTCCACCCTTAAGTGCCATAGCTTCCCCAAGCAAGCTTGAGGATTTGAAAATCTTCCTAGTAGAATAGGCCACAACTCCTAGAAGAGTCCCTCAGCACCTCTGCAATGGCTCTTTCCCCATTGTCTCTACAAAAAGCCACATCCACATTACATTTGCATAAATCTGGGGAGGTCTACGCCACTTAGTCACTCCACCTGGAATAGACCCCGCAAGGGCATGCCTCTTGCCAATTGATTGGGAATTGGCTTGCAAGAATTCCTTACCAAGACTTGTTACACTCATTATCATGAGGATGGGGTTTGGATCTATCCCCTCAAACACACATCTATTTCTGCCTTTTCAAATCTCCCACAACAGATGGCAAATAGATAGCATACTTATGCAAGTGCTGCCATTACCTTCTTTGAAAATCTTGAATTTATTCGAGATCTAGGCATCCATTAGGATGTATCATCTCTAATTGTTGTGCATTGTACTTGGGCACCAAACCACACAGGTTGTGTCCAAGGGCACCACAAAAGTGCATGTTCAAATGTCTCTAGGTCACCCTTGCAAATTGGACATAATGCTGCTTACGATAATTGTTTCCTCAACAAATTGGCTTTAACAGGAATTGCATTGTGAATACCTTTCCAAATAAACATTTTAATCTTTGTTGGCATCTGCAGACTCCAAATCATCTTCCATAAATCAACCCCAACTTCTCACAATTTTACAAAACCCCAAAGAAAAAAAAGTTTTTATGTTGTTTTATTTTAAGTCCCACATCAAAAAAATAGTATACTTTTTTCCTTTAGGAAAGTTTATATATAGACCCTAAAGTAGATAAGCTTAATTATCTTTCTCCTTGAGGCTCTTTGTAAAAGAGTCAGAGATTCTATTAAATTTGAAAACAATATCCGATGTCGATTGGGTTTCAAGATATCTTGGTCAACCTTATAATCGATAAGTGAATATTTTATGTAGTGGCATTTTTTTCGTTTTCATTGGGGAAACAAGATCTTTTAAAGATATTTGAATTCTTGTTGAAATACAGATTTTTGTAATGTAATGATATCAAGTTGTGAAATTTTAAATTTTGATATAAAGGTATCAAGTTTTTTAGATAGTTATACTATTTTTGTGAATTTGTAGAAGGATTACAAAAAAAAATTGAGATTTATCATTTAAATATGTTTTCTTCTGGCTTTGGATTTATTATTGATTTAAATGATTCATAATTGGTTCTTGTTGAGAACTCCATATCACTATTAGCAGGGTTAATGGTTTATGAACACATAATTGTTTAGATGTGTGATTGTTGCCAGGCGTGGCATGACCCCCAGTTTGTGTGAGCAAGGCCGATGGAGGTGAGGCCCCGACTGGTTTCTTTATTTGCGAGGCTTAGGAAGAGGTGAGGCCTCTGAATGATTTTTTTTGCCAGGAGTCAAGAAGAGATGAGGCCCCTAAACGATTTTTTTGTGAGGATCCAAGAGGATGTGAGGCCCGTAGAGTGGTAAGTTTTCGATGTGATGGTTCTTCAGGTAGTACCGATATGGACTAATCTTTTATGATGTTTTCTTACAAATTTGTTGTCAATTACAATAATTATTTTTTTATGATTTTTCTTTGAAAAAAAGGACTATTTGTGCACTTTTCTTGCTTTACCTTCCTATTCATTATGTATTTTATTCCCTCACTGAGTTAGTGGACTAACCCCTTATTCTTTTACCATATTTGTAGGTATCTTATTGAGGTAGCCTAGGATTTGTTGTCCATCTCAGTCATTCATGATTCCAGTATGTAGCCATAGGGTAATGGTTGGGTTGTCAATTCTTTTTATTTTGTTTGTAATCTATGTTGACTTTTGGATTTGTTTTGATAATTTCATTTTATTTTTGAAGATTTTGATAATTATTGTATATTTTAGGAGAATGCTTTGTAGTAGGTTTGGCAAGCTAGTTGGTTTTTGGGGTAGTCATGGCGTCTAGGGTGGGTCGTGATATAATGTGAGAAGAGGAACTTGTATTAGTGAGAGGACTGCTCTCTATCCTTTTGGCCACCCTATATCCGGATTTAATTGAGTATGTGCCATCCTTAGTATGGGGACAAAGGTGTCTTCACTTTGAATCAGCTTAAGTGGAAGTTCCTTGGAAAATTCTTCGCCATCCCCATGAAGCATTTCTTGGCTTCCTTGCTTCCATAAAATCCTCATCAAGAAAATAGAGACTCTTGAGGATTCTAACCCATAGAGCGCCAGGATTCTTTTGAACTCTTCAAGGCTGTTTCGCAAGAAGGGCTAAATTAAGATACTCAAAGTCTCTAACACCTAATCACCCATCCTTTTTGGTAGTTGTCATACAATTCCAGCTTTTCCGGTGAATACCTACGTCTTTTGAAGAGCTACTCCACCTAAATCTAGCTATCCTTGAGCAAATGTCCTTGCAAAAGCTCTTAGGAAATTTGACCATAGACATGGCATAAGAAGGGATGGCTTGGAGTATGGCTTTCATCTAGACTTCTTTACTAGCTTGGTTGGGAAACCTTGATTTATAGTCTTCTTTTTTTTTTTTTTTGGTCGACAGATTTATAGCCTTCTATTTTGTTGATAATTTTCTCTTTGATCCATGATAAAGCTCTCCTCTTTTGAAATGGGTTTTCAAAATGGGCCCAAATGAGTCAAAAAGCCGCAAATAGTTTTCAATACTTGATTTATTTTGATTTACATGGCTCATTCTTACAAATCATGAATTCTTGAGAGTTGATTTAAAGAGAAGATTCCCTTCCTATAACTGGAATAAGAATTTCGTCATTTAGTGACAAAGCAAGGGATTCGGATTTTGTCATACTCTTGGCAATTTTTCCCATGAACAAATTAGCACACCACAATTGCCAATTGATAGAAGATTCAGGACAAAATTTCCCGTAAACAGTTGTACTCTAAGATACTTTCTCTTCCAGGCTCGATGGTCTTCGAGACACGTATAAGGTCATGCCGCCAGGTATAAGTATCTGCAAGAAATCAAGTGAGCAAATGTCCAAGGAGAGTGTATTTAGAGTAGTATGAGTTGAATGTCCTGCCTGAATAGTAATATGCTTGCCAAAGTGACCCTAGATAGTAAGAAGTGACCCTAGATGGTAAGATACTTCAAAACGGTACCTTAAGACATAAATTAGATGTTTCGAAAAAGTTGCTGGAATTGATCTTTGCTGCAGCTGTATTTTGGCATGACTATTGACTGATAGAGACATGCGCGTGCCTTTGGAGACAAGGGGTTGCAACCTTCAACCCATTGTGTGAACGTGATATGAAGGTGCGTGTATACCTAAAGTAGTCCAGTTAACATTAGCGTTCTATAATTTAAAATTTTATTGTAAATGTAAATATTTTTATATTATTATTTAATTATATACTGATATATTATTGGAAGAATTTAATTTTTAAAATAATTAATATTACGATATCTATACATAATTAGATAATAATATAAAAAAAATTTATATTGATAATAAATTAAAATTAAATTCATAATTTATGTATATTAACTTTTATGTTCAATTTTGTAATATTGAATTTATCATTTATTATTAATTATAAATTTCTATAATATCACATTAAATTTATAACTTTATTTATTTATTTATTTTTATGATTTTAAATTTTATTTATATTATTATTGTAAAACTTTTTTGTTATACTTTATTTTTATTATATAGTCAACATTTATGTTAATCGAATTTAAGTTTTTTGTCGAATAATTTTGAGAATACATTTCAGATATCAACTTAATGTATTTAGAAGAATTGATTCCCCTACGTATTAGTAGAAGGTTTGAATTCCATTAGTCAAGTAAAATATAATTACTAGAGAGATGCATGCCACCAGAAAACAAAGGGTTAGACTTATCAAGAATATTTGTATTTAATTGTATATTAATAATTATATTATTAAATATTTAAATTTATATAATATTATATTAAGTTTTATTTATAAATCTATATACGATTCAATAATTTTATATATTTTATTAGTTTATCATTACCTTAAATATTATTCATATGACATAATATTTCGTCTAAGATTTAGTGTGAAAACAAAGAACATAAGTGTTGGTAAAATTTGACGGGCACCACTTTTTGTAAATCGTAGCTTTTGTTTTTCTCTTTTTTTCACCAAAAAAAAATAATGATCAAATTAAAATTCTCAAACATGGACTTGTATATTGTTCATACTTTAAATTCAAAAAATTCTTATATGTTGGAGTGTATTAGAAATATAAAATTATTTATATACCTTCACCTAATAACTTAAACTTTTAAGATAGGTGATTCTTGACATTAGAGTGTGTTAGAAATATAAAACTATTTATATGATTCTACCTAATACATAATTTAAGCTTTTGGGATAGTTAGTCTTTAAAAAAGTATCAGAATCAACGTAGGCCTATCCATTATCTATACTTCAACCTCAAAGAATTCTTACTTGAGGAAGCGTGTTTTGGGTTTAAAGCGTGAACAATACACAAAGTCACTTCGCTTTGTGGGAAAATTTATGTTAATTATGAAAATTGAGGGTGGCAAGGAGTAAATTCTTGATTACTTAGTCATAGAGGCTCAGATGCTATGTTAAGAATCAACAAAACTAAAAGCTTAAGCTATTAGACAGAAATTTTATGAATAATTTTATATCACTAATAGATCATAAGTTAAAATAATTTAAAGACTTAATATGGTTGTCAGTGTGCGACCAATCTTTGAACATTCAACTAAGAATTTAATCTTGATCCACTTTTGGTATAAAAGTTTTTTCATTCTCAATTAATCATCATAGATTTTCACTCTTGTTAAATTCAAGTATTTCATTTTTCAAAGAACGCCCTCCATTTTAAAATATTTTAATTCATATAATTGGTTTGAGGCATATAATTGGTTTCTCTTTGGTCATAACAAGAAAATTTTAAGCAATAAAGAAACCACCAAAATCGGAAGGAGGGTTAAAGAGATACCTCATTTATTTTCAGAAAATGAAGACAAATCAGAAAAAAAAAGTTCCTAAGTTCTCATTATCTTGTTAGAATTTTGATCATACGTGAACGAACATAGTCATATATTTTTAAAATTTAGATTAATTAAATATTAAAATATTATTAAATATATTTTGACTTAATTTTTTTGTGATCATCTTTTCGTTATCAAGTTTTTATAAACACTATATCTAGTTATAATATATGAAACTTGTGTATGAATTTTTATAATAGATAAGTTAACACACTTGTACTATGTTGCCCAATTGGGGCCACAGGATTTGTGAGCATATGGGAATTGAGAAGAATTTCTCTCTGTCACCCCAAGTTCTTCTGGTCTTGATTTTGTAGATAAGGATTCTTCTAAATGTGAGGTAATTCTACACTTCAATTTTAATTGTTAATATATATATCTCCATACATGCTCTCGATCAGGGTTAAAGATTTTATTCTTGCAATTGGTATAAGAGTCGGCTTTAACCCTAATTATATCTACATAGATTGAGATTATATGATTTGGAATCGATGTTTTGTTAATCTTAGATTAGGTTTTCTGTTTTCCCTTGGATCTGATGAATATGTGCATTACTTTATGGAATGGAACCTGTGTACTAGAGTTTTCGAAACATAACCATTTCATTTTATGGTTTTTTTTTTGGGACTGTTTTAGATTTCCTGTTTCTGATTTTTTTTATTGAATAATCTGAACTTTTATGTCTAAGAAGATGTTCAATGGGTTGAATCGAGTCTAGGCTCAAGTTTCCTGATCTGAAACGTTGGTTTCGCGTTCATGGTGGTGGTCCGACATTAATGGAGTGTGAAGTCCCTGGGTGTCCATGGTTGGACACGTTTTTGTCCACGCAATTGAGTGGGTCTGCGGGTTCTTTGATTCTTGAAGCAATTTGTGTCTGAATCATGGGTTTGAGGTGCTAAAATAGTTCCAACCGCTACCTGGGATGTGCATCCACCGTTGTTGAAGCTTCAAGCTTCTTGGTTTCACAGTGGGGTGTTTTTCTGCGTGAAATAGCATGAGATCCTAGGGTTCTTGCTATTTGCTTCATTCCATGTTGAATCCTGACCAAAATGGTGTATTTTATTGGTTGAGTTTCGTGGAACCCATTAGGGATTTCCTTGGCTGCGCAGAGCAGCTTCGTGATGAAGGTGGAGCTTCTACTCTAGCACGTGACCAACACGCGGGTCTAGGGGCGTGAGGCCCACGCGCAGGTCCTCCTTGCCTGAAAATATATCCACCTATATTATTTTTATCCCCTATTTATTTGGATTGATTTTGTAATTTTATGAATTATGTAAAAATTTATATAAATTTATTTTTATATAATTTAATTTAATTATTTTTAAAATTATTTTGTGACTCTGAGTTTGGTAAAAATATTTAAATGTATTGGTGTATCTATTAATGAATGTTACCCTCCCTAATAATGCACATAGTTGTTGAAATAATTTTGTTCTAGTGCATTACGTATAATGAATTAACAAATATATGAGAATTAAAGTAAAAAAATGCTATTTAATATAAAATTTATTATTTTTGTTGAAATTTGGGGCTGCCATAAATTATTTCAATCTAATGGAGAGTGTTGTGCATTATAAACTTTTAATCCTATTGGTACCTCATGATCATATAATATTTTAATTGGTTTTACCAATTAATTTTGAGCAATTTGAGAACTGTCATATATAAATGGGCTTTTTCTTGTAAATTCTTAGAGTATTGATTAATTGCCAAAATAACTGTAGTAAATTATGTCCAATATTGTTGTTAATTATAATTTATGAAAGTTTATTTAAATAAACTTGGGCACACTAAAATTATTTCTTTTGGCATTATTTACTCAGCATTATTTTTTTTAATAACCTTTTTTTTCTTTTTTCGTTAATCAAGCTTGTAGAACGTAAAATTATGGTATGCTTAGATGTTTTGGTACGGGAAATGTTTTGAGTATTGGCAATATTAAAAATATTTTGTTATCTTTTGTCAAGAGTTTTGGTGAAGCCAAATTTGGTTGATTTTATCATTCTATTGTAAATTTTTTTAAAAAAAATTGGATTTGCCCATTGTTTTTTCACATAATTATTGAGTGAAAATATTATTCAAATTTTTTTATTGTTGGGCAATTTTATGGAAAAGCAAATTTATCTAATTCATCCTTGTGATTATGCTTTATATGTTGTATAATTGACAAATAGAGTTTATTTCAAAGTAAATTATGTTGCATTATGCTCTAATATTTGTTTCATGAGCCCTTTTAGGATAATTATATATAAAGTTTTGATCACATTCCACTGAATTGGATTCCAGTTTTGTTGACTCTACATACAATGATGAGCATAATATTCTAAGGTTAGTGGACAAATCTTTGTGGTTACTATTTTGTTTCATAATTGTATTAGTGAGGAATATGTCCTTAAGGTGTTGTTTACATCTTCATGTCTTTTTTGAAATATGCAATTATGTATGAGACTATTTAATATAAAAAGTGGCATAAAATTTAGAACTCCATAAGCAATTATTTAATCAATTATTGTGATTTCGTGCAATTATCATAGTGAGATTTAACTATAATGAAATGAATTTTAATTTACATTTGTAGTGGTCGTATGCTCACCTATCATGAGTCCAATCTTAATAAAATCATATTTTAATGAAATGATGAAGTTCTTTAAAGAACTAAAACTACAATGGAGGTTTTGTTAGTTTTGTAAAGACTTACCTTATTAGTTTGTTATTACTAATATGATTTATTGTTATATACATTAAATATTGTGGACTTAGAGTCTTTAGTACCTTCTCGGTATTAACATTAGGGACATAATTTTAATGTTTGTGTGAGTTTGTTTAAACATTGTAATTCAAGACCCTTAGGCGAAATTACAATGACATAAGAACTCAATTATATATGTGTAAAGTATTACTCATGGTCATGTTTTTTGGTCGAATTGATAAATTCATTCATGCACAATTATAAGTGATAATATTATGTATTTATATGTGTACATCATCTTGTTATGCTTGACAAATGAGAAAATGGGACATTTTGTGGCAATCCAAAGTTATGTTGTGGACATGTGATTTTGAGTGGTTATGCATTCACTTATCGCGAAGTTAATCATGATATTTTCTCAATTTTATTGAAATAGATTGTGAATATTGTTTGGATTATATAAATAGTAGAATACCCTCTTGATGTAACATTATTTGATATAATCAATATGTGATAGAGAAAATAGATTGAATATTTACTTTGACATTTTGTACGTCTTATACATTTCCATTTCAATTGAAATGGATTAATTCAACTATTTTGCTCTATCAAGTGGGAGGGATTTGTATATTGTGATCTAGAACCCTTAAGCGAGATTGCAATGATACAATGACTCCAATGCAATTAATTGCCCATTTAATTGAACACAAGAAGACTATTATAACTATGCTTTCACAAGCATGTTGCAGTTTTAGGATATAGTTTGCACTTTCCTTTTTGGCAGAGGTTATCGCTCGATTGTTGGAACCTATAATGAGAATAATGTTAAGTCTGTTATGATCATAATTGTCAAATCATAAATCATTTTTTTAATTTTTAAATCGTGAATCGTGAATCGTAACGTATCGTACGATTCAGAAACACATTACTAAAATACTTAAATACACATGATTTCATGCTAGAACATGAACATAATACTCAAAAGTCTCAAATACATACTTAAATTGCAAGTCATTACTCATTAGTCATAAGTAAGCTTATAAGCCATAATTTTAAATCTTCAATAAACATAAACCATTTCATATTGATGCCAAAAAGATTCTAAATTTCTAATTAGTGAGCCACTCTGTTTTAAACTACCAAAAACAGAGACAAGAAGAAATTCCAACACCCACTCAGCCACTCTATTTTGAACCAATGAAACAGAGGCACGAAGAAGCTGTGTAAACCAAGCAAATGCTCTGTTTTGAAGCACTAAAAACAGATAAACATGAAACCTGCAGAGACTCTGGAAGCAGAGAGGCACTGGACGCAGAGAGCGCACTGGCCGACGCAGAGTTCTGCACGCAGTGGACGCAGAGAGAACCAGTTCCTCGGCGTTCTGAGAGCACTACTGCGTCGTGCGTGAGACTGAGAGAGAACCAGCGTTCTGCAGTCTGCGTGCGTTCTGAGAGAAAAACGTAAGGAGCAGAGAGAGAACCGCACGAAATCGGACGTTCTGCAGAATCTGCGTGCGTTCTGAGAGAAAAACAAAAGGAGCAGAGAGAGAACCGCACGGAATCGGACGTTTTGCAGAATCTGCGTACGTTTACGAAAGGAGCAGAGAGTTTGCGTGTGTTCTGAGAGAAAAATGAAAGGAGCAGAGAGTTTGCGTGTGAGCAGAGAGAAAAACGAAATAAGCAGAGAGAGAACGGAACAGGAAACGTCCAATTTTGCAAAAAAAAAAACAATGAAATGAATCGCAGAAGACCGTGATTCGAATCGGCGATACAGAATCACACTGATTCCGGCACGATTCAAAGCCGGACACGATTCAGCTTCCGATTCAAATCGTGGGCAGCACGAACCGAATTGGATCGCACGATTCAAATCGCAAATCATGCGATTCTAACAGCACTGGTTATGATGTAAATTTTGTACTGTAATGTAGTAAACTCTCTGTATATATTGTTGTTGCCTATTGTTGATAAGGTATTTAATAAGGCAATTTTGAAAGCTTACAAGCCTAGTGATAAGAGAACAATTTCTCTAGCTTCCTACCATACCATCATAAATGATGATGGTGGTGGTGTGTAACAAAACACCATTTAGATCCATTTTGAGATGGGTTTGTTGGAAAAATTTTGAGATATATAGAGTGTTGTGTGCTACCTATATATAGTTGAGATGACCTAGTTATGGCTTATGTGTAACCACTTGGGGCAAATGTTCCTTTTCCTTGGTTTGTTACGTATTTGAATCTCATGTGAGTAAAATGAGTAACTCTGGTGTTTGGTTAAACTTTGAAAGTAGGTATTTTGGATTCTTTCCTTTTGATCTTGTGGATTAGACCGACTTGTTAAAATTGATCTCTTCAGATTCACTTTGAGTATAATTTTGTGTTGTTATTATGGGCCCATTTATTTTGGTAAAATATTATTTCATGAGCATTAATATTTTGTTCAGTTGGGTTCTATTTCAAAAAAAACAATCCTGAGAGGAAATTCAAGGATTAAATTTGTTTTAAAATTTCTCAAATATCATTGTGATTGAAGTGATTTCTTATAAAGATAGTTTGGTCTATCTCTATTTGAGATTGTCGTATTAATCACTTCAATTGACAAATGTACTATTTTGGTTGATGATGTAAAAATTTCGGATAAAAATAGTGAAATAAATCTATTGTGTTTATTGCTATTTGTCAATGTTCTTATTTGAGAATAAAATGAAAGCAAATATTTATTTATAGCCCAAATGAGTTGAATATGCAAATAAATGCTTTAGTGTGTGTTAAGAGGCTTATAGATGGCTTAATTTTTTTTTTTTTTGTGATCAGTGCTTTTCAAATTAAATAATTATATTCAGTTCCCTTGCATCGATTATC
Source organism: Castanospermum australe (assembly GCA_019955255.1). NCBI lineage: Eukaryota > Viridiplantae > Streptophyta > Magnoliopsida > Fabales > Fabaceae > Castanospermum > Castanospermum australe. The sequence continues at coordinate 1,058,365 of NSJW01000637.1, forward strand.
AATGCTTGTTGCCGTAGGTAAGTGGGAGTAAGTTTTATAGTTGATATGCTTTATGTTAATAGTGTACTGATAGCTAAAATTGCTAGTATAATTTTATGAGATAAAATTTATATGTTCAATTATTTTTTTATTTTTGATAGAAGATCTTTGTGGTGTCTATTTTGCTTTAGGACATACAAATCATTACAATTATATTTTGTTCAATTGTCTCATAGAGCACACATTGGTAGTAATTTTGGAATGTGTTGAATCTGTGACTTTGTTGCCCATTTATGTGTTACCATTTGTCATATGGAAGTAGAAACTTTATTATTCTCATGTCCTCAATAGTGTTTAAAATAGGTCCCATGTGCCTCTGTTATTGGTAACCTAATGCTCAAGTTGTATACATGTTGTTTATTGTGACACTTGAGTATTTGGGAGTGAGTTGTTGTAAACTTGTGTGCAATATCATATTGAGTGTAAAGTATTTGCGATTTTATTCTCACTCACTAATGTTCAAATCACTTTTGAGTGATAACTATGGTTATATATGGCATAGGTAACCTGTTTGAGAAATTTTTTTTCAAGAATATGTATTCAAGATGACAGGACGGGCTAGCTTGTGGTAATATGTCAAGTGGACACTTACAACATCCTCAATTTTGTTGGCATAGTGTGTGGTTAGTATTGAATCCAATTTTGTGAGACTCTATGATTAGCATGTTGTTAATTTTGAGCTTCATATTGTTGAATTTTATGACCACACTCTTTGATATCTCTGCAATTATGTATCACTCACTCTATTTTGTTAGTTATGTTGTTGGAGAGAGTGAAGGTGAGTTTTGACTCACATTGAATACTTAATCATAGAGCTAAGTTTTAATCCCACTAATAAAGATTTTACCATTAGAGTATTTTGAAATCTTGTGTGGCTTTAATGGGATTGTTTATATTTTGCTATGTTGGATTAGTGGGAGAGTACATAACTATTGTTTTGTTCTCTTGAGACTTATTGACACTTTAATTAGCACATATCATTATCGTCCACATTTTTGTAAAATATGGTATGTCATTGGAGAAATTTTAGACCTAGTCTCATTTTGTTGTTATAAGATAATTTTGCTGAATCTCAGTAAGCATATGGGCGGATGCTAAGGCCATTTTATTTGGATTGCACATGATCACACTTTCGGAATGCGGTTTTTATTATGCTTTCCCATGTCCCACATTTGACATAATGTTAGGTCATCGAGATATGAGAATCTTATATTATGATATCAGTACTCCTATTAAGTATGATTTTTTGTATTGTTAAAGTGCTTGTAGTCTCATTTTGGACCAATGGTCGAACTTACAGTTGACATTTTATGTGGCCACATTAATTCAAAGTATTGTTTTGTTTAAAATAAATGTCTATGCTATCCAAGTGGAAAATTGTTGGAATTTTGATTCTATGTTGATGAGCATAGTCATATATTTCTAAAAATTAAATGTTATAATATTGTTAAGCATATTTTGGTTTAGCCCATTTGTGATCATTTTTTTGTTATTATGCTTTTATAGGCACTAAAGTTATTGTGGTAGTCATGATATATGAACCTTGTGTATGGGTTTTCTATGATAGGTAGTGTTCTTGCTAGAACCTTGAAGTCTTCATCCGAACCATGTTGTGAGCTCCATTGATCCAAGTACATTGATGAGATGACATCCCTTAATGTGATGGTGGGTATCTGCAAGGTACTCTAATGATTAAGTCAATAAAGGGAATTAGTTTGTGAGCCAAAAACGAGGAGGAGAAGATGATATAAGTGAGGTATTATTCCCTTTTATATGGAGATTCTCTCATGGTTGGGGTGTCGTCCAGCCTTCTCATGCTCATGATTACCTCCCACCTGATTAGATTATTAGAATCTCCTATGGTTCCTTGCCAATTATCCCTTTGTAACTTCCTAGCTGATATTAGTGACTCTCTCACGATGATGCCCCAATGGGTCTGCCGGGCCGGGCAACCCGTGCATCTTCTGGACTCCAAGTTTTATTAGGCCAATGATTCAATTAATTCTAAAACGGTCCAAGCAGGTTAACCCATGTTGGAAATAAAGGAGAGGCCCCTACTCTCATCGTATATGTACTGCAGTTGCTATAGAGACCATAGGGTTTCTAAGCATATGGGAATTGAGAGGAGTCTATCTCCGTCACTCCAAGTTCTTGTGGTCTTGTTTGTAGACAAGGATTCTTCTAGATGTGAGGTAATTCTACACCCCAACTCTAATTGTTAATTTATATAACTGCATACATGTCATGTATAGCCACAAACCACTTTAGGAGTTTAGAATTTAAATTTAAAAATGGCTATGTTGGTAACAAAAATAAAACTTTTCGACAAAAGAAAGCTTGTGACAAGATGATTATGAAGATCAGTAGGATTTAAGAATTTTATCAAAAATCTTGTCTACAACGGTGATTTGACATTGACAAATAATATGGGCGTGATGTTAGATTAACTATGAAACTTTGTCGAACAGTAGGGGAGCAAGTGGTTTTGAGAAACGACGTGGAGAAATGTCAACATCGACAAATAAGCATCTATAATGGAGTTTTGGAGTTTGTCGAATTGAAGGTTGTTGAACAAGAGGATAGTAGAAGGACTTCAATATTAACACTTGGAAATTTTTAGCAGATGATCATGGAAACTTTGACAAAGTGATGACAGTTACAAATCTCATTTGAATTCGAAAGATGGTGGTTATTCTGAAGACATTTGAATTTCAAATCAAATTGGAAGAAACTGACTTGGTGACATCAACTTCTGTTATAGGGAATTTAAATATTTAGCAAAAATAAACATATATGGTTTGCATGAGTGACACTTGTCTCACATGTAGTGTAATTTTAGGAATTAGGCAATTACATTTTTTGCCAATAAATACTAGTTTTTTAGATTTAAAAAGGGTTGACTATTTGAAAACAGATCTCAAAACATAATTCCCAAAGACGCTCACATATTACAATGGATTGATTCAAGTATGCCTTTCACTTATTTCTTTGTAATTTCATTTCACTTTAATGCATTGTTCTTCTTTTATTTGTTTAGGTAAAAGTTAAATTTTTATCTCTGAATTCTGGCATTGTAATAAGTTAGTTATCACTTAGTTGTCACTTTAAGGTAAAAAGTTACATTATTACGTTATCACTTTAATGTAATAAGTTACATTTTTTTATATCTAAATTATATCATTCTTCTTTTTTTAAGTTAGTAACATTCTTGTTTCTTCATGACTTTATGTTTTCTTGCCTTAAAATCCATTTACACGGACAAGTTAATCTCTTTAGTAGTTTGCTTGTTAATGGTATTGTTAATTTGCACTTTGATGATTATCCTTTTGACAGTTTTGCATAACATAATACTTGACTTTTATACTTGCTTCTTCATAATCTTGCCAGTTTGCTTTTCATTAATAGTTTGAGTATATTATGACATGTTAGTTTTCTTTGTCAATTCACACATGCATAAATGTTGTTCATTGTCAAAGTATATTTGATTCGTGCTTGATGTGATTGTCACGACCGTCTTCGGAGGGTGTCGTAACTAAAATTGTGGAAGAAATTGATAGAAAAATGAAGTTACCACTAATTTTTATTTATTAGAAAAAATAATTAAAAAAACCATTTAAAAGAAAACTGGCCTTGAAACTAAATCGGGTTGAGGAGTCTATTTATGCAAAAGAAAAGTCGAAACTTAATCTTACTGTATTCCTGATACATCTATCATAAGGCGGTTATCTTAAATTAAATATATAAATTATTAATAACCTTAATAATATTTAATATACCCCTAAAAATGAAATTCAAGAAAATTAATAAATTAAAATATTTATGGCTTTGAACAAAAAATAAACATTTATTTACAAGTTGAAGAAAGAATTAATTATTTATAAGTTCGATTAAAAATATATTTAAATTTTGATAAACAAAAAAAAATTTATTTACGTTGGGCTTGCTTAAAATACCTACGTATCAAGTAGTTTGTGTAAAAAATAATTGTGAGTTGATGAATTTTAATTAAAAATAATTAATTATTCATTAAAAAAATATTTTATTATTAAAGAGCCGTCGTAGCATCATTGACAAGATTCTAAATTTATTTTTGAGACTCAAAAGCTGTCACGACAACGTTTATCCCAATTGAATATTTTTTAAATCAAACAAGCTGTCACAATTAAAATGATTCAGAAATAATAACTTCCATCACCTAAAACTAGAAATTTTGAATATAGTTAAATAACCAAAATGACTCAAAAAAATTAAATGAAAGACAAAATTCTCAAATGGCATAGAGATATATACATATGAAAACATACCTGTACAAATGTAGAACCATGATTTTCATCTTTGAACATAGTTAAAATTAAAAGATAGTAAAAAGAAGACACACAAGGAACACGTAAGGAGTAAAACAAATTCGGATTCCCAATGACTACAGCATGTAATCCAAATCATAAATAAAAATTGTGATCATCAACATATGAACATTTGAGCAGCCCATCATCAAGTCTTTTCGGTGGTAGTTAACATCCAAAGCAGATAACCCACTTATATTCACTATTTGGAAAACATATAAGTTTATTTAGGATAGCCTTGGTAAGGGATGGGAATATAATCGCTGAATGCATGTGCATTTGTATGTTTGATTATTTAGCATTTTGGCCAAAAAGTTTGACAATGCTACTAACCAAAAGGAAATCTCTATTACTCAATCCCGAATTACATTGATGATTAAATGACTAATCCTTTAAACGAATAAAGATAAAGATTTTCTAAGTTCGTACCTAGATCTCTTTTGATGCAACTATGAGGACCCTTGATCCTGTGTCTACGTGCTCTCCTTCTTTTGTTAATGGTCTCATCTGCCCATAAGTGCTTCCCTTTCTCTTAGCTAATTGATATAAGCTTTCTCTTCTTTTTGATAATTATTTCCTAGTACTTTCCTTTTTTTCATTTCCAATGTACATATTCTTTTTTTTTGTTCATCTTAGTTGTTGTTGTACCTCCTCTTTAATATAACCCAATCTAAATTTAGATAAGATTTTATTTTAAAAAGTAAATATCATGTCACCTCCTATCTAAATTCAAATTAAACACTTTATCTTATTTTGATAACTCTTCATGACTAAATTTAGCTTATCTTTAATTATTTTTTAATCTTTTATTATTATTATTATCAAAATTGATATCAATTTAATAAATTTTAATTTTTTAATTTATTATTATTAAAAGGCCAAACAAAATACGATATTTATATGTATGCTTCTTTGTTAATACAAACGTATGCGAGTGCGGTTTCTTATCAATTTGCCAAGTATGACATGATCTTCCTAAATTGACAACTGGAATCAAAATTTCATAAAATTTTTTGACATAAAAAGAGAATAATTTATCAATTAACAAATTTCCCCTGCACTACCTACTTCCAATAAAGAAATATACAAGCAAAATTAATTAATTATTAAATTGAATTAATTATTTATTTACATTATTTTAATCACAAATTCATTAATCATTTAAGCAGATATACGACGGTAGCAAAATCCCTTAGAATCCCCTTTAAAAATCTCCTTACACTTGTAAAATTAACAATGCAGGTGTACAGTGTTTGAACTTCCTTTTATTAGTAAAGAAAGTGCATGACTGGGTATAAAGTGGTGGAGTGGGATAAGCGTGAAATTTTGAATTCAAAATTAAGCAATTATCAAAAAAATATTTTTAATATTATTTAAATTAAGACTTTTAACTTTCAGTTTTTAAATTTACAATTTGACCAACGACATCAATAATATGTAAAAGCCCATCCAAAATATTATCGATGGAGAATTAAATCATTGCCATGGCTATGTCTGTAACTATTCATTTTGTTGATGGCGATGCTTCCATAATCCACATGCATAGCATATGCCTCTATATACATCTGCAGTGAAGTTCCTGATAGCAAGAAAGAATTATTAAACCAACAAAAAAAACGTGCTGCCATACATGACACCTGATACATCGAACTAGGCCACATCCATTCTTTGCGTGCACAAGTGAAACTGCTGCAACATAGTAAGGGATACTAAATACCCCCCGGAGACAGTTCCCATTGAAGTTCAGTGGTCCTCTCAATTAAGTGTTCCTATTAATTTATTCTTCTGATTCCTCCTCTCCACGCCTGTGCGTGTCTCAATCAATCCTTGCAGTGTGTAATCCAAGTTTCTTGGTTTTTTATTTCAAATCCTGTACAATCTCCTAATCCTTTCTTTAGTTTGCGGACAGATAACACCAACTGTTAAAGAAAGAAGACCTTTACTTGTTGCCGGAAACAATTTATATCATATCAGCCAATTAAATTAGACCAAATGAAAGGCCGTGCAGAACCGTTCCTTTCTGCCTCTTCTACGTCATCGCTTGTGTCTATGGGTCAAGAAGCCTCAACCTCAACCACGCTTCAGCAGCGTCTCCGATTCATTCTGCAGAGCCATCCTGAGGGGTGGGTGTACGCCATCTTTTGGCAAGCTTCCAGAGACGGTAATGGCCGCCTTATATTAGATTGGGGCGATGGCCACTTCTGTGGGACGAGAGCAAGAGAGTTGGTGTCACCGTCGACCAACATGGAAAAGGAAGGCATGTCCCTGTCGGAGGAGCAAACGATGGTGATCAAAGAAATGAAATCTGTTCGCAACGACGACATCAACATGGATACTGATAGATTGGTACGCGGCCACGTCTCTGACATTGAATCGTTCTACACAGTGTCGGTGACTCGGTCATTCGCCGCCGGGAATGGTGTCGTTGGGCGCACCTTTAGCACCGGCACAGATGTTTGGCTGACCGGAGTGAACGAGTTTCAGCTGCACGAGTGCGAGAGACTTAGAGAAGCTCATAGTCACGGGATCCATACTTTTGTGTGCATTTCCATTGCGAATGGTGTCGTTGAGCTGGGTGCGTGTGACATGGTCAAGCCCGATTGGGCCCTGTTGCAAGTGGCCAAATCAGTTTTTGACAAGAACGCGTCTAGACATGCCGCCCACTACGCATACGAGGGTACCTGTGATGACGCTCAAATTCCACTTTCCAAACTCAAGGTTCCCGTTTTGGGGCTTGGGGGGAATGCACAGAGAGAGATCAAACACGAGCAACAGATAACAGAGGGCAGGGCTAATGGATCTTCCTCTGACTCCTCTGGTCCTTCAGATACTGAGGCTCCTCGTGGCTATGCCGAAACCAGCAATGTTCCAGGGAGGAGGAGGCGAGGGAGACAGGCGGTGAGTGGACGAGATCACGTGGAGGCTGAGAGGCAGCGACGAGAGAGGCTGAATCAAAGATTCTATGCTCTCCGTTCTGCTGTCCCCTACGTGTCCAAGATGGACAAAGCGTCCCTGCTTTCGGACGCCGTCACCTACATCAATGAACTCAAGACCAAAATTAATCATCAGCTGGAGGCCAGAATCGAGATTCAATCCAAGGGATCCAAACAAGAAGCCACAGACTATGACAAAACCACGCATTCCTTGAGTTCTGCAGCCACTACGATGGCAGTTCAGGTGAAGATCCTGGGAACGGAGGCAACGATAACCGTTCAGTGCTTAAATGTAAATCACCCGGCTGCAAGGTTAATGAATGCTCTCAGAGACCTCCATTTGCAAATTCACCATGCCTGCATATCAAACATCAAAGAGATGATGCTGCAAAACGTTGTGGTCAGCGTTCCCCATCACCTCATGACCGAGGAGGCAATGAAAAATGCCATTGTGCAAAGACTACAGAACTGATATAACTCGAGATATATATAAATGTGTTAAGTGTACTAATTGGTTTCCTGCCTGTACGTCTCTTGTTCATCTTCTGACGGAATTAGTAATTCTAGCCAGCTATTTGTAATCGAAATGTAAGAAGCAAAACAGGTCATGAATGGCTGATATGCAAGTAGTAATCATCCTCTTTCCATCTGTTGTCGGTTTCTTATTTTTGTTAGTCTCTTTTGTTACAAGGAGGTGTTGAAGAATTCAAGTCCCAATATTGTTAAGAAGTGTGAAGTGAAGTCACAACTCTTGTATCATAAGTTTAACTTTTAGTCTCTTTAGTTTTGCCTGAAATACTGGTAGCATTTTAGATATTTTTCAATAAAAAAATCTTTTTTCATACATGAATTGTAATTAAATTAAATTGTCTCCATGTCCAAACACGCATTATTGACTCTCATATCTCACGAAACAAACAGAACATCTTTCTTCGTATATAAACTGTCATTAAATTAAATTGTCTGTATCATTTGTTCATACACGTATTATTAACTTTCATACCTCGCGTAACAAGCAAAACCCAAGTCAATGACAGAAAAAGAGGATCGTAAGGACGATCATAAACTCTTTTCAATAATCTTGAGGTTATTACCATTATACGTTTTCAGAAATGTTGGTATAGTTTAACTTCTAATTAAATAAATAAAATATTTTCATAAAAAATATTAAAAATTAATAAATATGAACAAAATTGACATATCCCCTAATTTTATGATTGTGGTAAATTTGAAATTCCTTTTTATACACAATTTTAGAAAATATTTTTTGGAATTTATTATCAAATAAAATCCCTTTGTCGAAAATTCATGATTTAAAATTATTCTCTTAGAAATCAAAATTTCCAATTCACCATTTTCATGTCTAAGATGTTATAAGCTTTCCATTTGTTTCATATGATAATGGCTATTCAACTACTCATTCTTTATCATAGTTATATATCAATTTTGATAGTGTGCATGACAAAATGAAACATGTTAAAAAATAAAAACAAAAAAATACTGTTTTGATAATTAAGGACTAATTTAATTTATTTAACATATAACTTTTAATTAAATAGGAAACAATATGTTTCTAGAACGGACGATATATAGGGTGTTAATATTATCCCTGCCTATAATCAACCCTGAATTAAAACTTTGGAACATATATTATTTTTTTTATGTATGATCACACCATTCTATTTTTATTGGAAAAAGATGATTGGTGGTGACTTTATTTCTTGCATTCATATGCATTCTCATCTTATCTTCCCATGCCTATACATTTTTAATTTTAAAGGATTTCATCACTCCGCATCATGTGTATATGTCGCAACAATTAAATATTACAATATTTGCAGGATATGATAAAAAAAAAAATTGAGAAGAGAAGTGGTGCTCCAAGAAAAGCCACGAAGACTTTGACACCAATGCAAATTCAAATTCAAATTCAAAGAACATGATGATACAAGTGATGTGGGGTACACAAATTAAAAAAAAAAATCTTGCTAATGAAGTTCAAAGATGGTCCACGGTCAAATAAAGAAACTATCTTGGATTTGGAGGCTGGTCCACAGTGCATTAAAGGTAAAAAAAATTAGAGTAAATCTCTTTTTAAATTCTCTAAAAATATAAGTTTTATTATTTTATTTTTTTAAAAAAAATTAATATTAATTTTGTCTCTAAATTATAGAAAGTGATCACATAATTTTAGTCATTCAAAAATATTGACATTAATTCAATATCTCAATTATAAAAATTATATTAATTTAGTCTTTATCTATATATAAAATAATAATTTTAATATCATTTTTATGATTTAGAAAATAAATTAAAGTCAACATTTTTAGAAGATCAAAATGATAACAGTTATATCTTTAAAAAAATAGAAAGGGAATTTACTCAAAAAATTAAAACGTAAGCTCCTAAAATTTTGGCTACAACATGAAATTGAGAAGGAGAGGCAATGGAAGCAAGATATAAAATAGCATACGTGAAATTAACGAAGGGAGGCTGCATAGTGCAATATTGGAGGAGATGATGCGAGAGGGTATCTCATCGAACAACAGGACAAGGATTAAAGAGATAACATCTTTAAAACTCCATGTATTATTTAGATTTATTTGTTAAGGTGATAATGAAACTTTATTAATTTTAATAAAAACTATGCTAGATTATTATTACCTATTTTTAGATATCTAAATGTTTATTATTTTATTTACATATTAGTTAATTTGAATAAATTTTTATATGAGTTCAGTTATATATGTAGGAATATAGTTGATAATTTGATAGGTTATTATTAATTAGAAAAATTAATCATAACTATTGATATAATTTTTAAGACTTAATTGATATATTTTCTATAAATACATGCTTTACCGCTATATTTTCATATGATAATTATCTGATAATAATATCTAACATAATACTATTAAAATTAACCTTGGTTAATTATGATTCTTAGTTAATTTACATTTAGTTAAGTGCCTAATTATTTGTCGCGTTTATTGATTTTTATTTTTGATTTGAGTTATTTAATTTTTCTATTTTTAATTTTATAATTTAAATTATTTTTGTCCAACTAAATTAAAAAAATGATCATTATCTAAAACTTAACTCAAAGCCTCCGTAATCAACCTCATATTTACAAGATTATATTATTGTACAATTTGTACATAGGTGAGTATTTTAAAGCTTTGTAAAAGCTACAATACCTATTTATAGACTTGTTTCACCGCCTATTCAATGGTAGTGGGATTTGTTGAATTATGTTACATTTTCATATATTTCTATTGTCTTCCATTGTTCATTTAATTAATAGAGCTTTATGTTTCAAGAGCTTTACACTTGTTACCTCATTCATCGTGATTGTTTGGGGGTTAAGCACAAAAGAAGTTACACTTTCCTCTCATTGGCAGACACATACAGGGGCAAGAGCAAGAAGCTCCAGAACTTAGACAAGCCCATGAGATTGCCTCGCAAGGAGGGGGAAGCACCTACACAAAGAGGAAAAAATACATTCTACCAACATCAAAAGAAAAAAGAAATAAAGGCTAAACATGCAAAATAAGGCTCACGGACTAGGAAGAGCTTGGGCCCATTGCCATTATGAAACCATCCTAACCAAAGGCAAGGTCTTGGCGGCAACTAGAGGTAGAACAGAGAAATCCTAATCAATTGGAGAAGGCCCATGCCACCTTGCAGGGGTCTCCTAAGCAACTAAGGAAATTGGCAGCGTTAAAAATAAAAAGGCAGCAAGGAAACAAATAAAGGAGACGGAACACAGCAGTAAGGAGACTTCAACATAGTCTTGGTGGAGATTTTTCTTGGATTGCCTATGGTTTCTTTCTCATTTATGTGATTTATTCTCTATTTGTGATGAATTAATTTTTCTCTCTAGGATTTAGATGAAATTCAAACTAAGTATTGTTAGATTTTGATTTGTTTAAGGATTTATTTATTGGTTGACCAAAAAAAAAAGATTCATTTATTGAGTTTTATATGGTTGCATAACTTTTTCTTGACTTAATATTTTTAATAAGATTTAATTTTTCATTCAATTGATATTTATTAAATATTCTTATAGAATAATTTGATAAATTGAGATTGATACTGGTGGACACATCTAATTCTTGTAGTCTTAAGTGCCTAGTTATGTAATCTTGTTTATTTGTTTATGATTAAATGATTGAAAAGTTTATGCCAAATTTAGATAAATTTTGCCATGAATTTAATTATAATTATTTTCGACTAGTGAATCAAAGCTTATAGCCCAAGACACTCTTTAAAACCAATAAATTCTCAATTCAAATTTGATTCAATTTTATAAAGTTTGTGATGGATTCAAGGTCATAAATTAATTCCTTTGATTGTTTCTTACCTACAATTTAATTTTGTTTGACCAATAAATTAGTTTTACTATTAGCAATTTAAATTTATAAATTTATTCAAAAATTCAGTTTCCCTTCTTCCCTAAATTGATTTAGGTTGATATTATATTTTTGTTATCAAATCACTTCCAATGAGTACGACACCCTATATTTTCCTAGTATTACATTGATCTTGTACATTTACAAATAAGAGTTATTTTTATTACTTAAAATTTGGTCTGTGTACTAGGCCCTGAGAGCTTGTGCTGACTGCGGTGGAGTGGGTGAGACCATAGGTGAGTGGCTGTGAGTGGTGTGTTGTGTCTCTGGGTGCGGTGGCTTGTGGGTGCATGAGGAGGTGTAGGTGGTGTGAATAAGCTAAGAGGAACGTGCGTGAGGTGCTGGGACGTGGTGAAAGAGTGAGTGATGGCTGTGAAAATGGTTGGTGAACCGTAGGTGCTAAGCGGGTAAACGTGTGATGCTGTGATGTGGATCTGTGGAGAGGTGAATCTCAATGAAACAAAGCAAACAGATGCCAAAAATCATAAAACCATATGTTTTGGCACTGTCGAACACATCACCATTATAGATGACTATTTCATGCTCAAATGAGAAAGACCAAAAAGGGAAAAGTAAGAAAAAAGAACAAACTCACAGTGCTGACCCTCTCGACCCTCTCTTCCCTCTATGCTCATGCGTTTCGATACTTTTGGATCCTCCTCTTCCAGTTGCTTCCTAGCAAAAATCAGGGAGAACTTTCCTCTTCCTCTCCCAATGCGTGATGCCCCTAGCGTCTTCACCAAAGTCCGCTCTTCCCTCCTTCTTTTCTTTCCTTTCACTCTAGGAGTGCATGCTTTCTTCCTCTCTCTTGCTGCCTTTCGTTTCTCACTTGCTCTCTCCTCCCCTCTTCCCTTTTTTCAGAATTTTCTCTCTTCTGGACAGTGCCCTCATTCTCCCCCTTGAGGTCTTTGTAAGAGAATATGGCTAGGTTTGCCTCTTGGTGAAGTTTTAATTTGGGTCACAGTAGTGCGGGTTACCAATTGGGCTGGAAGGAAATTGTCAGACATTCTTAATTGACCCAGACAACGATAATTCTGTGACCAAAAATAAAAACAACACTGATAAGTCCAAATGGGTCAGGAAAAGAATTGGGAATGGGTCAAAGAGTGATGAGTCAAGTAGGCTCGTTTTCTCATCATGGAAGACCGAAAAAAAAAGTGGGCTCCTTTTTACTTGTTAATTTTTATCTTTTAAGTTTTAAATTTTGGATATTTTCTCTGCTTTTTCTTTATTTTTTTAGAAATTTAATTATTGAGTAAATTAATCTAAAATAATTTAAATTTTGAGTTTTAAAACCTATTTTTTATTTTTATTTCATGATTTTTATAATTTTTAAAAAAATTTATATAATTCGAAAGAAAATATAGTATTTGCAATTACTGCCACGAAGTTATTTAGTGTCTTTTTAAATTTGATTGCCGATAGTGCAAATCATCGTTCAACAATTGCTGTGGGGCGTCGTGATTTGCGTTGGGAGGAGGGGAGAAGGTCGTGAAGTGATACCACATGCCATAACTTCTAATACACATAGAGAAATTGTACATTTTCATTAAGATAACTCTCCTATCAAGACAATTTAGCCTGGTAAAGTCGAAACTGCGACATCATCATCTGAATTTTCTTTGCGAGCATCGAGATGGTTGTCAACACGTGTATGCAGAGGAGTTTGTAGTTGCCTCTCAATTTTAGTGAGAAACTAATTTTTGAAGCTCCATTCTTGCAAATTACCAAGACGTTAGCGAATAGATGTTTTTCTATGAAGATGATTGACAAAAGAGAGTTCAAAGCTGGGACCGCTCATCAAACGGTGGAAAAGCTAAAAGAAAAATCATGAATTGGAAGCGGATAACAAGTAGTTTGACGACCAAATTTAACTTTCAAGGGAGAAATCCATGCCTCACACCTAAAGAAGTTCATAATTACAGCAAGAAAAGTAGAGAATTTAATGCTTGGTAATGTTGAGTAGCTCTAATTATAGACAACTACACCATTTCAAGTCTTATTATACCAACAACCGAGGCATCTTTCAACATGTTATTCTTCTAATGCCCTTTACAGTCCCGCACGATATACTGAGGATACCTTCAATGTCAAAGATACCTAGTACATGTACATATAAGCATGAAGACGAACATTACAAGAAGCAGGAATATAAGGTAACCTATCAGCTAAGGGATTCAAGTTCAACTCTTGTTGGGGAACCCATGTTCATGAAGTCTAGTGAGTGCCTTTTCGAGCTGACTCCACTTCTGCTCCAATGTCCCAATGTATCCCACTGACATCCTTACGAGACCTGGTGAGATTCCAGCAAGGGCCTTTTCCTCCTCATTCATCTCACTGCTTGTGCTACTACCAGAGCAGGACATGAGGGTCTCATAGTAGCCCAAGCTAACCGCCATGAAACCAAATTGAGCATAGTTCTGCAAGTGGTGCATCAACCTGTTAGCCCTCTCCTCTGTTTCCATGTCAATGCAGAGAAGCCCACCATAGCCATAATCCTTGTTGGCCATGGATTTCAACAATTCATGCTGTGGATGATCTTCGAGGCCTGGGTAGATCACCTTGAATCCTAATTTCTTAAGCCTGGTTGCGAACACCAATGCACGCCGGCAATGTTCCTTCATTCGCAGACTCAAGTGGGGGATTCTCTCCGATAGTTCAAACGCCACCTTGGCGTTCATAGTTGGACCCAGTAGCATTAGGGTCCCTTGGTGCAGATCCATCATCGAATTCACTAGGCTTGCAGGTCCGCACACAGCCCCTGTCGATTATCAATCGTATGATAAATCATAAGTCACAACAATATAGCTAACTATATTAAATAATAATTGAAATTTTTTATTGGATCTAATTTTATTAATTTAAAAAATAATGAAAATAAATTATAAACATGATATGAGTCTATAAGTAAAAATAGGAGAATAACAAAAAGACAAGAATGAATTTGGAAAAGTTGTACATTAAATTTAATATATGTTAGAATCAATGGCTAAACAATAATTTAGTTTGTTATATATAATTCTTAAAAGTAAATCATTTTTATATAATTATCATTTGAAAATTATTTTTAAAATTAACATAAATGGAATATTTTAAAAAATTAAAACTTTTTCTATGAAATAAATATTTCAATTATTAACAAATATTATAATAAATATTATAAATATATATTAAACTTGAAAATTATTTTTAATATTAACATAATGAAATACTTCAGGCAGTAAATATAGCAAAAACACGAGTATCGGGAAAAAAGGTTTGACCGTGAGCGATCACGTGGGAGTGAGTAGAAAATTTAATCGGGGGTAAGCTGTCATTATCTTCGCCAGTAAAGATTACAGTAGCAAAAATGTTATTTTTATATATTTGATTTGTACGTTTTCTCTTTATATTCAATTTTTATAAAAAAATTATTTTTTTTATTTTTCTCTCGACAAGTGTAAAAAAATATATAAAAAACATTACTCTAATGTTAGATACTTAGATTAAAAAAATATATTATTTTTTACAAATCAATATCATAGTATTCTTTATACTTTTTTATTTGAACAAAAAGACAAAAAAAAAAGTTAAAATATGTATTTATTTTATTATTAATATGCGAATATTATTGTTGATAAAAAAAAGTACATATGATCGATTCAATGATTCTTATGGAAAAGAAATAGTTTCACTTCCAGCCACTCATAATTTGATATCAAAGACAAAGAGAAAACAAAAACCATTTAAAAAAAAAAACTCAATGATAAAACTGGTTTTAAACGATTAACTGAAATTCATCTAACAAAGGAAGAACCGTAAATTAGGCGTAGAAGTAGGAGTTAGAAACAGGAGAGAGAAGGAGCGAGATACCTGCGATGATGTCGGCCCCACCGCTGATGAACTTGGATATACTGTGAATCACCACGTCCGCTCCAAGACGAGCCGGTGAAATAACCATGGGCGAAAAGGTGTTGTCCACCACCACCGTCACCCCCTTCTGGTGGCCCAGCCTGCTCAGCTCCGGTATGTTGGCCACCTTGAGTGTTGGGTTCGATATGGACTCCAAGTACAAGACATTGGTCTTGCCTTGCACAATTGCTTTGTCCACCATCTCCAGATCACCGATGTCCACGAAAGCGGTGGTTATGTTGCAGGCCCTAGGCAGAAAGTGGGTGAGCAGGGCGTGGGTCCCACCGTACAGGGCACTGGAAGCCACCACGTGACCGCCGTTGCTGCACAGCTGCAGCAGCACGGACGACACGGCGGCCATGCCGCTGGAAGTGCAGTAGGCAGCCTCGGTGCCTTCAAGGGCGGCCATCTGACGGCCGAGGTTCAAGACGGTGGGGTTGAAGTGACGGCTGTAGATGAAAAAATCACGATCAGGGCCTAGTTCGCCGGAGAACATGCGGCGCATGGTCTCGGGCTCCATGACGGTGAAGGTGGCGGAGGCCTCGATGGACATGTTGACCCCACCATGCTCGCCGAACTCGTGGCGCGCGCTTGCTAATGCGGCAGCTGGGTCCGCGGTGGCGCTCCAGGGGCTGGGGCTTGAAAGCATCGATTTCTTTGCTTCGGTGCCGTCGACGCCGTCCGTAGTGCTGCGCTTCTTGCTGGGGAAAACAAAGGTGTTTGGTGCGGTGTCAGCCATGGATGCGGCAGAGACAAAGCAGGAGCGGTACAGGAATTGATAAGTATTGGGAATGGATGAGATTAGGCACAAGGCAGAGACTAATTGGTGGGGTATATATGGATCAGGCGAAGTGAAAGCCCATCCCACTCCCTCTTTCCTATTTATCCTGTTTTTCTGTGGAAATTAGTATTTGATTGTAACTTTACTCTCTTTTGCGCGTTAGGCCGGCTGTATTAATTATTCATCATACTCGTCCATACGGTGAATCTGGTCATGTTTCCGGACAATCCAATATACATGCAGGAAAGTTATTCTTTTTTTTCTTTTTCTTTTTTAAATTACATTGAAAGTCTTAGCAAATTAACCAAATTTACTTTGCATTTGATAATAATTGAATATACGACTTTTTGGTGAGTGTGGTCATCTTTCAGAGCAATCCAGTGGATGCAAAATGTTTTTTTTCTTTGAAAGTTTTAGTAAATTAATTAATCAAATTTACTTTGCATTTGATAATTATTGAATATATCACTTTTTCGGTTTTTCTAGATTTAAGCTCTATATAAAGTATAGACACAAAATTTTATATCATTCCCTCTCATCTGTCATGATATTTAATTTTTTTATTTTATTTTGTTTTATTTTTTGGTCTCTTACTTTATTTGTTTAGAGAAGTACTATTTCTTACTAATTCATTTTACAAAAGCTGATATCAAAAGTTATTTAACTAAAATTATGGGACATTTAAAATGATAAAAAAAAGAAACGATATAATAAAGGGTCATTATCTTTCAATAACCGTTTCATAAAGTCTTTCATAAAAGAATTTTCGTAAGATTTATCATTTCGGATGAGTTTATTTGATATCTTAATAAAAAAATGCACCTTACTCTTAATTAATAATAAAATTTTTAAAATTAATATTTTATTTTGAATTATTATTAGAGACAAAAACAAGTAAGACAAAAGTTTTAAGTTCGTGCCATGTGATTAGCTTTACTCTTCCGCTTATCCGGAGTCTTAAAAAATATAACGATTCTGTTATCCAAACAAGAATAGATTAATTTAAATTTAAGTAAAATTAAAATAAAATGAAAGCTATGAAAAAACTAAAATATGAAGAATATTTAAGAGTCATAATTAATTTTTCACAAACATATTTTCAAGAACTCTTTCATTTCAAAATAAAATTTCTCTTGGACTTTGAAAACAAAGATTGATTTGGAAACATCCACGAGAGGTTATTCTTACGTTAGCAACATAATATTCCAATTTATCATCACCTAGTTTTTTCCAATCTAGATATTCTCGGGACATCGTTGAAATATAGTATTTATAATCCCGTTTATTAAAAAATATAAATTTAAAAGTTTATAAAATATATATTATAATAATAAATTATAAAATTTTTAAAATACTCTCATTTATTTTTTTTTTTATCGATGATTACATTTTTATAGTCTAAACTATATCCTGTGCTTTAAAAAAATAAATTTATTTATTTTCTATATATCCTGTTCCAAAAACATAATTTACCTATTAACAAAATTTAACACTGCAAATCCAGATCAGATCTATGATGAATTTGGACTTTTTCTTTTCTTTTTTTCTACTATTTCATTTCATTTTAAATATTAAGCATTTAGTGCATATAAAATAAAAATAATTTTATATCCTTCTAATTCCATCCTTCTAATAATCTTTTTAATTATTAAATAAAATAAGTATTAATTACTTTTTATATTCTTAATATATTAAATCATAAAATAATAAATCTTACCAAAAAAATAAAATAGAATAAAAGTAATCCACTTAATAAAAAAGTAAAATATAGGTATTTAAAAAAATTAATGGCATTTACAAAAAATTAATGGTATTTATTTGAATTATTCTATAAAATTAATGGCATTTATTAAAATTAATGGCATTGAATTGAATTATTCAAGAAAGTTATTAACGACATTTCATATGAAAGAAAATTATTATCATCATGTAATAATTTAATAAAAAATTTAATGCTAAAGTTATTAATTAACCGGTTTCATATTAATTATATTTAATTTTAATAATATTCTCAATAGAAAAAATAATTACCAATTTTACATCGGATTGTCAAAATATGTAGATAGAACCCATTAGGTTAGCTACTTTATCTGGACAAATTATGTGAGTCGGACCTCTGTTTTAATAATGTATATAAATACGATATTTTTTGTTCAACTTATTTAACCTGCAAGTTATAAGAGCCAAACTCATTTACTTACGTGCCTGTTGTTTAATCATTTAAGATTTATTTTTGTTCGACTTTAATGTTTATGTTCATTTAAAAAATGTTATTTTGATTAATTAAAAATCTATTGTTTAAACAAACGATCTATATAAGCCTACGTGCATACGTTGGGCGGGTTGTACTCATATTTTGACAATTCATTTAATTGAGTATTATTGGATTGACTTATTTAATTCATGAACTAAATAGGTAAAACTTAAACGAGTTGAGACTTAAGCATAAACGGCCATCTCAACGTATTCCACACCTCTAGTTTTAAGTGGCTAGAGTGGTTAGAAATTTAAAATTCAAGAGTTTATACAACTAAAATAAAACCGGTGTTTTATAAAATTAATACTAAAATATTACAAAATTAATCTCAACTTTATAAAATTATCAAATATTATTAATTAAGATTTTAATTTAGATTTGTTAATAATATAAAATATTTTTATACTATTATCTAATTATTTATTATCATATTATTAAAATTATATGACTTTTTAAGTAATTATTATGATAGTAAAATTTATTAAATGAATTGGCAATATATGTTTAAATGATAATGTAAAATTTTTTTACAATAACAATCGATCAAAATTAAAATCTATTAATAAATATATCTATAAAATAAATTTTAAATAAGTAAAAATATTACTTCGAAAGTAATACAAATATCTCTTCAAAATTAAGAGTGTGTCTCATTTGCGTATTTTTTATTTTCATTTTCAATAAGAAAAACAGACTTAGAAATGTGTTCGTTGGTTTCAATGAAAATTATTCATACGAAACATTTCTTAAAATAGTGTAAAACAACAAATAATTTTTCAATTGTTTTGCCTTCAAAATTTCATAAACAAAAAACGAAATGTTAAAAGCATGAGAACAACTTTAAATAATAAAAATTATACCAACGAGATGGCCAGTTTGACACCTCTAGTTTTTCAGTGGCTGGTGTGGTTGAATTAGGGACTTAAAATTCAAGAACTCATACAACTAGTATAGAACTGGAGCATTTTTGCAGGGCATGACTACTAAAATATCACAAAATTAATTTTAACTTTATAAAATTATCAAATATTATTAATTAAGACTTAATTTTGATCCGTTGCTAATGTAAATTATTTTTACATTATTATCCAAACACTTGCTACCATATCATTAAAAGTGTTTGGTTTTTTAAGTATTTGTTATAATAGTCAAATTTATTAAATGATTTAGACGCACATGTTTAAATAATAATGTAAAATTTTTTACATTAACAGTCGATCAAAATTAAAATCTATTAATAAACATATATATAAAATAAATTTTACATAATTAAAAATATTACTTTAAAATAATACAAATATCTCTTCAAAGTTAAGAGTGTATCTCATTTGCGTGTTTATTGTTTTCATTTTCAATAAAAAAAACTTAGAAACGTGTTTGATTGGTTTCAATGAAAATTATTCATACGAAACATTTCTCAAAATAGGGTAAAACAACCAATAATTTTTTCATTGTTTTCCTTTTAAAATTTCATAAACAAAAAATGAAATGTTAAAATAAATTTATAATAAAAATTATATCAACCCTACCGAAAAAAAACTCATCTAATACTAAAGCTGCTAAAGTGGGTCAATTCGGCTCACCTGAGTTAACTCACCATAAGTCGGAGACTAAGTAAGTTGAGCCGGGTTGGCTCATTTAAGGAATGAGTTGAAAAATGATTAACTTGACTCAACCCACCAAGATTGATGGGTTAAATGGGTTGACCTATCAAAAAATAAAAAATAAAAAATACATAAAATTTATTAAATAAAGTAAAAAATCATAAAATAATCATCTAACTAAAGTTAAAAATGTCAAAAATCATGTAATAGTTATTAAACTTAAGTTACATCATAATTTATAAGTCATAATTACTAATTTACATAAGTAAAAATTCATAAATCCCAAATTCAATAAAAAAAATTAAATTTTAAGTAATTCACTTAACTTAGGAGCCAATCCAGCCCAAATCCACTTAACTCATGAATTAAGTGAGTTGTGTCAAAATGACCTTTTTTTTTATGAGCTAAAATTTAAGCAATTCAACCCGTAGCCTATACTTTCTACAATATGCAACATGCAGCAGCCATCTAATATTCAATCTAAAGATGCTAGGAATAAGAGGAAATGCATCCTTCGACTAAAGCGGGATGCAAACAAAGAAAATGAAAGTAAATGAAAGGATCGTCTTTGAAGTTCATATCAGAATGTGTGCATACTTCCCCGATTGGATGCTATCCATGTAGTATTTCATTGGAGAATTTGCATGATGATTTGAGGAAGATTAAGTCTTCAAGGAGCCTTCAGCATGATGTATTGAACTCAGCCTCTGTAGTTAATTCCCATCTGCCATTTATTCAAAATAGTTAGTGTTTCTATTTCTTAATAAGAACATATTAATTTCGAATTATTTTATATGTTCATGAAATTTATATTTCCCATTTGTTATATAAGTTTTGGGACGTTTAATTCAATCAATCCCAATGGAGCTTCAAGTTTAAAAGGTTGTCAACAAAGTTATGGGATTCAGTTAGCTGTTACATTCAATTTTCATATAGGTAATTTGCTGTAAGTGTTTGTTTGCATTTTTCATTTCCTTAAATTATCTAACGTCCATTCTATTAATAATTTTTCATATCATAATTTTGTGTCTGCTTCAATTTCTTCTATGATTTATAGAGTTGCAATGATCCTAAAGAAATTATGTCTATTATCGATATTAGAGAAATTTGTTCAACTCAAACTCCTCTATCTACTATAAGTAATTGTAAGTGACTTATAACATTATTTTTTTACCAATTCTATAAATTATTTGTAACTTTATTCCAAAATGATATTTGATTCCCTAATTAATGTCATTGCTTTTGCAACCTCGAAGCATAAAAAGTCTGTTATTCAGTATTGCAAATGTTCAATGCAATCCCAAAACCAAGCAGAGCCAACATTGTCCTCTTTCCATATAGATACCACTCCGAGTAATATCATATTTTAATTTCTCAAATTAGATTCATTTAATTTGATTTTTGGGTTAGCTTTTCTATTCATGTTTGTGTAAGTGCATTGGTGGCCATTGTGAGATTTTGTTTGCCTCAAATGCTTTGCAACAATTGGATTGCTGCATATAGAGAATTGTCATCAATCAACTTCCAAGTGCATAATTTTCATATTTGCAATTTGTTTAGGTAATGATTTTGCTCAATCAAATGTGGTTAATCCCAGCATGCAATTAATTTATGGAAAGCATGTCATTCAACGAGGTTCAATCATAAAATGGCTTAGGTGGAATAGCGCTAATAAATTAATTCAAAATGGAAGATTTTTTTTTTACCATCTTTAGGGAAAGATGAAGGTAATCTTACAAGTTTATTCTTATTTCAAAGTGCTAATCTCTTATTTGCCATTCATTTTTTTTCATGATATATAATTGAATTTCAATATTAGGTACGCCACAAGTTCAAATTAGTGATGAAAGTCAACGATAGGATAGTCTAATGGAAGAATCAAATACTGCTATCGATCTTATTTTATACCAAGAAAGTGATAAACAAGGTATTTTTCCCCTTTTAATCTATAAGATTTTTTCTATGTGACTGAAAAATATAAATTTTCTGAATCCACATTTTTGTCGTTTTCTATTATTTAAGGATGTTTTGATTTTGGAGATTGCAATCATTGTTGTAGTTATTGTGGAGATTTGGTGTGATATGGAGAGAGATAAAAAATAAAAATAGATAGCCATGCCAGAATTTTCTATATGCTATATGAAAGAAAAAGTTCAATTACCCCTCTTATAAAGACCACTTAATCTTATTTTCAATCTTTTCAATAATCTTGTGCCAAGAAGTTCTCATATCCTTGAAAATATTAGGCAGTACAATAACATGTTCTCATTTACATTGATTAGAGGAAAAGTGGACAACTCTTTAAATGATGGTTTTGGATCGCCGCAATTCATTCTTAGTAGTCAAAATTATCACAGGATTGGATAATTGCTCCTAACAGATGGACAGATCTAAAGTTTTCACAATTATACATATATAATACAAAGAATGAGGTATCCAACAAAATGAGTCACTTCAGGTTTGCAATTGTACATGTTTTTTTTAACTTTATTTTCAGTATAGTGTTTGAAAATCAAGATTAATAATTCCTTCCTTATTTTCCTTCAAATATATTTCCTACAGTTGTAGAGACAAGCGAAACATATCAAATCCTTCATTAGTTGAAGATCTTCAATGCATGATAGACCAATATAATGTTTTAGCCCATTCATTTGAAGAGTAAGGGATTGTTTCCAAGAAGACAATCAAAGAAAACTGTCTCTTAGATTGTTCAAAAATCGATCCTGTGACACAAGAATGTACAATCTTCCAACAGGTGACACTGATAGTTTTGATATTGGAAGAGATGTTGTTATTCAATCTTGCAATGTGATTTTTTAAAAAATTCATGAGACCCACACTGCGTTTATTGTTCTTCAGTATTCACTTTTATTTTTGTATGGAGAAGATGGATATCAAGAAAACATTCCAATAAGAGACTCTTTTCACAAAGGTTCTAGTAGAAACAAGACCATAATTTCTCTTAGAGAATTCATTGCATTTAGGGTTCAGGAAAGATAATCGTAATATGGAAACATTGTGAAAAGTAGAAGACTCTTTCAACAATTTTTTAATTGACTGTTATTCAATGATTGAATCCCAAAGATTGTCAATTATTAAGAATAATCAGAGTATCCTCAAATTAGAAATTCTAAATGGATTGGCAGAAGCTATTAACAGGGGTGAAACAGATCCTGTGACATGTGGAATGCATATTATTGTCCTTTCTTCTTTTACTGGTGGAATGAGATATATGTTTAATAACTGCCAAGATGTAATGGTTGTTTGTAAAAGATTTAGATATCCAAATTTGTTTGTTACTATCACGTGCTATCCTCAATGGCCAGAAATCCAACGCCTTTGTATCCGAAAGTAGACTCATAACAAATGATCGGTCAAACATTGCATGTAGGATTTTCTAAATAAAATTACATGAAATGATATCAGATTTTAAAAATAGTTCATTTTTTGGCAAGGTCATAGCTGGTATAAATCTTTCTTAACTTATTTTCTATATTTAAATCTTTTAGATGACATTCATAGTCTTTTGGATTTTCTATTTTAACTCATTTAAACAGGCATGTATACAATTGAGTTTGAGAAAAGAGGGCTCCCACATGCTCATATTTTGCTATGGTTGCATTAGGATGATAAGCTAGAAACAATAGATTTAATTAATAGAGTAATATCTGCTGAATTGCTTGATAAAAATAAGTAATCAAAGCTTTTCAATGTTGTGTCTCAATTCATGATGCATGGTCCATGCAGAGTAGCAAAAAAATGACTCTCCTTGCATGAAGGAGCTCGAAGTATTATCCAAAGAAGTTTGAGCAAAGAACATCATTTGATAAAAATGGGTATCCAATTTACAGAAGAAGAGATTTAAGAATAATCACTTCAAAGAAAGGAATTGAACTAGATAATAGGTTCGTTGTTGCTTACAATTCTAAGTTATTGATGAAATACCAAGCACACATAAATTTGAAGTTTTGTAATAAATCAAACTTTATCAAGTATTTGTTCAAGGTTGTTAACAAAGGGCTAGACTGTGTTACTGTTTCCGTCTTTTCGCAAGTGGATGAGATGGAAGCAAACAAAATGTATTTGCAGGGTAGAAATTTGACATATGCATAGTTTCCTTTCCATTTTGTTTATAACAAGGAAAAGCAACAATGGTTTCCAAGGCAGAAGGGGCATTCAATAGCCAGGCTACATTTTGTACCTCCCAGAACTGGGGAGTTGTATTACATGAGAATTCTGTTAACAGTTCAAGAAGAATGTACCAATTATGACAGCAAACGAACAGTAAATAAGCATACTTACAGCTCTATCCAAGATGCATGCTTTGCATTGGGGTTATTGACAGATGCTAAAGAATTTATTGATGGAATCAAGGAAACTACAAAATTAGCTTCTGGCCGTATCTAAAAAGATTATTGGTCACATTGTTGGTCTCAAATTCAATGAGTAGACCAACATTTGTGTGGGTACAAACTTAGGAGTTTTTGGCTGATGGAATCATTTACGAAAGAAGAAAAATTTTAAAAAACCTAGGTTTATATGAAATTATTTTAATGGCATTGGTTTTTTGGATTTTATTGTAACTGTTTTTTCTTCATTGTCTATTTTTAATAAGTGTGGTGTTATTATAACTTAATGTGTCAAAGTTTCTCCTAGATTATTTATTTATTTTTTGATATGATATATTTTTGTTATTACACTATTTTTCAGCAAGACTTTAGTTCTAAGAAATACTATTATATTCACTTAAGGAAAAGGATTCTTTGTATAAAAATTTACTTCAGCAATCGGTATTCTCTAAAATTAAAATTTTGTGCCAACAGAAGCTGACCGATCTATTGGCATTAATCCCTTATCTACTAATCTTTCTCTTTCTATAAAATTTCATGTTCATATGATTTTCTATATAACAAGCTATATTTAGCGTTAAGCATATTTTATTCTTATGTGAAAAGATGAAAGTTTATCTATGAAAATAGAAAAGAAGTGCAAGATAATACATAGTAGATTCATAGATGTATAGAACTAAAGTTAGTTGAGTTAGTTACTTTTCTGTTTTACATGTTCAGCTCTAGTTTGCTTGTATATAAGGATCATTTCATTGAATCAATGAACCAATTTCATTCTTCCCAATCTATTTTCTATAGTTGGGTTTAAGTTCAGAAACTCCATAGTTAATCTTGCATCTAGTGAAACTGATGAAGCAGCTGCTGATCAAACCCAACCGCAAGTAGATCAAAAGGGTTTAGATTTTGCTCTCACTCCAGAGCAATGTCAAAGTCTGCTAGCTTTAATCCAGAATCAACAATCTGTTCAACAACCTGTTACACATTATTCAAACCAAGTCAGTACACTCGAAACAGTAGAGAAAGGTATAAATCTCGCTCTAACCTTAACCTGCACTAAAAAGCCAAATCAGTGGATCCTGAACACAAGAGCCACTGATCACATTTCCTTCTCTCTTCTATATTTCACATCATATAAGAAAATTAGACCAATATCAGTTCATCTCCCTAATGGCCAACAGCTTACTGCTACATATTCTGGTACAATCCATTTCTCAAATGATTTCTTTATAATTGATGTTCTGTATATTCCTCAGTTTACATTCAACCTCATCTCTATCACCAAACTCATTAATCTGTTAAAGTGTAGAGTAATTTTTCAAAGCTCATTTTGCTATATAAAGACAATGAATACATTGAAGATGATTGGTTTAGCTAAAGTTCAAGACCGGTTGTACAAGTTGGTAAGTCCTACTCTGAGTGCTTCAATTGAAAGAGTCAATTACTCTGTACATTGCAGCACCCTTGAATCACTTCCAATTGTAAATTCAGTTTCCATTTCAGATTCTGTACTTTGGCACAGTAGATTTGGTCATCTTTCAAAGAAGTGCCTACATACTTTACATTCACAATATACCTTCATTCCTTGTATAAAAGAACATGCATGTGACATATGCCATTATGCAAAACAAAGAAAGTTGCCTTTTACTCTCAGTACTTCCAAGTCTAAACACATTTTTTATATTGTGCATGTTGACATATGGGGCCCAACTTTAGGTAGTTCTATTCATGGACATAAATTTTTTCTCACAGTGGTAGATGATTTCTCTAGAAACACTTGGATCTACTTAATGAAATCAAAGTTTGAAACAAGGCCTCATATAAAAGCATTTGTTAAATTTGTAGAAACTCAGTTTAACACAAAAATAAAAATAATTAGAAGTGACAATGGGTTCGAATTTAACATGACAGAATTTTTATTCTCAAAAAGGAATTCTCCATCAAACAAGCTGTGTTGAAATACCACAGCAAAATGGTATTGTAGAAAGAAAGCACTAGCATATTTTGAATGTCACAAGAGTACTTATGTTTAAATCTCAACTTTCCAAACAGTTTTGGTCCTATGCTGTAGCACATGCAGTCTATCTTATAAATAGATTGCCAACACCACTAGTTGCACAGAAATCACCTTATGAAATGCTGCATAATGAAATACCTGACTTGTCTCAACTCAAAGCCTTTGGTTCCCTATGTTTTGCATCTACAATAATAGCACATAGAAAGAAATTACATCCTAAAGCTAGAAAATGCATATTTTTAGGTTACAAACGAGGAACCAAAGGTTTCATACTATTTGACATGAATTCTAAAGAAATTTTTCTATCAAGACATGTTATTTTTTATGAGAATATATTCCCATATGTCAATCATGATATCAAACAACATACATCCTCAGATACATCTGTCATATTGCCATGAAACACTTCTGTCCAAGATTTTGATTTTCCTCAGTCATTCAGTAATCAACCTAGTACACAAACCATTTCTCAGTCTCAAGGTTTCATTCCAAATACTGATACTTAGCCTCAGGTAACCAGTGATTTGACATAAACTCAGCATTCTTCTGTTTCACAGTCAGATACACAAATAGCTTCTCAACTCATTCCTGAATCATCATTCATCCACAAGGCCACAATTACCAACCAGACAGTCCACTAGAACCAGAATGCCACCATCATATCTAAAGAATTACCACTGCAACCTGTCAACTACAACACAAACCAATGATCATTCAGGTATTCTCTATCCTCTTTCATCTGCTGTCAATTATAATCACCTTTCCACAAAACATAAACACTTTACCTTGTCAATTTCTTCCTCCGTTGAGCCAAAGTCATATTCCCATGCAGCAAAACATGAACGTTGGGTTAAAGCTATGCAGGCAAAGATAAATGCTTTAGAGGAGAACAAAACTTGGATCTTAACTGATTTGCTTGAAGGTAAAACACCTATAGGGTGTAAATGGGTTTTCAAAATCAAATACAAGGCTGATGGGAGAATTGAAAGATATAAGGCGCATTTGGTTGCAAAAGGGTATACACAAACAGAGGGCATAGATTATTTTGACACTTTTTCACCTGTTGCAAAGATGACAACTGTGAGATTGCTTCTTGCCCTTGGTTCAGCCAACAATTGGATACTCCAACAACTAGATGTAAACAATGCATTCTTGCATGGGGACTTGTCTGAGGAAGCTTATATGGTTCTTTGACCTGGTTTTCAACCTACAAAACCCAGCCAAGTCTGCAAATTGCAGAAGTCACTGTATGGTTTAAAACAGGCCAGTGGGCAATGGTTCTCTAAACTCTCATCTTCACTGCTATCTTTGGCATATACTCAATCACTGTCAGAGTATTCACTTTTGATTAAGTCCTCTCCACAGTCGTTTACAGCACTGCTAGTGGATGTAGATTTCTAGTAGGTAATGACCCAAATGAAATCAGTAAAGTGAAAAGCTACTTGGATGACAAGTTCAAAATCAAGGATCTAGGTGATTTGAAATTTTTTCCTTGGCCTTGAAATTTCGAGATCTACAAAAGACATTGTCTTATATCAAAGTATGCCCTTGAATTACTTTCAGATACAGGAATGCTGGCTTCCAAATCAGTGAAGACACCTACGAGTAATTATATCAATTTGTATCCAAATGAAGCAAAACCTTATTCAGATATTGCAGCATACAGAAGGCTAGTTGGTCGCCTTTTGTACCTTACTACAACTAGACCAGATATTATGTTTGCAGTGCATCAATTAAGTCAGTTTCTCTCCAAACCACTGTAGATACACTATCAAGCTGCCACAAGAATCTTATGATACATCAAATCAGCTCCAGGCAAGGGTCTCTTTTATCCAGCAAACAATTACATACAGCTAAAAGGTTTTAGCGACAATGACTGGGCTGGCTGTCCTCAAACTCGAAAATCTACAATGGGGTATTGTGTATTTCTAGGATTATGTCTAATTTCCTGGAAATCTAAGAAACAATCCATTGTGTCTCGTTCATCCAGTGAAGCTGAATACAGGGCTCTTGCAGCAGCCACATGTGAGTTACAGTGGCTGACATATCTTTCAAGCAGCCAGCATTGCTCTTTTGTGACAACAAATTAGCCACGCACATTGCTGCCAACCCAACCTTTCACGAAAGAACCAAACATATAAAGCTCGATTGTCATATAGTCCGAGAGAAAATTCAATCCAAGCTAATTCATCTATTGCCTATAACATCTGCAGATCAGATAGCAGACATTTACACTAAAGCGCTTGGCATATCACCATTTCAAACTCTCTTGGCCAAGCTGGAGAATGAATGATAGTTTATCAACAGAGTGTACTTATTCATAGATGATGTATAGAACTAAAGTTAGTTGAGTTAGTTACTTTTCTGTTTTACATGTTCAGCTCTAGTTAGCTTGTATATAAGGATCATTTCATTGAATCGATGAACCAACTTCATTCTGCCCAATCTATTTTCTGATACAAGATGAAAAGTTGCTCATGAAGAACAAACCAACACTAATGAAAGTTTATTTTTCTTTTTGAAATTAATTAAATATTATATGTTTGAATAAATAGAAGAGTGAGGATAGACTATTTAACCAAGGATAAGGAAGAAGGATATTTTGAAAATAGCAAATAAAAGTTAATTAAATAAGAATAGTTGTAGACAATTAGGAATGACAATAGACACTCCCCATCATATTCTATTTATTACACATTCGCATAGCAACAATTTCATAACTCTTTGTTTAAAGATTGATTAATTTAAAAACTTGAGTAGAGCATGCAAATACGGATTAATTAAAGAATTTGAGTAGAGCATCTGGATACAATTCTAAGCTAGTTAGTTTTGAGAAATTTATTTGGGTAGTGAGAGTATTTTCTTTACTATCAAATATTTGTTGTTGGTAGCTCACAATTTTTTTTTTCTCCTTCATTGTATTGTTTAATTATTATTTCTTTTTGGCTAAGAGGAGACTTTGCTTTACTTGCATGTGATGTCATAGAAATTGATAGAGTTATGTACTTCTTTAAGATATAAGATTAGGTCATATTTCTTGTTTTGAGCCTTTAAATAATATGCTTTGTTTTTTTTTTTACAATTGCACTAGTCACCCATTGATGCTTTTTGTCAAGTCTTTCCTTCTTAATACTTTTGCATGTATTTTAAAAAAGAAGCATTATTATCTACACTATTATATAAAGGAAATTTTTATTTTTAGTCTCAAATTTTCAATTTCCTAAAAATCATTAATAACTAATTGAACCCAAATAGAAAAAGGAATAAAATTGTAAACTCAAACATTTTTTTAATAACTACATTCTATAGTTTTAACTGCTTTTAAAGATAAAAAATTATCTTCTTTTTACATACACTATTATAATTAACTCTATATATTTTTAATTTTTTTAAAAATTATATTTATTTAACTAATTAATTTATAATTATAATAAATTATAATTAATTAAGTTATATAATAATTATATAAAAAATAAAAAATGCCAATTAAGAGGCATTATTTTTTTACAACGTATAAAAAATTGTAATAACTCTACATTATTATTTGTAAAAATTCTTTCGATCTTTTTACAAATTAAAATATTTAAAGAATTAAAAAAAAGAAAATATATAAAAATCAAGAAAATACAAAATAAATTGAAATAATTTTTAATTAATATTTGTGACGATAGAATTTTTCTTTTGGCGTGTCCTTTCATCAATCGTGATCGAAAGTTAAGGCCCACACAAATTCTTCCATTGGAAGCAAAATACGTTCCCATCTGAACCCCAAGGCCTCAAACCGACGGGACTCTTCGCTGTCATGTTTATCATGTGCCGCGAGCCAATACAATCATTTTTGTTTTTGGTTTCATTTTAATTCAAAGATTGAATTTTAAATTGAAATCAAGACTGGAATGGGAAACGTGGAAGAAAAAGGGCATAAGAACAAAAACGGGAAAAGAAAATAATAGTATTTAATTTGACAAGTCATTGTTCAAAGTTTGGAACACTTTATTGTCTTATTGGTTCAAACAAGATTTTGGAGTACCTTAAAGAAAGGTATCTTGACGAACAAAGGAATATATATATATATATATATATATATATATATATATATCTAGGTGACGGGTCTATCGTGATCTTTTAATTTCTTTTTGTTTTTTTTTTAATCTCATTGCCGTATCCGTTTTGGATAAAACATTACGAATGGGCCACGCTTAGCAAATTCCGAATTATGCCTAAGATACAATAATGCTATATTTGAAAGGAAAAATTTTGTGCGGACGAGACTATGATTTAACGGCAAAGGAATTTATTTTGGAGAATTCGCACTAAGAATCGATTTTTCTATAGAACGATCCATACTCCCCTCCCCAAGCTAACAAAAAAAAAAGGAGAAATTTAGTTGGACCAAAAAAATAAAAAGAGAAATTTAGAAGAAAAAGAAGGAAACATAAAATATTTTATTTTGAATAAACATTTTTTATTTAGAGTTTTTTTTAAATAAAAAGAATAAAATAAGAGATTATGGTATAATCTTCCAATCATTCATTATTCATTTTTTAAATATTTTTAAAAAATCATTCTTTTCTTTCATTTTTCCTCAAACTCCTCATTCCAGAATCTCTTTGATCCAAATTTCTAGTTTAAAGATGGTTCGTCAATAATGGCATTTTGATCAAGGTAAAAATTGTTGATTTTAAATAAATTCTTATTAATTTGAAGAGTTATTTATAGTTTCCTACTTTGAGTTGTAATTTATGATTTTTTAGTTGGAAACTAAAAATAAAGTCATTTTTTAATAAGGAGAGTGTGGGTGCTAACAGTGGCTGATTGAGTGCATGCGTAAATAATAGTGAGATAAATTATTTTATTAAATTAAATGATAATGTATCAAAAATTATTATACCAATAATCATTTAACACGTAATCATTTATAAAAAAAAATTTATGAAGATTGCCATAAGATTAACATTAAACATAACTAGTAAATTGAGGAAAAAAATAACAACTAATCTGAACAACTAAAATGTGTACATAATAAAAATATATAGTAAATTAAGTTTTTTTTTCTTCATATCAAATATAATTGAAATTTCATTAAGAAAAACTGACAAAAATTGAGTAAGAAAATGTCCAAGAAAACATGTCCATCAATTTGCATAAGAGATTTGGCTGAAATGCGAAATATAACGTTAAAAAAACATCTAGAGACACTAATACTAAAGATAATATCAAAGTTAGATTAAGAGGACATAATAATATCTTTCATGTTCTAGACTAGATTTAAATATTTAAAAATACTTGAAATGTAGTCAAAGAGTATGATAATCTACTGCTTTGATAATCAATGGGGTAGTACTTACAATAGTACTCTAACGATCAATGGGATAGTAATTACAATAACACTCAGATGTTTAAGTAGGGAGAGTTCTAAGGATATATAGTAAAAGTGAATTGGAACTCATACTTGGAGTAGCCCTTCTTATACAAGCTAAGTATTTGAGTCATAATCTTTAATTAATAAGAATAATCCTTTAGATAATTAATCATAGATTTTGTGATTAAGGAAATTGATCCTTACCAAGTAGGATGGGTTCCAAAATATTAGGAACTGTCAAGTCATCTAGCCACGTCACATCTGTTGGTTAGCTACATCACCTTAGTGGGATCCTTGTTATAATTGTACCAAACACACCCACAAGTTGATGATTTATCCTTGTGATAAGGTATCAAGTTCTTTTGTCAGGGTCTTAGCTTCCGAGATGTGTGGTATCAAGTTCTTTTGTCAGGGTGGTCTTAGCTTCCGAGATGTGTGGTAAGTTGTTGATGAATTTCATCTCAGTGACATTAGAGTTTATCTCCTTTCTCTCTTTCTGAGAAGGATATTTGAGCAGTTACCATCCAGTGAATCTTTTTCATGTCAATTGCCCAAAATGCTTGAATTGCCCTAACATTCTATCATGGTCATGTATAAATTATATGTTTAACATTACGCATTAAATGTGTTGCATCAATTATGATCTCACGTTAGGCAATTATTTTAAATTTAATTAAGAACCACTCTAGCATTTGTTGCTTTGCCCCTAGCTTTAAATTTGGGGTAGCAATTGTGTTTTTTAGGCTTTTATTTGCATGCTCGACTTAAGTGTGTAATGTTTGACTTAGTGAGCGCTCATGATGTAGAGACCAAAATTTCTTTCACCATCATAGTCACATCGTAGTTAGGTACTAGGACTAAAGTCCCTTTTTCCAAAAGTAGTTTTATAATGAAACCAAACTCCCTTCTTTTAATGTGTCACATATCAATTTTAGGAAATATGACTGGCTAGGGATTAGGAACTCCTTTCCCCAAAGTTTCATTTTCAGATATTAAATTTAATGCATTTTAACATAAAACATAATCACTTAAATTTTACCATATAAAATATATAAATATCTTGTCAAAATATCTTACACATATAAGTAGTTAAGATCTCATGATCATTTATTTAAAATACAAACACTTAATATGCAAGACAAATGGATCCAACCCTATGACTGCAATTATAGATATCTATGTCTTCACATTATCTCCTAAAAAGAGAATCTGTCTCACTTTTAGGAGTGAACAATTTCTCTAGGCTAGAGGTGTAGAAAATTCTTGGTTAGGCTCTAAAAGGAAATATGAAAAGGAGTGAGTTTTGCAACTCAGTGAGCACAAGAATACTCAAGTGCTACTAACTAAAAATAATATAAGCATAAACTATACTAATAATAAGGATTAAATATTATAAAAGTACTCCAATGCTTTTATCTGATAGTTAATGAAATTGAATTCAAATTTTGATATATTAAAAATATTTTCTTTCAGGGAATCCTTCTTCAAGGAATCTTATATTTATAATGAATCCTTCTCATAGAAATCCTATATCATTAAACAGTAATTTTTTACAGGAATATTTTTAGGTTTTACTAGAAGAACAATTTAACATATGCATCCACGTTTAAACATTTAGCCCCAAATATTTCTATCCGGGCATTAACCAATCATTTCTATAACCTCAAGTATTTCTGTCCAAGCATCAGGCACACATAAATCTCATAACAGTATGGTCATTTATTATACCATAGTATACCAAGGGTTCTTCCTAATGCATTTGATATTCCCAGATATATTATCAAAAATATTAATATAGTAGAAAATATTAAAATTATAAATATAGACAAAAATAAATATACTGGTCAAGATATACTAGTGCCATAAAATTTATTTAACTCGATACGAAAATTGTGTAGTAAAATATAGCCATTCAAAAATTAAAGTATTTAACTCTAAGGTCATAAATCATATTGCGTATAACAATTACAGAATATAGACTATAGTTAAATCACCATCATAAGCTTTCAAGAAAAATTTAAAAACAAATCGAATGATACTAGGGTAATAACCCAAGAGTATTTTAAATACTCACTATATATATACATGAAGAAAATTTTGCTAAACCAGCACTTTTCTTCATATTATTAAGATAATAGAAGAAGAATAAAAATCTAGCAGAATTTCTCTCACTCACAGAAGCATTTCCTTTCTTCTGCTTTCTCTACTGATCGAAGTCCTCTATTTATAGAGGCTTTGCGCATGCAAATTGCATGCAAGCCTCCACCGGCCTAAGCATAGGCGAAAGAAAAACTTCCGTCTGCCACCATCCGTTTCATTTCCTTTCCTTAACTTCATCTTCGAACCTCCAACCCCAACCTAACCATTTATGATGTCTTTGACTCCTTTTTTTTTTTTGTAAAGATAGGTTCTGACAATTCTTCCCCCTTAAAAAAATTCGTCCTCGAATTTGAGATCTAATGCATGTATGCATATATACATGCCTATGGAAAACAGATGAGGAAATAGCTGCTTCATTACTTCCTCTGGCTCCCAAGTAACTTCTTGTCCTTTATGATGCTGCCACAATATTTTGATCGCAGGTATCTCCTTAGAGCATAATCTTCATACTTGTCGGTCTCTACTATAGCTATATGTTGCTCTTTATAATTTAAGTGTGAATCAACTTCAATCACTTGTGGTTAAGAACATAAATCTCATCTGGCAGATATTTTCATAGCATGGATACATGAAATATCAGATGCACTGTATCCAAGCTAGGGGGAAGAGCTAACTCATAAGCCACAATTCCTCTACACTTTAGTATTTGGAAAGGTCTAATGTATCTTGGGTTGAGTTTGCCTTTCTTACTATATCTCATAAAACCTTTAAAAGGAGAGACTTGTAAGAATATATAGTTGCCTTCTTCAAATTCCAATGGTCTTCTCCTGTTATCAGTATAGGCCTTTTGTCGACTTTGTGCTGCCCAAGAGTTTAGATTCACCCAACTCAAACCATCCTACCAGTGATATGCATCGCTTCCCGTACAAAGCTTCAAATGGTGCCATTTGTGTTCTAAACTGATAATTATTATTGAATGCAAATTTCATCAGAGGTAGATATTGATCCCAACTTCCTTCAAAGTCAATTACACATGCTCTGAGCGTGTCTTCCAAAATTTGAATAGTCCTATCAGATTGCCCATCAATTTGCGAATGGAAAGCAGTACTAAAGTGTAGCTGACTTCCCAAAATCATCTGAAAAGATTGTCAAAACTTGGTTGTGAATTGAGATCCACGATCTAAAGCTATAGAAATTAAGATTCTATGCAATGATACTATATTCTCTAAGTATAGCCTAGCATATTGTTGAGCTATGTAAGTAGTCTTAACTGGGAGAAAATGAGCAGACTTTGTTAGTTTATCAACAATTACCCATATAGAATCATAACCTTTTAACGTTTTAGGTAATCCAATGATAAAATCTATAGTAATCCGTTCCCATTTCCATTCAAGAATCTCAAGACTTTGCAGAGTCCAAGCTGGCTTTTGGTGTTCTTCCTTCACTTGTTGGCACATTAAACATTTAGTCACAAATTCAACAATATCTTTTTTCATACCTTCCCACCAATATATTTCTCGTAGGTCATGGTACATCTTAGTGGACCTAGTGTGCATTGTATAAGAAGATTCTTGTGCCATTTCAAGCAATTTTCTCCTCAGTTCTTTCCCAGGCACTACAACTCTATCTTTATATCTTATAATCCCTTTTTGGTCAACACGAAAATCTACATCTTTTCCTTGCTCCAATAATGCCCTTTTTGACTTAATATAAGAATCTAAGGCTTGGAATACTTTAATTTCTCCTATAAGAGTAGAAGTCACTTGTACATTGACTATCAGAACTCCTAAGTTTGAAATTTCTAATGAAACTCTGTTGTCTAATACTTCTTTTAATTCCTTGATAGTTTTTCTTCTTTCTACCTATATATGGGATAAGCTATCCATTGACTTCCTACTCAGGGCATTTGTTACCACATTGGCCTTGCCTAAGTGATAGAGTATAGTGCAATCATTGTCTTTTAAAAGTTCAATCCAACATTTTTGCCTTAAGTTCATATCCTTTTGATCAAAAATATACTTCAAGCTCTTGTGATACGTGTAGATTTCAAAATTCATATCATACAAATAATGTCTCTAAATTTTTAGAGCAAAGATCATTGCAACCATCTATAAATCATGGGTGGGATAGTTTTGCTCATGCCTTTTTAATTGTCTAGATGCATAAGCAATAACTTTATCACTTTGCATTAAAATGCATCCTAAGCTAAATCTTGATGCATCACAAAACACTACAAATCGTTCAGATCCTGAAGGCAAGGTTAGAATTGGTGCTGTAACCAAATACTTTTTAAGCTTTTGAAAAATTTGCTCACAAGCTTTAGACCACTCAAGCTTCATTTCCTTTTGGGTTTGTTTAGTTAATAGGGCTGCTAAGCGAGAAAAGTTTTTCACAAATCTCCTATAGTAGCCAGCTAACCTAAGAAAACGATTTATTTCAGTAACAGTTGTAAGTCTGGGACACTCCTGAATTAATTCGACCTTTTTGCATCAATACTTATTCTATATGCGGAAACTATATGCCCCAAGAAAGCCACACTAAAAAGCTAAAATTTACATTTTGAGAATTTGACATATAACCTATGATCTCAAAGGATTTGTAAAACAAAACAAAGATGTTCCTCGTGTTCTTCGGTATTCTTGGAATATACCAAAATATCATCGATAAACACAATGACAAATTGGTCTAATGAAGGCTTGAATACCTTATTCATTAAATCCATGAATGTTACTGGGGCATTAGTAAGTCCAAAAGACATTACTAGAAATTCATAATGACCATAACGAGTCTAATATGTTGTTTTTGGAATATCCTCATTTCGGATTCTTATTTGATGATGTCTTGACCGTAAGTCAATCTTTGAAAAACACTTGGCACCTTGTAATTAGTCAAATAAGTCATCAATTCTAGGCACATGGTATATGTTTTTCACAGTTACCTTATTCAATTGACGATAATCAATGCACAGTCTTAAGGATCCGTCCTTTTTCTTCACAAAAAGTACTGGAGCACCTTAAGGAGAAGTGTTAGGACAAACGAAACCTTTATCAGAGAGATCTTGTAGCTGTGATTTTAATTCTTTTAATTCAGCAGGTGTCATCCTATATGGAGGAATAAAAATGGGTCGGGTATTATCCATAAACTCTATACTAAACTCAATTTCTCTCTCTAGTGGTTGACCAGGTAAATCTTCAGGGACAATATCTAGAAATTCTTTGACAATAGGAACTTGTTCAAGAGAGGGAGATTCTCGTTTAATATCTTGAACAAAGGCTAGAAATCTTATACACCATTTTCTTAGTAATTTCTCAGCATTTAATGCCGAAATCAAGTTGTTTGGGACCATACTCCTATCTCCTTGTTAAACGAAGATAGGTTTTCCAGGTAT
Source organism: Castanospermum australe (assembly GCA_019955255.1). NCBI lineage: Eukaryota > Viridiplantae > Streptophyta > Magnoliopsida > Fabales > Fabaceae > Castanospermum > Castanospermum australe. The sequence goes on from NSJW01000637.1 coordinate 1,095,838, forward strand.
CTCAAAAAGATATTGTCTTGTCATGACAGTTTAGAATGACATGGTGTGTAGATAACTAGTCCTTTCCCAAAATTACACCAAAGTCAAGCATCCCAAGAATAATAAGATTTACTTTAAATGTCTCATCTCCTATCACAATATCGCATGCTAGTAAATACTTATTAGCGGGAATAGTTTCACCCATAGGAGTAGTCATAACTAAAGCCATCTCTAACAAATAACTAGCTTTGTTAAGTTATGAAACAAAATAGGGTGAAACAAACAAATGAGTAGCACCGGGATCAAATAATACTTTAGCAAGATGAGAAGATATTCGAAGTGTACTAGTAACCACAGCATTGCTTGTTTGAACGTCTTGATGAGTGAGTGCGTAAACTCTAGCTTGTCCTCTTACTGAGGTGTTTTGGCCTTTACCATGATTGCAACCAGGAGATAACATAACTGGTTTGACTGCTGAGGCTGCCGATACAACACTTTTGCTGGGTTTACCTTCCTTGAGATGACAATATCTGATTAAGTGTCCGATCGGTCCACCCTCATCTGCTCAGTTGCAACTAGGTGAGGAGCAAAACAAGATAGCCTGATGAACTACACGACATATTCTGCTACTGACATGTTGTCATATTGCACTAATTATTCAAACTCACGTGCTCATGCTATCCTGACACTTTGTGGAAGAAAGTGCTGAACTCTGGCCAAGCCAGGGGTTCTCTATTGTTCTTACACTCAGTGTAAGAAAACCACCAATCATATGCTACATCAAGGAGTTGATAGCTTACTATTTGTACAGCTCTGGTAGAAGAGCATCCTAGTGACATGCACAAATGGTATGACTGCTCCAGGAATACACGAGGATCCTTACAAGGATCAGTGGCTGTGAACTTAGGAGGTTTCAGATCTATATATTCTCGAAGCATTAAATACTCCTCTGTCTTGGGTAATGTTGTTACAGGATCTGCTAATTTAGGATTATGAACAAGTTGATTTTGAGAATGTTGTTACCTAGCTTCCAATTGCCTCAAAGCTTGTTGTATATTATGCATCGTTTATACTAGTTCATCTGGTCTAGTATCACCAATCCTTCCACCAACTATTCCTCTGCCAAGATCTTCTTGATCACGTCTCTTTATTGTGGATTCACAGGGTCTTGAAGAGGCTTGATCATAAGGGTTCTTTGGATGATTCTCAGAAGAGTTTTTTAGGGTGACTTGCCATAATATCTATTAAAGAAAATTAGTTTAGCATATCTAAAATATTTGCAAAATAGAAAATAAATATGCACATATATTTCTTGATCGACATGGATATAAGATAGATAAATATCTTGCAAGGTAGTACCCTGGGTATACCATCTATGCAAGACATGTATCCCTTATTATTTGCAATCATAGACGACTAGACCATGCTCTGATACCAACTTTGTCACATCCCAATTTTAGGAAATATAATCGGCCAGGGATTAGGAACCTCTATCCTCGAAGCTTTATCTTCACATATTAAATTTAATGCATTTTAACGTAAACCATAATCACTTAAACTTCACCATATCAAATATTTAAATATCTTGTCAAAATATCTTACACACATAAGCAGTTCAGATCTCATGATCATTTATTTAAAATACAGATACTTATGATGCAAGACAAATGGACCTAATCCTATGACTGCAATTACAGATATCCATGTCTTCATATTATCTCCATAAAAAAAGAATTTGTCTCACTTTTAGGAGTTAACAGTTTCTCAAGGCTGTAGGTGCAGAAAATTCTTGGTTAGGCTCTAAAACGGAAATATGAAAAGCAATGAGTTTTGCAACTCAATGAGCATAAAAATACTCAAGTGCTACTAACCAAAAATAATATAAGCATAATTTTTCCTGATAATACAGATTAAATATTATAAAAGTACTCCAATGCTTTTATCTAATAATCAATAGAATTGAATTTAAATTTTGATATATTAAATTTTTTTTTAGGGAATTCTTCTTCAAGGAATCTCATAATTATAATGAATCCTTCTTACGGAAATTCTTTATCATTAAATAGTAATTTCTTACAGGAATATTTTCGGGATTTATTAGAGGAACAACTTAACATATGCATCAGCCGCTAAACATTTAGTCCCAAATATTTCTGACTGGACATTAGTCAATCATTTCTATAACCTCAAGTATTTTCGCTCAGGCATCAGGTACACATAAATCTCATAACAGTATGGTCATTTGTTATATTATGGTATACCAAGGGTTCTTCCTAGTGCCTCTGATATTCCCAGATGTATTATCAAAATATTAGCATAGTAGAAAACATTAAAATTATAAATATAGACAAAATTAAATGTACTGGTCAAGATATACTGGTGCCATTAAATGTATTTAACTCAAGATACTAAAATTGTGCAGTAAAATATAGCCATTCAAGAATTGAAATATTTAACTCTAAGCTCATAAATTATATTGCATATAACAATAACAGAATATAGACTATAGTAAAATCACCATCATAAGCTTTCAAGAAAAATTAAATAAAAACAGGGTAACATAGGGCAGTAACCCAAGAGCATTTTAAATATTTACTATATATATACGAGAAGAAAATTATACTAAGTCAGTACTTCTCTTAATATTATTAAGATAATAGAAAAAGAATAAAGTTCTAGTAGAATTTCTCTCACTCACAGAAGCAATTCCTTTCTTCTGCTTTCTCTACTGATCAAAGTCCTCTATTTATAAAGGCTTTACGCTTGAAAATTGCATGGAAGCCTCCACCGGCCTACGCATAGGTGAAAGAAAAACTTCTGCCTACCACCATCCGTTTCATTTCCTTTCCTTAACTTCATCTTCCAACCTCTAGCCCTCACCTAACCATTTATTATGTCTTTGACTCCTTTTCTTTTTTTTTTTTGTAAAGATAGGTTCTGACATAATGGTTGTTTTTTGATAAGTATTGAGATTGAAGTCCTTTGGTTTGAGATATGTTGACTCGAAATAACACTTTTGATTTTTACCTTTAGGACCAAAGTCCTTTTGGGCTAAATGGTAGGATTCAAGGTGAGGACTTTAGTAGTGGTGGCGTTTTAAAAACACTGAAGCCCTTTGTTCCTCAAAAGTGTTTATTAGGATTGAAATCTTTTTGTCTGAGGTAGGGCGGCGTTAAGTGGCCTAAGGGACTTGATGTAATTAGATCTTTTTATCTTGAGGTGAAGCGACACTAAGTAGTTTCCTAGGTAGTGTTTACCTTCATTCTCTTTTTTTTGTTTTTTGGTTATCCTGGGGCAGAGTGACTCTAAATGGCTTTTATTGATTTGTTTTTATGACCTTCAACATTAATGTTTTCTCAAGACCTAGGCCCTTTATTATTTCAGGGTGAGCAACTCTTAATAGTCTAAGTGTTATTTTAGGACTTTTGTTAGAGACCCTTTAGAAGTCGAGCCACATAACTTGTCTGGCTAATTAGGCCTAAATTATCCTAACAAAATACTCTTGCCCCCCCAGCTTAGTATTCAGCAAGCCATGGCACTAGGTGTGTCAAGTGCTAAGATATATATGTTTCAATTTAGCTTGTTGGATGCTGGCACACTGTGTCATGCTTGAAGGCCTTAGTAGAGATCAAATAGTAGCTAATATTAGTTGTTGATGTCCATTCCAATGTAGGGGCAGGGTGAAAACCAACTATAATTGGAGTTTTCATTTAGAACGATGTTGGGATAGGATGAAGATCGACTATAATTGAAGTATTTATTTTAGTTTGATGTTAAGATGGGATGAAGATTGATCGTCATATAGCATGCACACAGGAATAACATCACTATGATGAAGTGAGATTGACCCATGGGATTAACATTATCATGGTGATGTGAACTTGATGCCATGATCTTAAGACAAGATGAAGATTAATCGTTGTTGTATCTGGCAAGAAGAAGAGGTATCAACTTGATGTGGTGGTTGCAATCACATTGGTGTGCTATTGGCCTTGGTATAAGCACATTATAATATTCCCTTGGTAAAATAAGCTGGTGGGACTAAAGTTCCTTAGATAGTTTGTGCAATTTTTTCTCTCGGCATAATACATAAGTTTTTGTAAGTTTGGGAGCATAATCCCTTAGCCTAACATAGGAACATCAGTTAGGAAGTTCCGTACTTGGTGAGTTTAATTAGAGGGATTGAAGTTCCTCAGCCATTTTGTATAGCTCTTTTCCTTTAAGTGTTTTAGGTATTGAACTTTTGATAAGGCGAGGTCCTTTATTGACGTTACCAATTCGAACAAAACAAGGCAGTTCTTTCGACGTTTATCACTGACTCAGGTAACAGTAAACAACCTTTTGAGTATAAGTCGTTGCCTTGGGTGGCACTAATCAGTCCTTTAGGTTTAACCCAAAGTTACAATGTCGACTTATGAGTTTCGTACATGGGTATAATTGCTACATCAGGCAGCACTAAGTAGCCCTTTCAGTGTAGTTCATAGTGGGAACATCAGGTTGGGAGTTCTGACTTGGTAAATCAAGATAACAAGTAACTCGAAATAGGAACTGCAACTTAGGGGTTCCACACTTGGTAGCTTAAACAATGAAACAAAAGTTCCTTAACCTGAAATGGGGATCACAATTTTAGGTTCCCACACTTGGTAAAATGGAGTAATGGTGAAATAAACTTGGTGACATTGGGATCACAAGTGTGAACCTTGCTTAGGAGTCCTCACACTTGGAAAATTAACTAAGTTTAACTAATGGAACCAAAGTCTGTAGTTTCGAAATAGTGAAACCCACTTAGGGGTTTTAGTTGCCGCAATGGAACCAAAGTCCTTAAATCCAAAGTGGTGCTTAGGGATTCTTCGCACTTGGAATTTTGAATAATTTTAAAGGTGGGACCAAAATCTTTGGATTTGCTATTGCAAATTTGAAACAAATCTCCTTGTTATGTCTGTTCCTTTTGTTTGTTTAATTTTGTTGAAGAATATTTATCACGTGACCTAGGTCAAGGCAACACGAAGCATCTTGAAAGGCTTTTGTCTACATTCTAATTATTGGGGAATACTTATCCCACTACCCGGCTTAAAGCGGCATGAAGAGGTCACGGGGTTTTGTTATTAGGAACCATTGTGGGAGTTCCTCCTTCTAATTGTTGGGGAACAGTTCTTCCACAACCAGACTTATAATGACCAAGTGAGATTTTGTTATGGAAACTCATTCAAGAAGGGGGGTTCTATATTGTAATATTTTAGAACCTTTATCCCATAATATAGCTCAAGGCAGTATGAAATATCTAAGAGGGTTTTAGAATGGAAGGCACTATGTGGTTCATTGGATATGAATCCATATAAGTATTTTTGATGGTTAGCTTTTAGGATTTTATCTCTTGGACAGAGTGACGATTGACTGTCACCATAAGAATATAGGTTTGATCCAACATTGGACGAGATGAAGATCGACCATTATCATTGAAATCCTTGTTTAATTTGATGTTAGGCAGGGTGAATATTGAATGCCCTTGTTTCATTCAAAAGGCACGAGATTAAGATTAACTGTGATTAGATAAGTCTGACATTAGGATTAAGTCAACTATAGTCACATCGATAAACAAAGTGTTCGATGGCTATAGCAGTTGCAACCATATTTTGTTAGGTTCACCTTAGAATGAGTATATCGATTTGGGTGAGTTTAGTCTCCTTTCTGGGTTTTACATCTTAGAGGATTAGAGTATCCTCTTTGGGCTTTATTGTTTTGAAGGACTTTAGTTCCTTTTTAAGCTTTTACTGTTTGGAGGACTTTAGTTTCCTTTTGCGTTTATGTCTCTTAGGAGTGACGTTAGTCTCCCTTGGAGACTCTACCTCTTAGAGGACTCTAGTTTGCTTTTCGAACTCTAACTATTAAGGGACTTAGTCTCCTTTTGGATTGGTTCCTCTTAGGTAATGTTTGCCTCCTTTTATGGCTCTACCTCTTGGAGGATCTTAGTCTCTTTTTGGGTTAGTCTCCTTTTGGGATTCTACCTCTTGTAGGACATTAGCTTCCTTTGGGTTTATGCATCTTAGGTGATATTGTCTCCTTTAAGGACCCTACCTTAGCGGAATGCTTGTTGATCATAACTAAGGTTGAGTATTGCATGGCTTCCTGCTTGGAGCCAAGGGTGACCTTCTTGTGTTGGGCCATTAAACATTGCTTGAAGCTAGTCGATTCCTTCTAACAATAGAAAAGGGTAGTTCTAGGTGAATTGTTACTTCTATAGTCATTGGTGTCAAAGGAACTCATGGAACATGTAACAACCAGTGCTCATAGTAATAAATTGGCAATTAATGTAAGGTATTCTTTTTAATTCCTTGTTGAATACATTGATGTCTAATTGTCTGTTGTAATAACCAAAAATAATAGCAATATTTGTCATTTAAACTAATGACAATTCAATTAATAACAATTTAAGGAAGGCATTATTGTATTGATTCGCGTTAATAGCCGTGTGAATCCATGGTGTTTGTTGCCTAGCCTTTTGGATGCTATGAATTGGCTATAGGTCATTATGAAAATTTGCAATATTGTGCCAATTTAATGGTAATTCATACTGAGGAGTATTCATAAATTATGACAATTACATAAAAAAATATAATAATGACCATTATGATCCAACAAACAAGTGCTAATGAATGTCAATTAAACATGACAATTAATAGATAATGAAAAGGAGCACATATTACTTCCCTTGGATTCTTCTTCATGTGTTTCACGGATCCACCTCTGCTATGATTGAAAGCCTTTGACATCTTTTGGTGTCTTCATGTAAGAGATGTGTCATGATAGACAACTTGAGATTGTAAGAATCGTTTTACCAAATTCTCACAAACATTTAAGAATATTTGAAATTCAACCAAGGTATATGATAATATACTGCTATGACGATCAATGGGATGATACCTATAATAACACTTGAACGCTCAAAGTAGGGAAAGTACTAAGGATATATAATAAAAGTGAATTAGAATTCATAGTTGGGAATAAACTTCTTATATAGGTTAGGTATTTGAGCCTTTTTAAGAATATAATCTTTAATTAATAAGAGTAATATTTTAAATAATCAATTATGAATTTTGTAATTAAAGAAATCAATCCTTTTCAAGTAAGATTTTCCTTTGATTGACTTGATCATTAGGTCCCAAGATATTAAAAACTACCAAGTCATCTAGTCACGTCATTTCAGTTGGTTAGTCACATCACTTAAGTGAGACCCTTATTATAATTGTATGGAATACTCCAATCTCTTGACAACACATATGGGAGCTTTTTCTACTAAGTTGCTTTTTGTTTTTTTATTTTTACTGAGACTAAATTGAGTTGTGAACTAGTCTTCTCTATAATATAGCTAATTATCCAAAATATAAGGAGAGTGTCTAAATCTCTTTATAACATAGATTTTTATCAATGTTTCAAAATCAAACCAGTCCTAAAATCAATTCTAAAAGAGGTTTGATCTTAGATTAAGGTTAAATAAAAGAATTAAGATTTTCTATATATTTATAGAGAATAAAATTTTCACATTTATGTAAAAATATAACATACATATGCGAAGTATTTAGTAAAATAAATATATATATATATATATATATATATATATATATATATATATATATATATAACATGATCAAATTGATTCATACTAACTATATATTTACATTATATAAATATATTTTACATTATCTTATATATCTAAATATATAATAGTTAAATAAATATAATATTATATAATATTTAACCTAAGCCTAAGAACTAACAAACCCCAATGGCTCAGTGGTAGAATGCTATTGAATTGTTGGAAACATCCCGAATCCGAATCTCAGGTTTGAATATCCACCATAAAGACAAAAGATATCAGAAAAAGGTTAACTGTTCTAAGATAAACTGTCCAAGAAGCAAACGAAAACGGTCACACGCAACGTTTCTTCACTGGCACTATATGTTAATAAGCCACGCATATGTGAAAAGAAGCAGGACAGTGACAGTTCAAAACAATGAAGCTACTGTCTCTTTCTGCCTTCAGTCCTTTTTTTTTTCGTTTTAAAAAAATTCTAAAATATTCTTAAAATATTACAATTAACAATTAAAATTTAACTTAAATTTTATTATAGAATAATTTATATTCAATTTAATTAATTAAATAATTATATTATTTATTTATTATACTTTTAATAAATTAAGTGTAATACTTTTAAAATACATATAAATTTTTTTTCTCAATACTTATTAGAATAGTTATTTTTTGAAATAAAAATAAAATAAATAAAATAAAAAGATAAGTAAAAGATTATGTAGTTATTTAAAATTTAAATTGAGTCAATAAATTAATTTTTATCAAGAAAGATAAAGGGAAGGAATATTTGTGCTTGTAATACTAGTCATAAATTTTTATTAAATATATGTTTAGTATAAGAATAAAATATAAATAAATTTTTATAAATAATTTTTTATATAATTTTATATTAAAAACTCATCTATAAAAGCTTCCTCCCATTTTATTTTCTTACCAAAACATGTAATTTTTAAAAAGATAAAAAATATTTTACATACAGAAATCATTGAATAACAAATAAATTAAACTAAAAATATTAAATTGATATTAAATAATTTAAAATTTTTACATAATATATTTAAAATTTATTTTATTTTATTAACTAATATTATATGATAGCTCTTGATTGGTGATTATAATTTAGTATTAATTATTTCCGCTCATTCTTTTTTATTTTTGCGCACATATTACTTGTAACTTCAGCTACGCTTTTTTTTTTTTGGACCCTTAGAACTTCAATATCATTTTGCTTTTAGTTTGACTGATTGAGCAACTTTTAAATAGGATAAATTATAATTTATAATTCTGAAATTTATTTAATATTAAATTATCTATTAAATTTTTTATTAAACGTTTTAAATTTTGGTTTGATTTAAAATATTAATTTTTTTAGAATAAAATAAAAGTTAATATCTAGTTTTAAATTAAATCAAATTTTAAAAAAGTTTAGTGAAAAAAAAATTCAAAAAATAATTTAAATTTTTTTTTTTAAAAATAATTTAAAATAAAAATAAATTTTAAAAGTTTAAATTATACTTTATTCCTATAAGATCTTCAAACTGGATTGTTAAATAGTGTACACGTAGAGTGATCTCTATTTTATCTAACGACAAAATTAACGTTTTTAAGTCAAATTAAATTTTAAGAGATTTAATAAAAAAGAATTTTAAAAAAAATTTAATTTTAAAATAAATTTTAAAAACATAAATTATATTTTATCTTTTAATATACGAACATTCTTGATCTTTTCATATATTTCTTTTTTATCTTCTTTCTCTTTCTTTTTTTTCTCTTTTCTTTTTTCCTTTTTTCTCTCTTGTCAATAGATTAAGTGGTCACAATAGTTTCCCAAAAGACGTAAAACAAAAACATAAGATGAAATAATATTCAAAAGGATTTTCACGTCACGTAAAGAGTAAGCAAAGAAATTGTTTGATGTAACGTATAAAGGACCTATGGAAATAGGGAGAAAAAAAAAATCAAATGCTCTGCTCAGAGAAAGAAAGTGGGTTTCGATTTCATTGCGTGCTTCGACACCACTATTGTTTCGTACCAAAAAGTTTAACAATTATCTTATTTACAGACCAAAAAGCTCTTACCATGTTTACACTTAAAAGTTATCTCAATATTTTCTTAAGTGATTATGTGGATATATATTAAATTTGACTTTAAAAATTACATCACTAAATTTACTCTTATTATTTTTTCTCACTCATTTATTTAATTACTTTTTATACACATTATTAATCACTTATTTTTTATCTTTAATACTTAATATTTTTAAATCTTTTAAAGATTATTTAATTATTTTTTATATTAAATTAATTATTTTTTAATACACTATTAACTTTTTGAGTTATACCTTTTATACATAACATTTCAGGACAAGATAAAAGTTATTTAATTATCTTTTATATTAAATTAATTATTTTTTTATACATTATTAATTATTTAATATGTACATTCAACACTTGACGTATCTAAATTTTTTAAAAGTTATTTAATCACTTTTCGTATTAAATTAATCACTTTTTATATATTGTTAATTACTTAATATATATCTTTAACACTTGTCATATCTAAACTTTTTTAATATTATTTAATTATTTTTTATACTAAATTAATTAATTTTATATATTATTAATTATTTACGTTACACTTTCAAAATCTTGTTTTCCTTCACCAAATTTTAAAGATAAATTTATTTAATTATTTATCATAATAAATAAATCATATATTTATATATTATTAATTACTTATTATGGACTTTCAAAATCCTACTTCCAATACACTTTTAAATTATTGACGTAGCTCATTAATATAAAAACGATGGAGACTTTGTTGATGTGCTTTAGAAATATTATTCTAAAAGCTAAGTTTATGCACCAAAAAGTACTACTATTGTTTGAGATTTTGTAAGAGCTCTGAATTCTAAATTTAGTTTCTTAGCATAATCTTCGGACACAGAACACAGGATATTGTAGACTGTAGAGGAAAAATGAAAATGTACTCTTGCTGGGGGAAGAGATAGAGGAGAGGGATTGGGGATGTGGATTTTTGCACAATGTCATCGTGTTTTTTTCTTTTTTGAGTATTTTTGTTTTATCTTTTTTTTTTTTCAGTCGAAAGAGTATATTTGCACTCTCGTTTTTAGATTTTATTTTTATTTTTAAAAAATTAAGTGTCAACTGTTATCACCCATTTAGTTTATTTAAGGAATTCTAAAAATTTATATATAATTAAATAATTTCTTTTTTTATTTTTCATTATTATTTAAAAGTAATTGTGTGCTGAAATAAAATTTAGTAATAAAAATTTGAATTACTTAAAGCAGAATAAATAAATATGAATAAAATATTAAACTAAAATTATATTATTAAAAATATAAAAATATGTGTAACCGTGAATTCACGAGATGATAAATTAGTCATAATCATAAATAAACAGAAATATGTTTAATGAAAAAAAGTAATTATAAAAAATGAAAAAAAGTGTGAATTCACGAGGCGATAGTTAGTAATAAATAAATTATTTAGTTTCAAAAGGCCCATACATACAATCTCACATCAAGGAGAAAAAAGGTTGATAGCAGCGAACGTGGCCTTTCATTTATATATTGATATAATATTAACGACGGTAATTCATCGAGTTCCTATCGTTTTGGGAGTCACGATCCACGTGGATGGAATATGCTAGAATATCATCGATTTGTGATACACGTGACATAGCTTTGTCATGTGCTTAAAGTAGTGAACAGTACGATGATAGGATAAGCATGAAGTGCGTGGTCGGCCCTTACTTTTCAATTATTAACATATTTGTTGGAAAGTTGTGCATCTCCTCTGCCATAATTGAACTGGTCACATCCTACTATGACGTACCCACATTAAAGTCATAGGATGCTTTGTCCAATTGCAAACCATTCTCTCTAATTAAATTGTGAAGCAGTTACACGGTAGGTCGATCATCTTCTGTATTTTGTATTATCCGTATCAGGCCCTGCAAGTTTAATTTAGATTTTTTTAAAAATAGATGTGACTTGTTTTATAAAAAAATTAAGTTTAAACTTATTATTTGGTATAATTTTTTTTAATTTGATTTTGACTTTTTTTGTAAAAATAGAAAACTTAACTAAACTTACAAGTTTATTTAAAAATATGTATTATATAAAAGTTTTTAAACAAACTATCAAGTCTATATTTTTAAAATTTCAAAGAAAATGAAAATTTAAATTTAAATTATTAAATTATCGATTAAATTTATAATAGTTATATGAGGATTGAAACCAAATACATATATATCAAGATTGAATCATAAAGGGACTTTAATTATGTAAGGTTATGGGTTTGCGTAAGATATTCATTTTTTTCTTGTTTTTTTTATGTTAACTTCGCTGAAGATATTCTTTTATTCTGCAAATTTTGAATTTATGATGCTGAACTATATTTTTTGTTTTATGTATATATAGGTTGGGATTTATTTATACATGATGTAAGTCAAGACATACTTGTACTGTTTAATAATTTTTTATAAACGTTAAATTTTATCAATCTAATTATTGAATTAAAAGTTCTTATAAAATGTATTATTTACAAAAATTTTCATGTAATTTAAAAAGTTGTTGATATTTTATTATATTACTTTATTTTAATATATAATATCTTTTTAAAAATATAAGTAACAATTAAATATTAAATTATATACTTATGAATGTTTAATTTATCTAAAATTTAATATGTTTGATTATTAAGATAATATCATATAATTTAATGATTAAATTGATTGAATTTGTATTCTATAAAAATTATCAAGTGTCCAAGACTTAGAGGCAGAGAGCGTTGTAGTTCAAACTTCTACAAAATGACTCTTTTCTCGAGCTAAATGATTTCTGGAATTATGTGGCTGCCAATAGTATCCGCAAAAGGCATTCTAATACTCAATACTCAAGTAAATATGAGCTCAAGAAGGATGTATAATTTAGAGAAATAGTGAAATGAACATTATTTATCTTGGGGCTAGACCCTTTATTTATAAGAAGGGGAGAGGTCCTCTAATAAATAATATAAGCCATTAATTAGTTATCGCTAAATCAAAATTATTTCCTGTGTTAGGTCATGGACCAAAGGCCTTGGACTCTAGGATATGCATCTTTATCCTTGGGCCTAAGCCTAATGTAGACTAATGGTGTACAACCTCCTCCCAGCTCAAAGCATGGATATGCACGAGACGAGTACCTAATTCCTTTAGTGCACAGGACCCTATCTTTATCTGAAGGATAAGTTCTGATGGTAAGAGCTTTCATAACTTAAACGAGGTTAAGGCTTTAGTGGTCAGATTAAGGTCAGTGCTTTAATGGCCTAAAAGAGGTCGAATTAGGTGGCTTAAGTGAGGTCAAGGCTTTGTGGCCTAACTGAAGTTAGGACTTGATGGCTTGACTGAGATGAAGGCTTGGTGGCCAAGTCAAGGTTAGGGCTTTAGTGTCCGAAATGAGGACAAGGCTTTGTGGCCGAGTTGTCAATAGGAGCTTCTCAAGCTTTTGCCAAAGTTGGCTTGGTTGAGTTGTAATCAAGCTTGGTTGTAAACTCATATAAGACGAAATAAATGATAATAATTATGACAATTAAGGCTTTGCAAATAAATTGCAAAATGGTAATTAACCAATAATAATTAATAGCAACTAGTGTATGAACCTGCGCAACGTACGAGGAAATTAAACAAAACAATTTAATTGGAGATAAAGATCAAAGAATCTATACAAAATGAAAGACATGAATCTAGCTAGGAATAATTAATCAAAAAGAATATATAACACTTTAAGACAGTTTGAAGGTTTAAATATGTTTTACACATAAGAATCTTCAAACAGCTGAAACAATTTGTATAGATTTTATGCTTGCATTAACAAAAATCATGACCTGCAAATGAAGATAAATAAAACAATTAATTAATGAAACAACTGGAATGCAAATAAAAAAATTCAATAGAAAAAAAGTAGTATCATTAAAATACAATCCTAAATTATTTGTTTTTACCTCCAAATCAAATCTTTTGGAAAACTTCTGTGTAGACAACATTTTTCGTTGTTTGGCATAGATTGCCATTTTCATTGGCTATCAAAATTTTTAAACCTCTCCTTAATTTAACTCTTGAAACAATGACAAAAAATTAACCATGTGTAAAAACTGGTCTTGGTAAATACAAACTACATGAGAGAGTGATTATCCTTAACTCTTATTCATAGTCATAAAAGCAAAGAGTTATTGGAAATTTCCTTCTTAAAATCTCAAAGGGATTATAGGATCTGAGGAAACTAAATTGAACCCAGGAATATAGATCTTCTCACCAACATGTTTTCCTGTTACAATTCTTGCTCCTAGGATATTGGTGCCCAATTCTTCAATAGTTAATCTAGTACCGTTATACAATCCTGCAACTTGATCAAATTTCTAAGAAGCATAACTAGTACTCTTTTTTTAAGTACTAACTTGTGGTTTGGAATTCCAAAACCCTTGATCTCATTCAAAAATTTAGGTTTAAGTCATTCAGGTTCAATACCAACATCCTCATCAGCGATAGAAATTGAATATGAACTAAGATAATATTTTTCTTCTCCAGGAATTAAATAAAGAATAAAAGTCATTTACTTTCTCCACAGCTTCAAAGGTCGAAGCAAGAATTGCTCCTTCCTCAAAGAACTTGAAATCTTTCATATTTTCAATCAAATTAGGGTATGCAAACTCAACAATGTCCACAAGATGATTATTTAAATTCAAATTAGAAATCTTTTGGAATTTCAATTTCAACTTCACAATCATTGTCATCCCCTAAATTTCCATCGCCAACTTTGATAATCCAATATGCAAACTCCTTAATTTTGTTTGAGTTTGATATTGGAGACGCAAAATGCAACCTCATATTCTAAATTAATTTTAAAACTTTGCAATGAGTCCACAACTTAGATGAGTTCACAGTGGCCATAACAATATCTTCTCTATTAGTTTTTGGAATAATCAACAATATTTGTCTAAAATCTCCTCCCATAACTGCAACTTTTCCTCCAAAAGGTCTTCCAATGCAACTTTCATTTGAAAATCTTAAAATATCTCTAAAAGTTCTATCTAAAGCCTCAAAAATCCATTTGTTTATCATTGGTGTTTCATCCCAAATAATAAGGCTTGTATGACAAAGAAGTTCAACCTTAAATCTTCCTATTTTAATATTGCATGTTGACTCTTCAATGAGAGGCAACGGAATTGAAAATTTAGAATGAGCGGTCCTTCCTTTTGGAAATAGGAGTGAAGCAATTTCATTGGATGCAACATTAAGAACTATTTTTCCTTTTATACAAAGAGCTGCAGACAAAGTTTTTCAAACAAAAGTCTTTCTAGTTCCACCATATCCATACACAAAAAAGAAATCTCCATTTCCAAACATTATAACATTGATAATTTTGTTGCAAATATCTTTTTGCTCATTTGTGAGTAAAGAAAAATGCCTATGATGATCTTTAATCATTTCTTCTTTATTGTAGCTAAGTTCATCCACTAAGAATTTGTTTTCAAATTGATTGATGGGAGAGTTTTGGGGTAATGACATTGAGTCAAATTCCTTCAAAGACCTTCCATTTGAATGCAACAACTTGTCTATGTCAATTAAGCATAAATTCTTCAAATCATCTTCTCCAATGTTGAGACCTATAACATAGAAGCAAAAGCAAGTTTCAATGAATACCATAATACATGATGCAACAATATAAGAACACTGACAAGTCCTGAGATCAATATATGAGTCGAATGGGTTTGTAAATTCTATATTATCTTTCATTATTTGGTCTTCATTATTCTTAAAGCTAAATAGGTACATTGTTAGTTATATTATGTAGGAACTTATTGTTAAAAAACTTTGTGAATTTTTTTTAAAAAAAAAACTATAGAGAAAACTTATAATAGTTGAGAATATCTTATTGAGATTACTTGTGGCATTGCTCTTTCACAAGGATTAGTTAAAACAAAAAAGAGATTTGAAAAGATAGTTATTTCATTGCTAACAATGTGATTGGTTGTCTGTGTAACTAAAAGGATACTTAATATATATATATATATATATATATTTAACTACTGGGAAAAAGCTAAACTAAATAGCTACAAACTGACTAAAAGAAATATTACTACAATCAGCCAAAAAAGTAGTAGAAATAAATAAAGGCATTGACTGAAACTAATGAAAGCCTGGTGGACATTGGTGCCCATGCTTGGCCAAGGAATCTGCACATGCATTAGCTACTCTGTAGACATGTTGGAAGACCACCAAACAGTGTTGAGTCATATAGCTCCTAAAATAGAAGCTGCTAGAGATGCACAAGGATGCCAAAGTTCACATCCCACCTTAAGAAGATGTATAGCATATTTGGAGTCTGCTACTACAATTATCCTTCTAATTCCTATAGAGTAAGCAATCTGTACTCCCATAAATAAACCCCATATTTACGCCTTAGTAATAGAGCAATGATTTAGATTCATTGAGAAAGCTCTAAGGAAAACCCCATCTTCATTGTGAAGTAGACCTCCTGCAGACACTGATCCACTCGATTGAAAAACTAACCCATCAACGTTCACTTTGATCCGCCTAATCGGTAGAGGCTCCCACCTAACAAGAATTGTTTGAAACGCAGGTATCTCAATATGCATTTTTGCTGCAATTTCAAAGCTTGATGATAATCTACTACCAATCATTTGACCTTATGAACCAGAGCATGTGGCAGATCTCTTGTATTTTCAAACACAATTCTGTTCCTTTGGAACCATACAGAAGAAATAGTGCTAGCAATCACAAGTGGCCAGTTGTATGAAGAGTGGTTTCTAACATTCTTTTCAACATTAAATAATGACCAATCCTGAAGAGATAATTGGAAAAATATGAAGCAATAAGAGGGATGAACTAGTTTATGCCAAGTACACATAGCCACAGGGCAATCCCACAAAGCATGAAGAAGAGACTCCTCAGTATGACCACAAATAGAGCAGCTAGCATCTGAGGAAAGATGGTGATGCACTCTCTCCACATTAGTGAGAAAAGCTTCATTAGCCTTAAGTCATAAAAAAGATCTTAGGCGTTGTGGAGCATTAATCCTCCAAATAAGCTTGTAGATTATGCTATCAGTAAACACATCATTAGAGCAAACATTATACGCAAACTTTATAGGGAACTCGCCAGAAGGGGTCTGCAATCACACAATAGAGTCTGGAGGACCAAAAAGAGAAGGTGGTTTCATAGAAGAGAAGATCTCCCAAAAATCTTGAGGAAGAAAAATAAAATTTTTTTGTCCAATCCCACTCATCCTGCAAAGTACTGAATTAGCAACTGTTGCCCAAACATCCATCGACTCTATAGGAGTAATGATAAAATCCAAAAGATTATGGATCCCCAGAAGCCAATGGTCAGTCTAGAACAAAGTTGATTGACCATTGCCAATCCTACAAATAAGATTCTGTTTGAAAGTATCCCGCACCCTTGTAATCCCCTTCCATGCATTTGATGAGCACTGTTTCCTCTAGACGTCTTGCAAGATACCATTCAAACAACCATATTTAAGACGCAACACCTGAACCCAAAGTGTATTAGCAGGAGAAATCAAACTCGTGCAAAGTTTTATCATAAAGGCAAGGTTAATATCCCAAGCCTTGCGCAATGCGAGCCCACCTATCACTTTAGGGGTACAAATAGCATCCTACACAACTAGATGCATCCTCTTTTTTGTGCTAGTAGAGCCCCAAATAAAATCTTAACAAGCTTTATCAACACTATCACACACACTTAAAGGAAGCATGGTTGTCTGCATCGTATAACTGGGAATGGTAATTAAGGTAGAATGGGCCAAAGTAATCCTACTAGCAAGAGACAAAGATGTGGCTTTCCATCCATTGAGCCCACTATTAATTCTATCCGAGAGATACTTAAAAATAGATTTGCTACTACTTTCATGAAGTAATGGAACTCCCAAATATTTTCTAAGGTCTGTAGTTAGCCAAAAACCAAAAACACTACTGATTTCCATTCTTCTAGAATGATAAAAATTCTTTGAGAAAAAAATTCAAAACTTATCTTGGTTCACTTTTTGGCCAGAGCTTTCTATAAACATTAGAAGAACATCTTTGATAGCCTCGACTTGCTCCACGGAGGCTTTACCAAAAAGCACCAATATGATGATAATTAGGAGTGATAATAGACACTACCAATACGATGATTGTAAAATTTTTTTACACAGAAGTAGAATAAAGAAAACAAGGCTTAAACTCAAGTTACTATCGCTACAAATCAAAACCAAACATTATCCTCTATATACTTAAAAAAAAGGTGTTTAGTGGTGGTTATCATAAACTGCTATTAATAAATCTTTTCGTGGCAAATACATCAACTACCACTAATAAAATCTTCTATCCAATTTTGGTGTTTAGCAGCGGTTTTATTGTATTTGGTGGTGGTTTTTCATGATTTGCCACCAAATTTCTTTTTTAAAAAAACCCCTCCTAAGCCTCAAAATGACATTTCCTAATGATTTCTCCTTTCCCTTTTTGGGATTTCATCCTATTCCAGATGACCTAATCCCCTGTTTCACCATTTTCATTTGAATCCCTGTAGAGGCATTTTTGTTTCACAAAAATTTTATCGGCGGATTGGGGGGTTTTCTTCCTCTTTATCCCTTTACATAAGCAATTATCTTGTTTCTTGAGTTTTCATCTAATTCATGCGCCAATTTCCTGAGGTTGCAATTATTGTATTTTGCAGGGAGCGGTTTTGTCTCCGAAGACAGAGATCTACACATGCTTGCACTTCCCTATGGTGAGGTCCTAACTCTCTGCTTTTGAAGTGGTAATCCATATGAAACTTTTTCTTTTTTTCTCTTAACTCTATCTTAATTTTCACTCTTTATTTTCTTTTTTTTCCCCTCTCACTCTATATTTGGACTACACGAGAATTAGTTTTCAGTGGCGACAAATGTTGTCATTGAAAGTGGCAACATTTTAGATTTTTAGTGACGACTATAGAACATGTCATTGAAAGTATTAGTGACAACAAAAGGGATTGCTACAAAAAGTAACCCTTTAGAAGCGACTATTGTTGTCAGTAAAAAACTATTTTTTGTGACGATAAATACCACTACTATAGAATATACCTTTAATGGCGGCTAAAGTTGCTACTAGAGGTGGCTTTGGTGGCCACATAAGTCGTCACTAAAGGATTGATAGTGACTATCATTTAGACCTTCTATGACGATTTATGTCGCCATTATAGAAGGAAAACAAGTACAAGATCAAATCTTTAACTTCAAAATTATGAAAATTATTCAAATTTAATGAAGTAAAGCTCATGATGATAATATATTGATCCTTTCGTTTACCGAAATATACGTAGTGATAAAGTTTCTCAAAAATCAACCATGTGAGTTTTTGAAAGAACTGTAATATAAGTTGAGAAGTAAACTCAACCCAACAAACCAATCTCATAGTCATCACAAGTCAGGTGCCTTGCCTCTCTCGGTATAAATCTCATAGCTAAGGACCGCTCACCCTACAACCATGTCAAGGAGCTAAGAGTCCACTCACCCAATAGTCAAGCATATATCATCTCAAGTTAGTCTCACCTGCCACAAATCTCATTACTAAGGTCCGCGCACCTTATAACCATAGAAAGAGGCGAAGGGTCTACTCACCTAAATAGCCAAATAAGTATTTCTGAATCTACTATATGCACATAGGCCATTATATCTCTTTATTAATGACAAACAATGTTCTAACATAGAACTCACAATGAATACAGAAACATATATGATAGAATGAAATCAAATATACTCATTTCACAATTCTCTTAATATGATCAAATCACACTTTCAGAAACTCAAAACTTTCCATTCATTTTTCCAAAAATATAACTTCAAATAACTTATAATCTCAAGGGCATAAATAATGTCTGTCAACACCCAATTTTGTCCCAAAAAAATAAAAAAATTAGAAAAAAGTAAAAAATAAAAATGAATTTTTGTTTATAAAAATAAAAAAAATCATTTCAAACTCAATTCCCATGTTTTTTTCTTTCTTTGACCCATTATCTCAATCAAACCCAATTTGGCCCAATTAGATAAAACATGTGATAAAATTCTCAATTTTTCAAATTCAAATTTCTTCCCTTAATTTTCTCTTTGTCAATGCACAATCCCATCTTTCACTCGCCCACATAATATTCTTCTTAAATGCCTTTTTCTATATTCAACTCCATGATTTAAGTATGCATTGATCATGTGACTTTCTATCTTAGCTAATAAGAAGCTGTGTAGTGGAGTAGAAGAGGGGAAGGAGAGTGATATTCATTTTTGGAGAGGGGGAGGGGGGAGAGCTGAATTACGGCTGGAGAAACATGGAGAGAGAAATAGAGACGGTGAGGAAACCGCAGAGGGAGGGAGGAGGAACTGAGAGATATTTGCTTTGAACCCAGCCCTTGCATCTCAAACGTCATTTTCCAATTCTCTATTTTGGTAGTAAGAAGCACCTTCTCCCTCTCTTTTCCTCTCTCTTCTATATTTTCATTAATGACATTGCTTAGTATCTAGTCTATGTTTGAATATCAGACTTGGGGATTCTGTTTCGTGCTTTTAATGGCGTAATGTTGGGCTTGATACTGCCTCAATATGACGGTCTGTCTTGCTTATTTGGCTGCCCATATGATGCTTGATGAAAAGCTTATGTAAATGTTCTGGAGAATGGGTTTCGTTTTTAAAGTTTTAGTGAGTGTTTTTGATCAAGAGATTTCATGCCGAGCCTTTTCTTAGCTTCTTTTAATTTCTGTATATTCTCTCCACCCTTTGTGTATTTTTCATCTCTTTAAATCAAAACCCAACTCAAAACTAGTTAAAGCCTTATCTCAAGGAGAAATAACATAACCCATCTTTTAATTTGAATTTGTTACAATACCAAAAAAAGGGATAAGCTTTAAAGAAAAAAAAAAGAAAAATAAGAGAAAGAGAAGGAATGAGATAAGTATTACCAAAAAAAAAAAAGAGATGTTTATTATTTAAGTCTCACATTTGAGAAAGAAGTCTAAAGTTGTTTTACTTTTAAGTCCCACATCAAAAAAATAGAAAATCCCTTCCCCTAGGACTGTTTATATATAGACCGTAAATTAAACAACTTTAATTGCCTCTCCCCTCTAAGCTCTTTGTAAAAGAGTAAGAGGTTCTAATAAATTTTTAAAGTAAGATATGACGTCGATTCATATTTCGAGTTATTCTATTTTAAGTACAGTGAGTGGTTACTATTTGCTACACGTCTTTTGTAATTTTTAAGCTTCAAAAAACTTTAGAATTTTATTTTGAATATATTAGAGCCTTAGGTCCTACTGAGCAATCAAAATTTTGGAAAAAATACTATTGGCTTTTTAGCACGGTTATAATGAACTCTAGGCTGAATTGATAAGTTTTGTTGTCACAAAAATATTAATAATTGCTTGGAAACAATTATGATAATTGTTTCATATATCAGTTTTGAACCAATCATGGTTATTGTAACACCCTACCGAGAATAGACATTGTATTATGTGTTAAAATTTATTATTAAGTTTAATTAAGTTAAATTAATGTTAAATTTAGTTTAAATTATTAAGAATAATATTTATATGAGTATTAGGTGAATAAAATTTTTAAATTAATTTAATACATTATTCTAGTGATCATGTGTCCATATTAAATTTTTTCTAAAGAAATAAATTATAAGTCATGTATTAAAAAATTCAGAATTTAATTCTGAATCGTAAAATATTACTCACGAAATAAAGATATCATCCTAACCTATAAATATACTCAATTGCGTGTTATCTGTCATAAAGAAAATATATCAAACTAAGCTATTATGTGACATTTTACACAACCACATTCCATAATCATCATTCACATCATAAACACAAACTGTATAATATTATACACTATTGTACATTCAAAAGATTACTAACCTGACACTTTTACCTGCATTATAACCTATCTACATATTTACATCCCAAAAAAACTACTTGCCTCACTTGGTCAGGCAGAAAAAAGGTAATCAGAATAAGTATTCTACACAAACATACTACACTCCACGCTGAATCTCCCTAATCTACTAATGATTACTACTTTCAATAGCCAAAATAAGTTGGGTCCGTTGAAGGGAGGCATCCAACTTGTATCGATGAACAGCAAAATATAAATCTACATCCTTAGTCAGCTTTAGGGGCCTCTAGAAATACCACAGTTTAAAGGGTTGAGAAATAAAATCTTAGTAAGTACTCAAATATTTATAAAATTTAAAATATCAGTTCCATAACATTCCAACTGTAACAAGTATAGAAAACATAGTTCCATGGTTAGTCAACAATCCCAAATATGCATAACAGTTAACATTTCATATCTCATGAAACTTTTCTCTATGTTACATGCTTACAAAACTTAAACTAGGACTTAAACCCTTTTAAATTTCCTCTTTGCTTACATGGTCTAAACTTTAACTGATTGAGAATTCTCCTTTGGCATAGGGTGTCCCCTAAACTAGAATGACCATTCCATGTGCACTGGTGGATTCCACTCAAATATCCACATTTCTGGTGGACCTGTCCATAATATGAACATAGACACATGTAGGACTTCTCATGAACTTCTTCCATGACATTTTATTAGAAACTATTTTCTAATCTTTATGGATTACCTCAAATTCATTTTCTTTCTCTAGAGGATCTCATCCAAGCTTTGCTCAATCATTCTTTTTAATTAAAGTAAGCATGTAACATATTGAGAGAGGACTTCTTAACACGTCAACATTTCAATTTCACTAACATAAATATAACTTAGTGAAATATGCACTAGAGTCTCAAACTCTACTTTTCTAACAAAACTCTCATCCCTCTCCTTATGAAACAGTTTGAAATGATTATCTAACACTTAAATCACATAACCTTCACTAGAAATTCTCACATAACCAAAAATCTAGTAGAAAGACAAATATCAATAATACAGGTTATTTATTCATAAATCAATACTATATCATGAAACCACACCACAAAATCATCAAACTCCCATTATTTACTAAAGGAAACATATTCAAGCAACTTGATCATCCAACTCCCAAATTCCCACCCAAGGCCATGGGCCATACACAGATTACCACTCATGAATTTTTCATTCCAACAAACAAGAAATATTCATAAAAATAATTATACCACAATCCCAATAAGATTACGCAATTGTAATAAAAATCAACAAAATATCCCCCTAAAATCCTAGTGTGGCTAGTGTGGCTGTGAGCTAGCGTGCCAAAATTTTGCAATTTTCAATGATTTCTACCATGTTTCATGTACCAAAAAGACTCCAAAACACTCAACTAAGCTCCTAACCATACAAAAATCTCCAAATCCACATCCTAACCAATTTCTAAAACAAGAGCTCTTGTATGTCAACTTGGAGATCTTTGGTTTCCACTTGAATGTAAGGTTAGAATCTTAACCTAAATGGCTCACCACACTCAAAACTATCTATAAATACTCTCAAACTTCTAGAGAGAGAAACTAACATAGTTTGAATTATAAACTACCATAAAAAATCATGGTTTGAAAGAGAAAAAAAAATGGAGTTTGAGCTCCCAACCTCTTGGAGTTACTACTTAGGAAGTTTTCTGCCTTGTTTTCCTTATTTTCTTTCTTTTTTATCCTTTTCTTCTCTCTTCTCCCTCCTCCAGCCATGAACTCCCTCTCCCTCTCCCTCCTTTCTTTTTTTTTTTTTTGTTTCCTTTTCTCCTCCTTTCCTTGACTTGGCCGAGTGGTTAGGACAGGGAGAAAAAAATTTGTTTTATTTTTATTAGTTTTTTTTATTTATTTTGTCTTGCTAAGCAAGCTTTATAAATAAAAAAAAGATCACAATTCTTGGTTTTTAATTAGTTTGTAGCTAAGTTAGTTAGATGGAAGTTAAATGGGCAAAACTAAATAATAATAGACTCAATTATTCTAGCCCAACAGTAATTATTTCTCTTATTTGATTAAAATTAGGCACTTATCTGGTTATTTATCGGTCATTTTACATCAATTATATTTTTATTTATGTAAATCTTTTCAAATAATAAATTTTTAACTAAGTTAAAGTATGATAATTTCTCCTATTTAATTTTATAAATGCTTAGAAATTTATTAATAATTTATAAAATAAATTTGGCTAATTTATGTGTTTAAGTGTTTCATTGGACAAAAATACTCTCAAGTGAAACCCCATAATTACCAAATTATCACTGCGTAATTTTCATTATTCCTTCAGGTATTTCGATTTTTTTTAGTTTTTCTTAAATAATTTTTACTGTCCTTTTATATTTAAATGCTAAAATAAAATATTAACAATTAAATAATATACTTTTTAATATTAAATAATAACATGAATAAAACTATTTAAAAAAATTAAAATTTTACTTTTACTTAAATGGGGATGCTACATTTCTCCCATCGTAAAAGAAATTTTTCCCTCAAAATTTGCTTACCTGTCATAAATAACTTTGGATAGTCCTTCTGTAAGCTTTCCTCCATTTCTCAAGTTACTTTATCAGGACTTAGCCCTTCCCACAAAACCTTAACCGAAAGAATTGTCTTTCTTCTTATTTGTTTGAGACTCCTATCAAGAACCTGTACAGGCCTTATGGAATATCTTAGATCATCTTTTAATTACACTGACTTACTCTCGATTGTGTGAGAAGGATTAAAACAATATTTTTTAAGTTGGGAGACATGAAAAATACCATGAAGATTGAAAAAATTTGGAGGAAGTGCTATTTGTTAGGCAACTGGCCGATTCTTTTTAAAATTTAAAAAAGACTAAAAAATCTTAGACTGAGCTTTCTGGATTTTAAAGATCTCCCAAAACTAGTCACAGGAGAGATTTTGGAAAAAATATGTTCTCCTTATTCAAATTATAAAGGTTTTCTTCTTTGGTCTGCATAACTCTTTTGTATACCCTGGCAGTGAGTCTATCCCTAATTATTTTGATTTGATCTATGATTTCTTGCACAATCTTTGGCCTTAACAATCTCTTTTCTCTTACTTCATACCAACATTATAGAGATCCACATTTCCTACCGTACAGAGCTTCATAAGGTGCCACCTTCATGCTAGAATGATAATTGTTATTATAGGCAAACTCTATCAATGGCAGAAAATTTTTCCAACTTCCCTTATGTTCCAAAATACAAGCTCTAAGCATATCTTCTAAAATTTGAATTGTTCTTTCTGTTTGATCATCTGTTTGTGGGTGATAAGATGTGCTAAAATTTAACTTAGAACTAAAAGGTTTCTGCAAAGTTTCCCAAAATCTAGAAGTTAATTAATGATCTCTATCTGAAATAATACTGGATGGGGCTCCATGTAATCTCATAATTTTCTTAATATACAACTAGGCTAGTTTATCAAGTGGGTAGTTAGCTCTAATTAGAAGAAAATGAGCTGATTTAGTCAATCTATACACAATAACCCATATAGCATCATATCCTAAAGAAGTTCTAGGAAAATCCATCACAAAATTTATTGACACACTATCCTATTTCCATTCAGGTATGTCTAAAGGTTGTAACAACCTACTAGTCTTTGATGTTCAATTTTCACTTTTTTACAGATCAAACACTTTGCTACAAATTTTGCATTTTCTTTCTTCATTTCTGACCACCAAAAATTCTTTTTAAGGTCCTGATACATTTTAGTGGTGCCTGGATGGATAGTATATTTACTACAATGCACTTCTTCTAAAATTTTATTCCTCAAATCTTGATTATTTGGAACACTTAATCTTCCCTGATACAGTATTATTCCATTATTAGCTATCTTGAAATCCTTTTGTGTTCCTTGCAAAATCTAATTTCTTACATTTTCTAAAAGGACATATGTTTCCTAAACTTCCTTAATTTGATTTCTAAGTTCATTTTCAATTTCAAGCTCATTCATATATAGACTACCTGACTGTATATCTACAGACAACCTCAAATCTCTAAATTTTTCTAACAATTCATACTCTTGAATCATCAAGAAGGACACATGCAATGATTTTTTACTAAGCACATTTGTGGTCACTAAAAACTTCAAATTTAATTCGTATAAATAATGCCTCCATATTTTTAAAGCAAACACCACTGTTGCTAATTCCAAATCATAGGTAGGGTAGTTTTCCTCATAAGATGTAAGCTATGTAAAAGCATAGGCTAGTACTCCCCTATCTTGCATCAAGACACAACCAAGTCCTTTCTTAAAAGCATCACTGTAAATTATAAAATTTCCTAAGGGATCAAGAATCACTAACATTGGAGTAGTCGTTAACCTAATCTTTAACTCCTGAAAACTATCTCACTTTCTTTTGACCATACAAAAGGGTTCCTTTTCCTGGTTAATCTCGTCAATGGCATGACTAGTTGGGAAAATCCTTTATGAACCTTCTATAGTATCCAACCAATCCAAGGAGACACCTAATTTGGTAATAGTTGTGGGTCTCTCCCAATGAACCACTGCCTCTATTTTACTAGGGTCAACTAAAACTCCTCCTTGAGACACAACATGACCTAAGAATTTCACCTCATTCAGCCAAAACTCATATTTTTTCAATTTTGCATATAATTGTTTTTCTTGTTAAATTTGCAGTGCAATCTTGAGGTACTGTTTATGTTCCTCTACTGTCTTAGAATAGATAAGAATATCATCTATAAAAAACAACCACAAACTGATCTAAATATGGTCTAAATATTTGGTTCATATAATACATAAACACTGCTAGGGCATATGTAAGTCCAACTAGCATCACAAGATGTTCGTAATGTCCATACCTAGTTCTGAAACTAGTTTCAAGGATATCTCCTTGTTTAACCTTAATTTGATAATAACTAGATCTTAAATCTGTCTTTGAGAAAATTGTGGCCCCTCAAAGTTGATCTAACAAATCATTTATTCTGAGGAGTGAATATTTATTTTTAATGGTTACTTTATTTAGTTGTCTATAATCTACACATAATCTCAAACTCCTGTCTTTCTTTTCACAAACAACACTGGAGCTCCTAAGGTGATACACTAAGCCGTATGAATTGTTTAGCCAATAGGTTCTCTATCTATTTCTTTAACTTACCCAACTCTAAGGGAGACATTCTGTGAGGTGCTATGGATATTGGGTCTAATCCGAAAATCAAATCTATTGAAAATTTCACTTCTCTCTCAAGTGGTAAACTAGTTATTTCAGAAGGAAACATTGAGGGATATTCTTTTACTATAGGGATATTATTTATATCCTGTTTGACCTCAGAATCTAAAGAAGCCAAGAAAATATATCCCTGTGAACCAGCATTTAAACAACTCCTGGCATGTATGGCAGTTAGAAATATGCATTCAACATGTGTTTGTGTGTGCTCTATATTTTAAACATAAATACAATGGATTTTTCTAGACAGTTCAAAAGAAAATCATCAAAGACATCCAATCCATTCCAAGAATAACATCGATTTGTCGCAGAGGTAGACAAACAAGATTAACAGCAAACATGTTATTTTTTACTTAGATACAACAAATTAAACAAGCATGAAAGTCAATATTTTTCCTCCAGTAAGAGTAGAAATAGACAAATCATATGGTAACAAAGACATATGCATTTTCAAATGATTCACACAATCAATGGATATGAAGGAGTGAGTAGCCCCTGAACCAAACAATGCAGTTAAAAGCTTGTCTTGAATTAAACACTTATCCTATATCAGATTTAGAGAACGAGTCGCCTCTTCTCCACTACTAGTAAACACTCTGCCTTTGGTTTAGAGTCTAGGTGGTGGTACTAGTTAGTTCCCTGTCTCTGAGGGCATTCTCTAGCTATGTGGCACAGCTTATCACAGGAGTAGCAAACAATCTAACCTTGTAAACATGATGGAATCTACCGCATTTCTTACAAGCAGGGGCTATCTCTACCTGTTTTCCTTTTTCCTGATTAGGTATAAATCTGGTGTTACTACGTCTTGGTTTACCTCCATCTGTTTTTCTCTTAAAGAAATTATACCTCTCCTTATCCTTTGCCACCTCCATGATATTTTTCTCTGCTATACGACACTTATTCATCACCATCACATAATCCCTAATCTCAAAAGTTCCTACATGATTTTTAGTCTTAGGTTTTGAACCCCATTCAAATTTTACAGCTTTTCATCTCTCATCTGAGTTATACCTAAGGTAGGCAGAAAATTTTGACAATTCTTCAAATTTAACATACTGACTTACAAACATATTTCCCTATCTCAACTGAATAAATTTTACTTCCTTTTCATCTTTTACGTTAGCAGGAAAATATTTATCCAGGAAAGTATTCTGAAATACCTCCTAAGAAATCAGTGTACCTTGGGCCTCAAGCAAAGCTCTAGTCCCACGCCACCACAACTATGCCTATCCTTCTAACATATACATGGCGTAAATTACCTTCTGAGCATCAGTTTAACCCATCACCTCAAAAAAATTTTCTAATTGCCTCAACCATCCTTTTGCAACTACAGGGTCATACTCTCCCCTAAAAGCAAGCGGTTTAGCCTTCTGAAATTCTAAAAGACCATGAAATTATGGGTTTCTAACTGGAGTATCCTTATCTGGGTCTCTGTTTCCATTCCCTTTCTGATTCCTAATTCTAATTCCACTTCCACCCTTCTGATGGTTATTATTTCTATTCGGGTGCTCTTGCAGATGTTGCAACATCCTACTAGTAGCAGCTGCCTGTTCTCTCAGTGCGTTAGCGATTTTTCCTAGAGCCGCCATCATTCCCTCATCTCTAAAAGGTACTGGATTACGTCTTGGTGGAGCCATAATTTCCTATACAAATAGAAAGATACATATTGAGTTGATCAGTCTCAATATCACTTATCTAGTGACTAGGAATATACAACTTCTACACAGAGACAGATTAACATAGGTAAAATAAAATCTTAAACACTCAAATACCCATGCATGCTACATGACCCTTAAAAGTCACAACTAACTCAATACACCTGGACTAACTGCTATGATACCAAAATTATAACACCCTACCTAAAATAGACATTGTATTACGTGTTAAAATTTATTATTAAGTTTATTTAAGTTAAATTAATGTTGAATTTAGTTTAAATTATTAAGAATAATATTTATGTGAGTATTAGGTGAATAAAACTTTTAAATTCATTTGGTACATTATTCTCGTGATCACGTATCCATATTAAATTTTTTCTAAGGAAATAAATTATAAGTCACCTATTGAAAAATCTAGAATTGAATTTTGAATCATAAAATATTACTCATGGAATAAAAATATCATCTTAACCTATAAATATACTCAATTACGTGTTATCTGTCATAAATAAAATATATCAAACTAAGCTATTACGTGACATTTTACACAACCACATTTCATAACATCATTCACATCATAAACATAAACTGTACAATATTATACACCACTGTACATTCAAAAGGTTACTGGCTTGTCACTTTTACTTGCATTACAACCTATCTACATGTGTACATTCCAAAAAAATTACTGGCCTTACTTGGCCAGGTAAGAAAAAGGTAACCAGAGTAGCTATTCTATACAAACATACTACACTCCATGCTGAATCTCCCTAATCTACTAAAAATTACTACTTTCAATAGCCAAAATAAGCTGGGTCCCCTGAAGGGAGACATCCAACCCGTATCGATGAACTACGAAATGTAAATATACATCCTTAGTCAACTGCAGGGAACTCTAGAAATACCACAATTTAAAAGAGTAAGAAATAAATTCTCAGTAGGTATTCAAATATTCATAAAATTTAAAATATCAGTTTCATAACATTTCCAACTATAACAAGTACAGAAAACATAGTTCCACAGTTAATCAATAATCTCAAATATGTAAACAGTTAACATTTCCTATCTCATGAAACTTTTCTCTATGTTACATGCTTACGAAGCTTAAACTAGGGCTTAAACCCTTTTAAATTCATCATTGCCTACATGGTCCAAACTTTAACAAGTTGAGAATTCTCCTTTGCCATAGGCGTCCCCTAAACTAGAGTGACCATTCTGCGTGCACTAGTGGATTCCACTCCACTATCCATATCTTTGATGGACCTGTCTATAAAATAGACCTAGACACATGTAGGACTTCTCATGCACTTCTTCTATGACATTTTATTAAAAACTCTTTTCTAATCTTTATGAATCACCTCAAATTCATTTTCTTTGTCTAGAGGATCACATCCAAGTTTTACTCAATCTTTTTCCTTAATTAAAGTAAGCACATAACGTATTGAGAGAGGACTTCTTAAGGTATCAACATCTCAATTTCACTAACATAAATATAACTTAGTGAAACAGGCACTAGAGTTTCAAACTCCACTTTTCTAACAAAATACCTGTTCCTCTCTTCATGAAACACTTTGAAATGATTATCTAACATTTAAATCAGATAACCTTCACTAGAAATTCTCACATAACTAAAATCTAGTGGAAAGACAAATATCACAAATACAGGTTATTTATTCATAAATCAATACTATATCATGAAACCACACCACAAAATCATCAAACTCTCATTATTTTCTAAAGGAAACATATTCAAGCAACTTGATCATCTAACTCTCAAATTCCCACACATGACCGTGGGCCATACACACATAGCTACTCGTGAATTTTTCATTCCAACAAGTAAAAAATATTCATAAAAATAATTATACCACAATTCCAACAAGATTGCACAATTACAATAAAAATCAACAAAATATCCCTCTAGAACTCTAATGTGGCCGTGATCTAGGGTGCCAAAATTTTGCAATTTCAATGATTTTCACCATGTTTCATGTACCACAAAGACTCCAAAATACTCAATCAAGCTCCTAACCATACAAAAATCCTCCAATCCACATCCTAACTAATTTCTAAAACAAGAGCTCTAGTATGTCAACTTGGAGGTCTTGGGTTCCCACTTGAATCTAAGGTTAGAATCTTAACCTAAATGGCTCACCACACTCAAAACCATCTATAGATGCTCTTAAACTTCTAGAGAGAGAAACTAGCATAGTTTGAGTTATAAACTGCCACGAAAACCATGGTTTGAAAGAGAAAAAAATTGAGTTTGAGCTCTCAACCTCTTGGAGTTGCTGCTTAGGAAGGTTTCTAACTTGTTTTCCTTCTTTCCCTTGTTTTTTCTCCTTCTCTTCTCTCTTCTCCCCACTCTAGCTGTGAGCTCCTTCTCCCTCTCCCTACTTTCCTTTTTTCTTTTCATTTTTTCCTCCTTTTCTTGACTTGGCTCAGAGGTTAGGATGGGGAGGAATTTTTTTTTTCTTTTTATTAGTTTTTTTATTCATTTTGTCTTACTAAACAAGCTTTATAAATAAAAAAATCATAATTCTTGGTTTTTAATTAGTTTGTAGATAGGTTAGTTAGATGGAAACTAAGTGAAAAAAATTAAATAATAATAGACTTAATTATTCTAGTCCAACAGTAATTATTTCTCTTATTTGATTAAAATTAGGCTCTTATCTAGATATTTATTAGTCATTTTATACCAATTGTATTTTTATTCATATAAATCTTTTCAAATAATAAGTTTTTAACTAAGTTAAAGTATGATAATTTTTCCTATTTAATTTTATAAATTTTTAGAAAATTATTATTAATAATTTGGTTAATTTCTATGTTTAAATATTTCACTGGACAAAAATACCCTCAAGTAAAATCCTATAATTACCAAATTACTACTGTATAGTTTTCATTATTTTTTTAAGTATTTCAACTATTTTTTTTAGTTTTCTTGAAAATAATTTTCACTGTCCTTTTCTATTTAATTGGTAAAATAAAATATTAACAATTGAATAATATACTTTTTAATATTAAATAATAACATGAATAAAACTACTTAAAAAAATTAAAATTTTATTTTTACTTAAATGGGATGTTACAGTTATTTTTATAGATAATGGTTTTTGGACCATTAATGACAATTGTTTCAAAATATAGTTTGAGACTATGTTCATTATTATTACAGGCATTAATTGCTTATGAAAAGCATATATGAAAAATATTTTTAGGTGAGTTTTTTGATATTAGGAAATGTTCTATTTGAAATAAGATTTATTTTAATAAATTAAAATTTTTTTTTACACTTGAAATTTTTTTTTTCTTGAGAAATATGGTATTTTTTGTAAATTATTTTCTTAGAAAAAATCATGTCAAAATATTGTATTTAACAGTAGTAAATGTTAGGCTTAGTGTACCTAGGATTAGGCTTTGTAGAGGAGATACTAACTCTGTT
This sequence comes from Castanospermum australe, assembly GCA_019955255.1. Classification (NCBI taxonomy): domain Eukaryota; kingdom Viridiplantae; phylum Streptophyta; class Magnoliopsida; order Fabales; family Fabaceae; genus Castanospermum; species Castanospermum australe. The sequence continues at coordinate 1,127,712 of NSJW01000637.1, forward strand.
TTAAATTAGTATATATGGATTAGTTATGGATTTGAGCGTGATGCTCATTAGTTCAAGCTGTAGGTTTGTCATATTTAGTTCAAGCTGTGTGTTTGTTAGTTTGGTTAGTTTTACTCACAAGTTGTGTGCTCGATCTGTTCAGTTCAAACCTTGCACTTATTAGTTTGGTTAGCTTACCTCGCAAGTTATATGCTTGGTCTATTCTAGTTCTGCTTGGTAAATTATTCTATTTGAATTTTATTCTAATTAAATTTTCTCAATATTTGAGATTTGTTATTAGAAATTATTTATTCACTTTAATGTTTTGTTATAATTTTTAAATGAAATTTATAGTGACTATAATTTAGAACTGTTATGTTTTAGAAATAATTATATATGCTTGTTATATTTTTTGGGTATTTTTATTTGCTCCTTCAGTTTGATCAAGGGAGTTTATAGTTATTTTATGAGCCCGACACATTGTTAGTGTGGGCAAGTTTTAGTATTTATTTTAATTTATTTAATATTTTGATTTGAAAGCCTTGTAGGTTAACATTCTTAAATATGCTTCATTATTTCTATAAGTGTGATTCATGTTAGTTTAATATCTGTTAGTCATCAATTGAACTATCTTCTGGTACTTATTTTGTAATAAATTGTTGGCGATTGAGATATACTTGTCAAATATTACAAGTTTGAATATATACTGGAATAAAGGTATTTTCCTAAGTCCTGTGGTGGCCATTTTGCATTGTCTGTTATGTGTTATAGGTTTGAGGCTTGTATGGTCTAGTTGAACCTATGGTAGGCAGTTGTCATACGTCAGTCATGAACCCCCAGTTTGGATCATGATAAAGTTAGTATCAGAGCTTTAGGTTATCCTTATAAATTTTGGAGTAAGTGTCCTTTAGTAAAGTCACGATTATGATTATGAAGCCGATCATTTTCATGATCGAGACACTAAAAAAGGCCTATTAGGATGTTCTTTCTTTCATTGATTATCAATTCATCCTATGCATTTCGTTTTGATGTTTTAGTTATTGTCTTTGTTAGATCATGTTTGTCTTAATGGTCCTACCAATGGCGTTGTTGGTCCAAAGTAAATCTGCGGTCTAAGTTTGTAGGAAAATTTTGTTAATGGTCAAGGTGTTCAAATACTGTTTGTTGATCAATAAATGAGGTTATATTGAAAGCGATAAATTGTTAGAATACATACTTGGTTTAAGGAAAAATTGGTTATTGTTAAGATATGTGGACATAAGAAGTTGTCAAGATATGACTTTGATTGTTGTTTGTGTCAATTAATCTAATTGAAGTAAGATTTTTATGTTAAAGATTTTGGAGATATAGAAGATATAAGTGCATGGATAATAATACACATTGTTTGCAACTTATTGACTTGTGAATTCAAAATACAATATAAGTATGAAAGTGCAAAGTTGGCTTAAGTAGGTACTAACGTATTAGTTCTAAAATTCAAGTAAATGTAGCAATGGATAACTTGATAAGATTTCTAGAAGTTGGATAGACCTTTAGCAATGACTTGGAGGGAGATTTATTATAAATCAGTACTAGTATATAGAGGCTTTATGAAAGCTAGTATTATTGACGATAAAGTAAAAGTATATTGATACTTAAAAAAAATTCATGGACATTTACTAACGACTCTTAGGCTAAAAATATCACATGTTAAGTATTTAATTATAGTTCAATTACGTTGTTGAACATTAAGAGATGTTTGACGGATTTTTAGTAAGATGATGGTTGATATGTAAGAAACTAGACTATATCCTATCTGAACATTTTGAAATAATTTATAAAGTTATATTAATGTATGGTTCTATAATAAAGGCTGATAGCCTAAGGATGATTGCGATGAATTTAGGCACATTAGTTATATGTGGAATGTTCATTAGATATGTTTGAAAATAATTTAAGCAAAAGATAGTGGTGAAATTTCACTACAATTGGCATGTCAAATTCCTAGGATTAAATATTGAAATTTTATTACCTATGGGTTGAGGTGTTAAGAATGTCTCTATAAATTCTTATAGTCAAATTCTGAATGTAGTCTTGCAAACAAGATTAATGAAATGATTGGAAAGAATTGAGTAAATCTGAAAATGGAATGATATGCTACTTGATTATATGGTTGTTTGGAAGTGCGAAAGGTTGAATTTATGGTTGAAACTCATATGAAATGTACATGAGATACGAAAGAACAAGTTTGTAAGTTTTAGGACAAACAAGAAAAATGTGATAGATTAGTCAAATAAGATGATATGCCAGTCTATAAAGTTAACAAATATATAGATATTGTTAGAAATATGACTATTGAGTTTATTGTTAAATAGATTATCTGTAAATAAAGTATGGTGGATAGAATATCACAATTTAGAAATTTCATGTTTAAGTACTAATTACAGCTTATGTTCAAGTGGTTAAAGCTAAAGGTATATGAATATAGAGAAATGTAAGGCTCTCGATGGGCGAGTAAAGTAATGACTATATTATTTGATATATAAGATTGTTTTGGAATAGTTTTCAGAAAAAGGTACTAAATGAAGCAAGATTGTAATGAAATTTGGTTATTTAGTGATTATGGTAAGAAATGTTGCTTATGGACGGTTTAGAAATATAAAGTCTAGAAACTTAATTGATTGACTGAAAGGTTTAAAAAGTAATGATTGACATTGTTTGATATTAGAACATTTTTAAGATTTTTTCTTATAAGGGATTGAAGAATATGAATTCTTAAGGTGAAATTCGGATATTTTGTGATTAATACGTTATGTATTAAGTCTGAAAATATTGGAGATTTTAGTAAAAATGGAAATAAGATGTCTAAGTGGATTATATTGCATAGCTGATCCCTAATCTAAAGGTTGTTTACTTACTTACTTGCTAGAGCAAGGGAGAAGACACTTAATTTGAAGAACTAGTGGGCTCCTTTTTGTTTGTGCCCTTTGAACATTCTTGTCTAGTGATTAAAGATTTTCACACTTGATGTTTTGGATATGCAATTGTGCTTTTTCATAAACCAATAACTAATGTGTTAGAGGGATTTTCGGAAGAGAATAATCCCAAAACAAGTAAGTAAGAAGTAAAAGTTAAGTCATCCTATGACCTCAAAGGAGAAGGTCTTATAAATGAGAAAAGTTAACTTTGGTTTTACTCAGTTAAGGGTGAAGATCGTTCAAGCTAAAGTTATGAGAAGGATAGAGTGTATACCGCCAATTCATACTAGTCATGTTTATGTTATAAAACAAGTTATATTCTAAGTGTTTGAAGTGAAATTGTTTTAGCTCTTAGGTTAAGTTCATATAGTATCAAAATCTAAAACCATGGGATAATAGTGCTATAATGGATTATATGACTTTTGAATTTGCAATCATGTGATTGTGATATGAAAGAAATTAGATTTCCTGTATAAATTGAATATATTGACACAAAATCTTTTAGTTATTCAAGTAAGGATAGTGAAGTGAAAGTGTTAAAAATTGACATTTGAATTAATTGTTTTGCTTCAGGTTGATCTTAGTTTAGTCATTGTTGCATTGATGTCTTAGGAGTTTTAAATGATAAGATTGATCAAAGATCTCAAAGGCTAAGTAACTGCCAATTTGGGAATTTATTCTTTAAGGTCAAATGTGAAATATTTTGTCTTAGCATGACGTTTTAAAGGTTTTTTAGATTATTAGATGTTGGTGTGTACTCTACATAATTAGATGGAAAATAAGTTTAAGTGTAAGAAGTTATGAATGGAGATGTACTAAAATTTGTGTCTGAATGCTAGTATGCCAACAAGTGAAGGTTAAGGACTAAAAGCTAACAAGTTTGCTGCAACAAACAGATAAACTCGAATGGAGGTAGGAAAGAATTTGTATAGATGGTAACATAGTTACCGATGACCTAATGACTCATGTTGAAAATTGTAGAATGGTTAATGAAGTTTGCACATGTCTTACTTGTGAAAACTATTTTCACAGTGACTTAGTATGCGAAACTCTATTTGGATAAGATAGCATCTTTTGCATGGTGTGCTAGTGTTTCCATATCTGATTAGAGATCGTTTCAGATAGCCTTGAATACCTATTTGCATTTGAGTACTTTTTTCATCCTCGGATTGATGGTCAGTCAGAGAAAACCATTCAGGTTTAGTTAGATATGCTTGATGCTTATGTTCTAGACCTCGAAGGGAGTTAGGACTGACAGTTACTTTTGATACAGTTTGTCTATTATAATAGTTTTTAGTATAATATTTATATACACCTTTTGAGGCCTTATATGGTAAATAATGTACAATATTAATTAGTTGGATTGAGGTTGGTGATTTAAAACATGTGAAGCTTTATTTGATTCAAGAAACTAATGACAATGATAGATTGATTCAAGATCGTTTAGTAACTACTTAGCAGAGACAGAAATTCTATTATATTAGAGATGCAGTCCCTTAGAGTTCAGGATGGAAGACTATGTATTCTTATATGTTTCCCCTATCAAATGTATCTTGAGGTTTGAAAAGAAAGATAAATTAAGTTCAAGGCTCAAAAGACCATTTGAAATTCTTGAGAGTCAAGCATGTAGCATATTGATTAGCTCTTCTATTTGATTTTTAGGAGATTCACCCAATTTTATATGTTTATATGCTTCAATAATACATTCATGACACATCTCAAGTTATACAACATCAAACAGTTTAGTTTGATGAATGTCTCAGCTACATAGAGTAACCAACAACCATAGTAAATAGACAAGTAAAACATTTACGCTTTAAGGATATTGTTTTGGTGAAAGTTATTTGGCATGGGCCATCAAGTGAAGGAGTGACTAGCGAACTTGAAGTGACTATGCGTGAAAAGTACCCACACCTATTCAGTGAACCATGCTAGTAGCAATTTCAAATTCGAGAAAAATTTATTTTAACAGGGGAAGAATGTTACAACTCCAAAAAAAAGAGATAAGCTTTAAAGAAAAAAAAAGAAAAAGAAGAGAAAGAGAAGGATTGGGATAAGTATTACCAAACAAAAAGAGAGGTTTGTTATTTAAGTCTCACATTTGAGAAAGAAGTTTAATGTTGTTTTACTTTTAAGTCTCACATTAGAAAAATAGTAAACCCCTTCCGTTAAGAATGATTATATATAGACTCTAAGGTAAATAAGTTTAATTGTCTTTTTCCTCTAGGATCTTTGTAAAAGAATAATAGGTTCTAATAAAGTTTGAAAGTAGGATCTGACGTCAATTTAGATTTTGAGTTATCATGACTTAAGTTAGGTGAATAGATATTTTATTTAGTAACATTTTTATGTTATTTTATTTTTTTCTTTGGGTAATTTTAGATAGTAAATTTATGCTCTAGTATATAGAATTATTTAGGATTTAAGAATTCAATTGGAAAGATCAATTGTCTATGATTGATACTAAATTGCTAGTATTTTTCTATGGTTATAAAATGGTACAAAAAACCTTAAGTTTATCAAGGCGAATTATTAGAGGAAAACCGTATTTGAAAATTGCTAAGTACTATGATTGGTTATTATCTGCTTCATGTCTATTTGTAATTTTTGAGTTTCAAACAAATTTTAAAATTTTTATTTTGAATATATTAGAGCCTTAGGTATTACTGCGACAGGCAAAATTTTAGAAAACTCACTATTGACTTTTGAATATGGTTATAATAAATTCTTGGTTGAATTGATAAATTTTGTTATTAGAAAAATATTGACAATGGCTTAGGAACAATTGTGATAAATGTTTTATATATCAATTTTGAACCAATGATGGTTATTATTACAGATAATAGTTTTTGAACCATTAACGACAATTATTTTAAAATATAGTTTGGCACTATATTGACTATTATTATAAGCATTGGTTGCTTATGAAAAGCATATCTGAAAAATATTTTTGAGTTTTCTAATATCAAGAAAAGTTCTCTTTGAAATAAGATTTATTTTAATAAATTATAATTTTTATTTTCATTTGAAAACTTTATTTTCTTAAGAAATATGATATTTTTGTAAATTGCTTTCTTGGAGAAAATTATGTCAGAATACTATATCTAATAACAGTAAATGTTAGCCTTGGTGAACTTAGGATTAGACTCTGCAGAGGAGATGCTAACTTTGTGTTAAGTTAGTACATATGGGTTAGTTATGGATTTGAGCGCAATGCTCATTGGTCAAACCATGGACTTGTCATATTCAATTCAAGTTGTATACTTGTCAGTTTAATTAGTTAATTTACCCGTGAGTTGTGTGCTCGATCTGTTCTGTCCAAGCCTTGAGTTTGTTAGTTTGGTTAACTTACCCCGCGAATTGTGTGCTCGGTCTATTTTGATTCTACTTAGTAAATTATTTCACTTGGATTTTATTCTAATTAATTTTTCTCAATGTTTGAGATTTGTTATTGAAAATTATTTATTGACTTTAATGTTTTGTCATATTTTTTAAATGAAGTTTATAATAACCATGATTTAGAACAATTATATTTTAGAAATAATTATATATGCTTGTTATATTTTTTCCATGTATTTTTATTTAGATTTAGAGTAAAGCCCCATTTTGGTCCTCTAAAGATATAAGTGTCATTACTTTGATCTTCCAAAGATTTTTATCATCAATTTTGTCCCTGAATATAAAAATTATCAGCATTTTAATCTTTCAAAGATATTAATTTCAATTTAATTCCTCAATGATCAAAAAATATCATCAATTTAATTCCTCAATCATTGAAATTTTGTTAATTAGTTCTTATTGGTACACAAAAGGATGATTTTAATGATACTCTTTAAATTCAGGGATTAAATTGTTGACAAAAATTTTTGGATAACCAAAATAGGATTTACTCTTAATTTTATTTGCTACCTAATATTTCAAAAATTATTTTTTTATTACTCAATGAAAAACTTGTGACTCTGCTTGTCCCGTTTCTAGTGTAATGGCTATTAACTGTTTATTAAGTTTTAAACCCACTCAAATTGTGGCTATTTTTTTTTCAAATAAGGACAAAGAAATTGCTTCTGATTTTATTCCATTAGTTTGATCAAGGGAGTCTACAATTGTTTTGTGAGTCCGATATATTGTGCTAGTTAGAAAAAGAGAACAACAACTATACAATGGGTGTACCAAGTACTCAAAATTGTCATTTTTGGTGAAATTATATCACATAAAATGCTTGTGTGGAATGAGGGACAAGCCAATGTCGATGGCTCTAGAACTATTGCATGATGCCTTTGAGAGTGCAAAGATTCCTTCTTCATTATATGAGGCCAAGAAAAGCATCCACAAACTTGGCCTAAATTACACTAAGATAGATGCATGCCCTAACAATTGTATCTTGTATTGGGGTAGTGATAAAGAGCAATCATGCAAATATTGTCACGCATCTTGATGGAAGCCAAGGTCTAAGGGAGGTGTGAATAATGAGTCTATTAGTGGGAAGAAGTGAAAACTAGTGTTTGCAAAATTTCACTCTACTTTCCATTAAAACCACGACCGCAAAGATTGTTTATATTTTCTAAGATATGAGATGGCATGTTGTGGATGATAACAAAGATGGCCTATTCAATGCACCCTCAATTTGCTTTTGAACTACGGAATGTATGCTATGGTTTAGCTACTGATGGTTTCAATCCCTAACATGTAATGCAAAATAAAAATGTGATGCAAAATAAAAATGTGCACCCCCAAACTTAAAACTAACATTGTACTCAATGTCAATTCAGTATATCATAGGATTAAAAAGCAACCCAGTATTAGTCCAAATCATAAGCAATTACAAGAGAGAGATTTTGAAAAAATTAGAGGTACTCTCTTTTGAAGCGTGCCATCACTTGAATCACTTGCATTCCCTTCTTGTGCCTTTTTGCCATTATTAGTCTTAGGATTAAGCTTGAGAAGTGCCTAAATAAAAGAAAGAAACAAATTAAATACTACTAAAAGAAACAAAGAAACTTAATGAAATTAAAGAAGAAAGAAAAAAAAAGAGAAAGCTTGGGTTGCCTCCAAATAAGCGTTAATTTATGGTCATTAGCTTGACCCTCATAGAAAGAAAATAAAAACAAAGAATATAAAAGCAAACAAATAATAGAATAGAGAAAAAATTAAAAGGTTAAATTAAAGAAATAAAAATGTTTAGATTAATCAAATCACTAATTGTATCAATATCAACACCGATCGGAGGCAATGGCACCCAAAACTTGTTGAGGTTCCACAAGTGAACGGATCATACAAGTAATAAAATAAAGATCGTTCTCACGAGAATTAGGTTGCATAGAGAAAAATGTTTAGATTAAAAGGTTAAATTAAAGAAATAAAAATGTTTAGATTAATCAAATCACTAATTGTATCAATATTAACACCGATCGCAGGCAATAGCGCCAAAAACTTGTTGAGGTTCTACAAGTGCACGGATCATATAAGTAATAAAATAAAGATTGTTTCCATGATAATTGGGTTGAATACTAAACTATAACAACTTTAATGATCCAAACTTCGAATTTGAATAAATAATCTAAAGAAACTATGAATATTAAACTAATTACTAACTAACAATAAAAACAAAAGAACACTAGGACAAGGGTTTCAATACATCCAATTGTAATGAAAGATTAAGACTTTCTTTATCATGATTTATTAAGTTCTTCAAGATGAATTATCCTAATTTGTCTTTTACCCTCTCTGAAGACCTAAATGAGTATTTTAATTAAATTAATCTCGTTCTTATAACCATTAACTTAATTAAAACTCATTATGTTCCTTGATAATTCATTAGTCCTCATAAGATTAATCTTATCTCTAGGCATTAATTCTTAAGTTCAATTAATAGAGTTCTAAAATCTGGCTTAATCTTTCGATTTTCACTCAAATGTTTTAGATCAAGTATACATGATTACCAACATGCAACAAACATTAAGGACTATTAATGAATCAAGAAATATCAATTTACCATTGATAAAGAGAAGAATCAAATCAATCCATAACAAAAAGAAATAGTTACATCCCTATCCTAGAAATAAGAATATTAGCCATTCATGGTTGTAAAACAATCCATGAAATAAAAGAAATTGAAAAACAACATGGAGTAAATTCAACTAGAAAATAAAAGAGAAGAAAGAACTAGATGAAGAATGGTGTTGAATCTCCTCTTAGTTGCCCTTCAATCCTTATAGCTACTCTTCTTCTTGGTTCTCGCATTCCAATCCCCCAAAATTCAGAACTCCTCCCTTTTTATCTTAAACTTTTAGGTCTCCTTTTCTTTTAAGTCTCTCATTCGTTTAGTTTTTTAGTTTACTTATATTTTGAGCCCATTTAGGGTTGATTAAACTCTTTTTTAAGCTTAAATTCTAATACTTTTAAAATTACACATGAAAACATAAAGAAAACTAAAAATAATAAAAATCTAAATAAAACTAATAAAAAATATATAAAAAACAAATAGGTCAAATATAAAATATGTATAATTTTACAACACATCAATGGTTTAGCCACTGATAGTTTTAATTCTTTTGGAAATTTGATTACCAATTACAGTATTTGGTTGGTGATCCTTATTCCATACAATACCCAACCTTGGACGTGTATCGAACAAATTTTCTTTATCCTTTCAATAATCATTGCGGGTAAGCGAATGTCTCATAATGATATAAATGTTTACTTACATCATTTAATACAAGAGTTGAAGGAGTTATGAGTTGATGGTGTAAAAACGTTCGATGTTCTAAATATGAATTGTTCAAATTGGTAGTCGCACTAGTGCGGACAACTAGACACTTCAATTATGGGGGATGGTTTGGTGCGGAATACAGAACCTTTTTTGTAGATTACGTACTTTATGGATGCGTGTCCATGCCTGCATTTGTTTCTGTTTTTACTCTTGCGGCTTGAAGCCTAGTTGCCAGTTTGATTCACTGTTCAATTTGTCATGAGAATTGTAATATGTTACAATATGTTTCAAACCCAACTATATGTGGCGACACTTGAAATTGTTAAAACGTGATGCTCGATTATGGAAGCTTCATGATACTTTGTTTTGGAGTGGGGTTATTAAATGCACCTAGGAGACGTCTAGACTAGCAGTGGGGACCTGGCTGCTGTGGGCTTGGCGAGAGAACTAGTCAAATGACCCTAAACAAGTATAAGGTAGGACAAGTACAGGCATTTACGTCTTGGTTGGGCTAGATTGGTAGGTGCCCAATAACCTGGTAAGCTAGATTACGTAGGCGCTTATCTCCTGGTTGAGCTAAATTGGCAATGCCCATTGACGTGGGTGCAAGGCCATTTATGAAGTTAATTTGGTAGGTGCTGAGTTATATTAGTATGAGAGTAGCTTGCCATATAGAATCCTTAGTGTTTAGAGAGTTAATGATATGTTGGAGTTATTGGACGTGTTGAAGTTAAGATTTTAAAAATTGAACTGATCATTATCTTAATAGAAGGATTTATCACAATTTAATAATTTAATGATTGAATTAGAATTAAATTAATATATAATTAAATATAAATTTATATCTTTATATTTTAAAAAAATTAATATTTATATTAATTCAAAATTATATACATATTTTTTTTAAATAATACATTGATTATATACGCAGAGACACATATATGAGGTTTTTAATATGAATCTGAACTAATCTTTTTGAGTAAGATTTTCCAATTCTTTCATTAATTCAAATTGTTGGCATTTATGAGATAAAGTTGAAATAGTTAAACTGGCATCCCTTTCGAAGCCTCTTGATATAAAAACTACAAGCAATTAAAAGGAACCCAATTTTGAGACAATTTGGGTTTTGTTTAAAGCCACAAACTAAGAAACAAGTTTACGTTAAATATACAATAATGTGCCATATAAGCAAAAAGCTTTCCTAGAGCAGTGGCAACATAAGCATAGAGTGAACGTGATGCTGACCTGAGCTTGAGCAGTAACTTTAAAGAAAATTTTATGAAGTCATCACTTTTTTTTTATTTAAATAAAATGAATAATTGATAAAAAAAATTTTAAAAATTTAAGATTAGTATGTGAAATAAAATTAAGTTAGAGAGTTGGTTAATATATAAAAAAGGATAAAAATTTAATTCTATTATACCCTTAATATATCAATTCTAGAATGATTATTTTAAAATTAATTGTGTAAATTAATAATATCTAAATATTTATTTTATCTCATAAAATTAAATAAAAATATTATAAGACTATCAATGAATTGAATTAAAATATTTATATAATAAAAAATAATAAATTAAATAAAAATATTTATAAGATTGGCTTGCTTAAAGTATTTACGTATCTACAATTGAAGAATTAAAATCTCATAATTCGTTTAAAAAATAATTATAAGTTAAAAGATTTTAATTAAAATTAAAAATGATATAAATTAAAAAATGATAAATAAAAAAATAAATACTTGATTGATTAATTGATCATTAATAAATCTTTATAAAATTAAGTCATGAATTAACTATAAAATCATCTTCAAATAAGTTATTAGGAATACTTATTCTTTAAAATTTTTAAATATTTATTTTTAAATTTTAAAAAAAACACGATAACTCAAAAATAAACTATAATCAAACAAGGAGAAAACACGTGTGAATTGAAAAGAACTCTTTACTTTATTCTTGTTTGTATTTATTCATTCTAATCCAATGATGACACTCACGTAAACCATTAACACATTAAAAGCAATAATACAAGGAAATAAATGAATTAAGTCATGAAGCATGAACCAATACATATAATCTAACAATTTAAAAACCTGAAATATGCTTTTTTTTCTTTTATTTATTACCATTTCCATTGAAAAATTATTATTTGCAAATATTGAATTACGTAAAAGAAAGTATCAATTGAGTAGGAGATCAGAAAAGGTGAAACGGATTATTCTCCGAGACGTTGTCTCCATCATCTATCATAATTCATTAGCCACCAATTATGGATTGAATTCGTACACCCCACTCTTTCTCAATTTAACTTCTTCACATACCACTATCTCCTTCATTTTTATTATTTTTTATTTTTTGATTCTTCTGTCATTGTCCCAAAGAAAAGTAGTGTTTTCATTTAGGCGTGACCGGCTGTTGATGACCGCAAATGTATGGATAGTATAAATAATAAAATAAAATATCATTTTTTTAAAGATTAAAATTAAGTACTGAATTAAAAAAAATTAATTATTTAAATTAATAAAATAATCTAAACAATTTAAAGAAAACTAAAATATTAACTAAAATTGAAAGCAAAAAGTAAAAACTAATGAATTGAACTAAATGAATTGAGATTCTAAGATTCAGGGTATCATTAAAACTTTCTTAATTAATATTGATATTGGTTATGAAGGTGAATTATACTAATGTAATTTAGTTTCTTCTTTCGAATCCAAAAGAATGTATTAAAATTAAGATAATATCTACTTTTGTAATACTATATTAATTAAAACCTGTTCAATTATTAAAAATTCTAACACTTAGTTTCTTCTTTCAATCCTTCACTCAAATGTCTAAGATCATGTATATATAGAATCTTATATGCAACATGCATTAAAAATGCTAACAATTAAATCAAAAGTAAATATCTTTCATTAACTAAGAAAAGAATTAAATCAAATCACATCATTGATGAGTTACTTCCCTAATCCTAGAAATAAAAGGATTAGTCTCTCATGATTGCAAAGCAATCCATGAAATACAAGCAACAAAGAATAATATAGAATAAATTTATCTACAAAATAAAAGTGAAGAAGAGACTAATGAAAAAGGGGTGTTTAATCTCTTCTTCGTTGCTCTTCAATCCTTGTAGCCACTCTCTTTCTTGGTTCTCTGTGTTAAATTTCTCCAAATTCTCCAAAATCTCTTGTTTACTCTCATTGGTTCTCTTTTTATAGTCACATTGATTATCTACTTGCTCAAGTAAGTGACCAATGGGCCACAACTCTCCTCATACAAGACAATATCTTCACTTGATTATAGAATCTCTTTTGGATTATATATGCAATCAAAACAAAATTAACATTAAATCAATGTCAAATATACTCCAAATCTTTAATATCTAACTAATTCTGTTTCAAATCTTTAATATACTGTAAGATACCACAATCAATTAGAAAATAATTAATGATATCACAAATTTATTAAAATTAATTTAATTCAAAAATATAATAAAGCCATTTTTTATATGAAAAAAATGTAATTTTATATTATTATCACAACCCTCAATCAACTTATTGCCAATCCCTAACAATAAAAGCGACATAAAAAACAAAACCCAAAGTCAAGATATCTCAAACCAATTTAATTAAATCCTTTTTTTTTCTCAACTTAAGAACATCAGTCACGTGCCCAAAATACCAAAATTGTCACAAAAATTTCAGCCATCATCAAAACTCATGTGTGAATAATCTAACTACTACGAATATAGACTTCTTGTCTCAAAATATCATAATTAGAATCCTTATTAAATAACACACTTCAACAATATAAATCTCACAAGTAGTACTCTCAACAAGAAAAGTCACTTAGAGATAAGGTGTATCACTCACAGCAAGTATATGTGAGTGGAGTAGTGGTAATAAAAAATCTCACATATAAAATATATAGAAAGAATGCTCAATATCAAGAAAAATAAATATGATCAATGAAAGGATGCCAAGAAAATATTTAATATCACACCTTCAAATCAGTCATGTACAATGAAAGAAACTATGCAATCCCTTAAATCAAATAGAACTTTATTAGCTTGTAACGTTAGGGCAAAGGTAAAAACATCAAAGCTAAAGGGTAATAGTGAATACCAAAAGTGTTTCAAGAATACTTAAATGCTCATTTTTTTTTCACTTTGATTTCAACATCTCCTTCTCTTTTTTTTTCTCTTTTTTTTCACTTTATTTGCCGACTTTTATAACCAACAACTATATATATATATATATATATATATATATATCATCATTTTTCCATTCTTTTTTTTTCTTTTTCGCTCTTTTATTTTTTTCTTTTTCAATTTTTGTAATTTCTCAAAATTCTCTTCATATCACCACATAGTGCAATAATGCTTCTTTCTTGAAGCACTTGAGAAAGGGTTAAGAAAGAAAAGGCTTAATAAACAAGCTCAACAAGGGAACTAGTTGCAATATGAAAAAAATAAACATATTATGTTAGGGCTCAAAATAAGAAACATGACCTAATATCATCTCTTAGGGAGTTACATAACTCTACCAATTTCCATGACATCACATACCAGTGCGATATAAGATTTTTCTTTAGCCAGAACCAATAGTAGTGACAATGAAACGATCCAATGAAAGAACAAAAAATTATGAGCATCCAACAAAAAATAATTGGAAAGTCAAGAAAATACTCTCACAATAAAAATAAGTGGCTCAAAACTCACAAGGTTGAAAATTGCATCCATACGCTCACCTCAAGATCTCTAATTATTTCAATTTTTCAACAAAGAAGCTTGAACACATAGTTATGTGAATATGCAATAAATTGAGTAATGATAATAGTAAAAATCTTTCACACAGTAATAGCATATTAAAAACATGACTGAAATCTCAGATAATTCTCATCCCTAATCAAAACCAAATATTGTCCTTAATATTTAAAAATTAAATCAACTGATGAAATAATCAATAATTTGTATCAAAATAATTATTGAGACAAAAAGAATATAAGATAATGGAAAAGAGTCACGTATTCTACAAGAGAGGAGACAATAGGGAGCGACAATCATTGTTAGCAAAAATACACATATAGCAGCGACTTTAGTAAGTCGTTTCTGTAGGATTGATTTATCCCAGATCTAACCAAGTTGCTGCGAATACTAGACCTATGCCAGTGACATTTAAAAGTCGCTACTATAAGTGCGGTATATCCTAGCGACATTTTCTACCGCTGTGATAGGTCTAATATATGCTGGCTACATTCTCTACCGTTGCGATAAGTTTGATATATGGCAGCGACCATTTTTGTTGTTGGCATAAATCTAATATATGCCAGCGGCGACATGTTTTGTCGTTGCGATAAGTCACTAAAGGAATTAAGATATTAGGCATTGGCTTTTTCCCAACGACCCTTTGCTTGTAAGTAAAAAGATACATGTATCAATGATTTGTGTGAGCTGCTGGGATAGAGTTACTCGTTGGGAAAACTAGAAGTATGCAATACCAGCGACATTGGGATTCATTGGGAAAACATTCTTTTGCCAACGACATCTGTAGTCGCCGCCGCTAGTTGATAATAAGCTTCCGCGTGTTCATTTCGTTTTCGCGCCTTCTCGAAATTTCTCAGACCCTTTCCTCACTTGCTAGAGAAACCCTTGCTCCCTGAGAAACTCCACTAAGTAATCGTTCAAAGTCATTCAAACTCGACCAATCATCAAAGCTCCAGAGAATGGCGTCATCATCGAAGCTCCAGAGATTCTAATCTTCGAACTCCATTAAACTTTGTGGGTTCTCTTTGTGCGTCAAAGTCAAAGTCATCAAAGTCGGTCCTTTTTGTACGTTATTTGCTTTTTAACTCTGCATTTTGTAACCTTCAATCGATGCCTTCGATCAATTTTGCAATGTTCTTCAATTATTTTTCCAATTTCATTTTCTGGTTTGCTTCACAGTTGCATTTCCCTCACCTCATGATTCACAGTTGCTCTGCCTCAGGTACTGCATCTGTGATTTTCTATTTTCCAAGTCTGTGTGTGATTACAAAATTTATGGATTGTTGCTCTGCATCTTCATTGTCTCTTTTATTGTTTTGAATTTATGGATTTTTTTTTCTTACTACAATAAACTGGCTGTTTACATTGGATGAAGATCTTTCTGGCCTTGGTTGTATCCCTACAAATTAAAAGCCACTTGGTGTGTGTGTGCTTTTTGGCGTGTTGCACGTTATGGGGTAGAAGTTTTGTAAGACTCCAGTTGTTCATATTAGTGTGCATGAAAATTACTAAATGCAGTTCTTTAAATTTAGAGATGTAGAATAACCTGTATTAAATAAAATTGAAAAAATGGTGGAAAAGTAATGCTGAATTATCAAGAGTTTGTCGTGTTGATTGTATTAGCAAATTCAAGTCTTCGTTAAGTGTTGGTCATTCTTTTTTATTTTGGATTATCCTTGAAGACTTGCTTTCTAGTTTGCTTATTTGCAGACAAGACTACGAATAAAGGTAAGGATAATTTTACTTACATTAGTTTTAATTGATAGCAACTTCCATTAAGTTCCCTTGGGATGTGTGCTTTTATGTTAGATTGTTCGTATGCTGTTCAAGTTCCTTCATATAGTTTAGATATCATATACTTTCTACCTGGATTTCTTTTAAGCTTTGGTGATGCTATAGTCTTATGCATTATTATATCACTGTGCTGATGCTTCTTAATATTATTTGGGTTTTGATTATTGAAACATTCCCATTTGTCTAATTCTAAATTTTAAAACTCTAATTAGTTCTAATAGTCGTTTATTTATTATCGGCTGTTTATTGCCCTATTTGATTTTTAATAATTTTGTTGTGCTGTCCAAATTAAAGAGAGTACTAAAAGTTACCTAGGAGAAATAAGAACTAGTAGAAATGCCTAATGGAATAGTGACATCTTAATAGTAGTAATTTAGTAATTTTGAATCTGTGAACAGGAACATTTTTATCCAGTGAAAAATTAGAAAATAGTAATTATCTTAAATTGATTATTGAATCCACTGATATGTTTCTAGTCATGTTAAAATTTAATTAAATGAGAATAGCATAACAAAATTAATAGAAAGTGACATGTATAAAAACTAACCAATTAAGGCATGACATGTGGGAAGCATGTCATTGGATGAAAATTGGCCAATGAAAGAGTAACACGTGAAGGCCTAGGATTGGCTAGGAAATTGGCCAATTAAATAATGACATGTGGTGTCATGTGATTGGCCAAGAATTGGCCCATAGACTTGTGATACTTGGAGGCCATCCATTGGTCAAGAAATTAGCCAATGACATGGTGACACTTGGAAGCTCACCATTGGTTAGAAAAAGCGATCATTATCTAATTAGAGTAACCAAACTAGTTACTATTTAATTAACCTCATTTAGTTGCCATCTAACTAAATTAGTTCAAATTGAACTAGAAGCCATCATGAATTTGGTAAGTTTAAGACCAAAGACTCAAATTTGATTAGCTTGCCTAACAAGACAAATTAGCTTAGTTAATAATGAACAAACCAATTAATTCCCTAGGCATCCTTAAGCTCACGGCCATATGGAAGTAAAGAGAGAAAAGAAAAAAAAAAAAGAGAGAGAGAGAGAGAGAGAAAGGAAAGGGAAGCCATAGCTCACGGCCAAGAGAAGGGGGAAGGAGAAGAGAATGAGAAAAAGAGAAGAAAAAGAGAAAATCAAGCCCAAATCAATAGCCAAGTTGATCTACAAGAGGTAGGAACTCAAACTCTTTCTTTTCTCTTAGAAAATCAATAGGTTTCATGGTGTGTCACTTTTCTTTTTGATGCTTGAAATTCCATCTCTTTTGGGGTTTAAGCCTGAATATGGGTGATTTATAGCAAGACCATTTAGTTTTATAAAGTTTGTGAGCTTGTTTTCAAGTGGATGGTGATTCGTCCCTTTGTTGCCATAGTTAGGGTTTTGTTTGAATGATTTTATCCATGGCTTAATCTTGATGATTATGTATGGATACAAACCCCATGAAGTGATATAGAAATGTTTTATGTGTTATTTGTGCTAAAATTACTCAAAATCATGTGTTGGATACTTACGTGGCTCACGGCCATACTAGGGTTCTATTAAGAGAATTTGTGATTTACTTGATTTAATTTAGATTGTGTTAATTAATTATGGGTTCAAGACTTTTATGGTATATAGATATTTAATCATGGTTTCCTATGTTTAGTTGCCTTGAAAAACACCTTAAGGCCTTATTGAACATACACGGCCATGTAGGGTTCAAGAGGAAGACTTTGTAATTTCTAATTTTAAATTGAACTTCATTAAGAAGAAGTAAAAGTGAGTTCCTTATAGTATTTTGATGATGCTCTAAGTTCAATTATAAGTAAGTAGCTATAAACTAATTAGATGTAACCCTTAGATGTGTCACGGCCTTAGAGTATATCATTGGAAAAAATGTGAGATGGTGAATAATTAGGGAAATATATAGACCTTAAGAAGATTTTAACATGTTTCCCTTAGAGAAAGTTGAATTAGAAACCAATGGTACACCTTTAACAAGCCCACAGCCATATTGAATTTAAAAGAGATTAGTGTGATTAGACCTAGATTTAGTGACCATTGGGTGATCTAGGGTCTCCCTATTGCATTTTCAAATAAAATGTGAAAGAAAAACCCTAGAGGCACTAGATTTGGTGCACAGCTATGTTAGAGAGCCTAGGGCCATTAGTGGTTTTCATAGGAAATGGTATGAAAATCTTATGTTGAATGACAACCAATGATATGCCATTAAAAGTTTGGCCTAGGCTTATGAATTTGAGATAGAATGAATGGTTAGAGATTTAAATCTCGTTAGTGGATGCAAAATGAAAGCACTAAGTATCTCTAATTCACATTCAAGTTAATTGCATGCTCCCTTTAATTCAAGTGAACGAAATAATGAAAGCTTGGAAATGATCCTAAAAGTAAAGAAAATAAATAAGAGGTAATCCGGAAAGATTAAAAAAGAATTTCTAATAAGATATCATGGAAAAAAGGTCCATGAGAAGTCTTACATGTGTCTATGGTCCACTTTGTGGATATGTTGAGTGGAATCCATCAAAAGGGTGTGGTATGGCCACTTATATTAGGGGATGCCTTATGTCAAGGGAGAATTCTCAATTATGTAAAATTGTCATGGCTATAGTTAATGATTATGTTATGGGACCATATAGGCAAAGATGATTGAAGGAGGGCCACGCCCTAAGTAAAGTTTCTGTGAGCATGTAATTAATGAAAAAGATATCATGAGGTAAATTGTTGTAGATTATCCATATTCTGATTGTTTACTACCTATAAAACTATTTTTCTGTATATTATACAGCTAGAAATGTCATTTTTTTAATTACTGTTTTTAAATCTATTTGAGTGTCTACTGAGAAATTATATTTCTCATCCTTATTATATGTGGTGATTCCAAAGTCTCCAGCTGCAAACTGACGATGAGGATTTTTGTGTTCCTTGTGATAGATGTTAATTTAGTCTATTCACCGGAGCATGATGTATTTGAGTTAGTGATTCAAAATGTTACTTATCGATGGTTTGTGTGATAGTTTGATGACTATGTGGCATATTAGCATGAGTGTAAAGTGGGGCCGCTTCTTAGAGTTAAAGGGCTTGACTCTTAAAGCACTTATGAAAAGGATACAAAATACAAGGCCACGTTAAATGTGTCATTGATTAATATGACATACGATGGTACTGAGATCTTATGTGTAAGCTGTGCACACTTGATCATATGAATTAGATGGTTCAAAGCTTGTCTACCATTTAATTCGGATTAGTGGATCCCATGGCTTACTAAGTAAAGGTTCAAATTGCAAGATATCTTTATCTAAAGCATAAGATTTTCAGAATGATAAGGATTTGGTTTCATTTTAGAATGGTGGGGGATTGTTGGTAATTTCCAAAAGAAATGGAACAGAACGAAGAAATGATGAAACACGGCCACATGGCCGCGTGAAACCACAGGGCCAAGCCATGTGTTATGAGTGAACAATACCGCACCGCCATGTGAAATCACACAGCCTTGCGGTACTGGTTGGGCGGTGATTCGTGCAGAAACAACCGCATGGCCGTGCCATGTACCTCTCGGGACTGCATTTTATGCACTGTGAATGAGTGCTGCACGGTCGTGTGATATCATACAGCCAGTGTCTTTCAGTTTTGAAATTTTCAATTCCAAAAAATGGTGTTTGTTCATGGAAATCCTTCATCCCAAGAGTTGTATCTGATCATAAAGGGATGTTTACAAATCTAGAAAAAGACTTGAATCACCCATAATCAAATATGATCAATTCTAGAATTTCAGTCTCCAAAAGATTTCCAATCAATTCATGGTTTCTTTTTGTGTGCAGAAAAGAAAACAAGAAACTATTATTCTATAAAATACCATCATTGTCTTTGGCTTGGTATCGGAAGTGCAAAACGAATTAAGTGTTCTTCATTGTATTTTGCAGGAAATATTACAGTAACCATTTTGCATCCATAAAATAGAATCTGGTGGGGCAAATTGAGTCTAAAGGAAGGTGCTCTGTGCACGCCCTGAAGAATCTGCGCACAGCTTTTCTTTCCTTTTGTAGAAGTATCCTCCAAAGTCTTCCCCAAGGGTCATCTTCTTTAGAGATCACCACCAACAACAACAACGAATTTTTTGTGTTCTTTTTGCATTATAGGAAGGTACCAATTTTTGTGACTCGTGATGATATAAATGGGTAATCTCCATGATGCCTCAGCTTAATTTTGCTTGATGTTATTTGGATAATCAGGTCTGAAAGTCAGGTTAATAGCAACTCTTTTTTAATTTAAAAATTAAAAAGTTGTTAATAATAAGAAAATATTTAAGAATTGATTAGTTATGTACTGCTACAGAGTAGTTCTTAAGAAAGCTGACCACCCGCAGACTTTGGGGTATATCTCAGGCTACAAAACTCCAATTAACATGAAACTTGTTGAATTTTGAAGTTAAGATATAGGGTATTTAGTAGTTTAAATTTCAGAATTTTTACCTTTTTCCTGTGTTCCCAGCAGTGGCTTGAAGTCTAGCCATTTTCACAACTGTTTGGGCTCTTTTGAGGGGTCAAATGGCCTCCTTTGCTCTTGAAAATTGGTACGCAAGAAGATGAATACAATGGGACTAAACGTATAAAATTTTAAGAATTTTGGTTATGTATAACTCAATTAAATTTACTAGAGAAGTCAGATATCAATACTTGAACTGATGCTAATCTAGCTATGCTTGCATAGAAATTTTCTATAAGAGCTTCTAGTATGCTCCCAGTGTTAATGAACAAGTAGTACTCTATCTAAATAGTCTTATTTCTTAATAAAAGAATAGACCTTTTAGATCTTTCGACTACATATGCTCTATTTTCTAATTCTGAAATGAGTGTTGAAATCTTATTTAATGTACAGATTTACCTTGGAAACAATTGAGTGTTGAAAGCCATTTTCTTACACAAGCATTAGAAATATTAATTTCTATTAAGGTAAGTTACTCACCTTGATCTTATGGATTTAGATTTATTTTAATTGTAGATGTTTAATGAATTTATTCTTGATATGGTTATGGTTGATGAGGTCAGATCTGATTCTGAAATTTGCTACTGTTATGGAATTTTTTTACCAGACAAATGAGAATGTAAAATTCTAGATTTTTACTATGTTATAGTTCAATATGTTGTGGATATTCCTGTAAATTTTCGTGGTCAATGATTAAGTGTAGCTATGCTAAATGAGAAGGTAAAGATGCTTGGACAGATTGGGGTAACAGCAGAATTAAGTAGGAAGACCTCTTAGAATAAAGATGCTTCCTCGGTAAGTATGTAATGATTAATTTACTGTCTTGGATTTCTTATTAGTCTCTGTATTTTAGGAATTAGTATGTGATCTGATTAATTGGTTCTCATCTATCAAATTTTTTAAGGTCTAAAATATTAAATTGACTAGTCAAGAGTTTTATTGGCTAGTTATAAATTCAACCAATAAAAAATGGAGCTAGATAAGATGTTAAATAACTAGTCCGAGAGAAAAAAAAGGCCCTCTATGTAATTCTAATCCCTCTGCCATATAGAATGAGTGAGTGCAGATTTAACTCATTATAGAGAGTGGTATGTTAGATAAGCAGCCTAAAGTAGGAAGAAAACCAGACCTTGCTGCCCCAATTATGCAACAAACAGAACATGCTGTCAAGCCATGTTCTGATGCACAATGACCCTATAACTAGTGGGACTGGGTTCTCTAGGAACCACCTAAAATTCTAATCTTTTTACCCTAAAACAGTTGCATCTTAGCTATTAGAAGTAACTAGAATGGGGTCAATTGGACCTCTATAGCCCAAGTTATACAGCCAAGACTATAGGCTGTCAGGACCTGACTTATGCAGAACTTAAACTATCTTCAAAATAAAACTGGTAAACCATAAGAGTAAAAATTCTGTAAATTTTTCCCAAAATAGTCCCTTCTCTCAGCTTTCTAAGAGAACTGACCGCATGTCAATTGGATTCCTAGAACCCAAGATATGCATCTTAGAACCCATCAATGGTACTAAAATCAATAGTTGCCTCTGCCAACCACTCTAAGGACTTACACTTCTGTGATTCCAGAAAATACAGCATTTAACATGAGGTTAGTCCCATTTGAAAGTTAAGGTATGGAACTAATATGAACTAAAATTTCATAATTTTCGCATGTCTATGTCCGTCCCAGCTTTTATCTAAAGTTTGGTGAAATTCTGCATAACTTAAATTCTGGCACCATGGGTTCTAAGATGCATATCTTGGGTTCTAGGAATCGACGGATATAGACATGCGAAAATTATGAAATTTTAGTTCATATTAGTTCCATACCTTAACTTTCAAATGGGACTAATCTCATGTTAAATGTTGTATTTTCTGGAATCACAGAAGTGTAAGTCCTTAGAGTGGTTGGCAGAGGCAACTATTAATTTTAGTACCATTGATGGAGTAAGATCTTTTTGGCATGGTAGGTATTAATAATTACTTGATGTTCTTGCCTTGGACAAGGAAAGGGTGTAGGTGTATCGAGATTAATGCTGCAATTGGTTCAATAAGGAATAAGGATGCATTAGAGCTAAGGCAGCACGTACAATATGGTCAAGTGCTGCTGTCCATGGACCAAGGGAAACTTATTTGCCATCAATACTTTTCAGTTTCATTAGTATTTTAACTTTGGATTTAGTCAATACATGCTTGCACTAGGAGTTTCTAGTTGTTATATTATAAGCAGTTGCTATGAGTTTTTAACTTGATTTTGTATTGAAATCTTGCAGGCCAACTAAGCCAGTGGTGAAGTAAGCCAGTGGTGAAGTTGCAACTGAGTTGAGTGTAGGTATATCTAACTTGATTTAGAAGCAATGTTATGTACTGTAAAAAATCTTGTGAACTTTGGCTGTTTTGTCATTTGATACTTTGGGCTTGTGGCTGGCATGAAGTCTTAATTGTGGCAGAAAAACATGGAAGTCTTGATTCTTTGGATTTTGTTGGACCTCACCGAAATTAGATATTGAGAAGTTGTCACCTGCTAGTTGTGTTGGCTTTTTAAAGACTTCTAGTTATTATAGTAGCTTCTAGGATCTTAATCTGATTTAATCTTCTGATTGGAAATGTGTTCTTCTTAAGCACTTCAAATAGTTTGGTTTCCACCTTTTTTTGTTGCAAGATTGGATTTCAGCAGAATGAATTTATATAAAATGCACTCCAGATGAATAGATTTCAGCTCATTTTATTTTTAGTGTATCTATTTGTTGCAAGACTAAGACCATTTATGCAGCAAATATTTAAAATTGAAATTTGTTGGTTTTCAGTTCTTTAAACACTTTATTTATTAATGATCTTGTATTCTCTTGTTTAATAGCATATATGCAATTTATTTATTGGGTTTTATTAAATTTGGAAGATTAAATTTTATGTAATTTTTATTGAACCAAATTAGGAAAATCTTTGATTGCTTTCCATTTTTATTGATATTTAAGATATTAGAAGTTTTACTTGATCTCTTAATGATCATATGATTGAAAACATAGTTGGTATTGTATAGTTTATAAAAATCGAATTACTAAATATGATTAATATTAATTATACAAAATAATGTTAATATTAATTATAAAAAATAAATATTTTATTTTAATATAAAATGTAATATTTAATAAAAAAATGATAATATAAAATCAGTAAAAGGCCTTTCACAGCGGCTTGGTTGTCGGGAAAAGCTTACAAAAATGTGGTTATGGCTTATAGCAGCGACAGATGTCGCTAAGTAAAGAACTTATAGCAGTGATTATTGTCACTAAGAAAATGTAGCTTATAGCAGTGACATTTGTCACTGAGACAATTAACTTATAGCAGTGATATTTATTGTTAAGAAAAGGTTCTTACAATAGCGAAAGGACCCTTGCAGTAGTATCTTCAAAAGTTGCTACAAAACTTTTTCCAACAGTGCTTATTGTCATAATATGTAACAACATTTTTGTTGTGGGGATAAGTATTTTTCCCTGTGATTTTGCACTTCTAGCAGTGATCAAATTCGTTGTGAAAAACTTTATACTTATAGTACTTGAAATTCTTAGCAATTACAAGGGAAGAAGAAAAGGAAAAAAAAAATTTAACCCTAAAAAATTATTAATAAAGAAATATAATAAAAATAAACTAAACTAAACAAGCAAATTAAGAAATAATTTTTTATTATTTTTTCAATTTTTAATTTTTATGTTGGCTCACATTATATTCATCTTTATACAAAAGTTTCAAATTCTGGGAGGTACTTAAGCCAATTCAATAAAACACTAACTAAAAATGAAGAATGCAAAATGAAAAATAAACAAAAAAATAAGAAACTAAATTAACATGCAATGCAAAGTGAAAATGTGAAGCAAAATAAATATGTGCACCCGTAAACTTAAAACTGACATTGTCCCCAATGTCAACTTGGTTAAAGCAATTCAATATCAATTCAAATCACAAGCAATTACAAGAGAGAAAATTAAAAAAAAAAAAAATAGAGGTACTCCCCTCTCAAGCATGCTTTCACTTGAATCACTTGCATTCCCCTGTTTTGCCTCTCTTCTCCAATCTTAATATCAAGATCAAGCTTGGAAAATGCCTAAGAAAGAAACAAAATTAAATCTACCGAAAGAAATCAATAAACATAATGAAATTAAAGGAAAAAGAAAGAAAAAGCTTGGGTTGCCTCCCCAGAAGCACTAATTTAAGGTCATTAGCTTGACTTATGCAAATCATGGTGGTGGTGGATCAGAGAAGGAGGAAAAGACTCCTTTCTCAATTTGTTCTCCATCATAGTATTCCCTCAGATAGTTTCCATTGACTTGAAATGTCTTATTCGAACTCTCAGCTCCTACTTCCACTACTCCGTGAGGAAGTATTTTTGTCACAACAAATGGTCCAAAAAATTGATTCAACCTGGTACTATAGTGAATGACTTTTTAACCAGGCTTAAATTCCTTCTTAATCTTGCCCCTGTTTTTCCATGTGACCTTGAGGTGATTTGATTTAGGAGGATCCACCTTGGAGTGTGAAGAAGGAGATTATATGCAATTAGTGGACTCCCCAGTGAGATACTCCTTGGCCTCAACTATTCCTTCAATAACATCAACCATTGCACAAGATTCACGATTAGATAGGTGCTGAGTTTGCTTAAAGATGCTGAAGGTTACCTTTTGATCTAGAATTCTCATAGTTATCTCCCTTTTCTCAACATCAATAATAGTTCTACCTGTGGCAAGGAATGGCCTCCCAAGAATAATAGGTATTTAACAATCTTCCTCCATACCAAGCACAATAAAATCAGTTGGAAAGATGAATTTATCAACCTTCACTAATACATTCTCAATAATGCCTCTATGATAGGTATATGATCGATCAGCTAGTTATAAAGTAATAGTAGTGGGCTTGACTTCCCTCAAACCTAGTTTTTGATAATAGAAAGAGGCATCAAGTTGACACTCTCCCCGAAGTCAGATAGGGCTTTACCAAAGAAGTGGTTACCAATGGAGAAAAGAATGGTGAAGCTTCCTGAATTTCTAAGCTTTAGTGGGAGCTTCTTTTGAAGGATAGCACTACACTCCTCAGTAAGTGCAACTGTTTCAAAATCTTTCAACTTCCTTTTCTTTGATAGAATATCATTCATGAATTTCACATAAGTAGGCATTTGTTCAAAGCTTCAGTAAAAAGGATATTAATATGAAGCTTTTTAAACACCTCAAGAAATCTTCCAAATTGCTTATCAAGCTTGGCCTTTTGATGTTTTGAGGGAAAGGCAAAGGTGGTTTATATGGAGGTCGAGCTACATATGGCTTCTCTCCTTTTCAGCAATATCATCAATCTTCCTCTCTTGAATCACTTCTTGCATAGGTATTGTGGCTTCTTCTTCAAATAAAGGCTCTTTGTTTTGATTACTAGTTTCTGGATTTTCAATTTGTTTGCCATTTCCCAATGTGATGGCCTTACAATGCTCCATAGGATTAGGTTGTGGTTGACTAGGAAGTTTTCCCACATCTTGCTTAGAAGAGCTGGCCAGTTGAGCAATCTGGTTTTCGAGGACTTTATTATGAATAGTCAATTGATCCATCCTTGAAGTGAGTTGCTTAATGTCATCTCCCTATTATTTTTGAACAACAATCATACTTTCCAACAACGCCTCCAATTTGGATTGTGATTCTTGAGATTGAGGCGAGAAGAATGGAGCTTGATTAGCAACTCTCTGCTGGAAACCTGGTTGTGGTTTATTAGAAGGTTAGCTTTGATTTTATTGACCTCCCTATGAGAAGTTGGGGTGATTCCTCCAACTTAAATTGTAAGTTCTAGAATATAGATTACCTTGACCTCCAAAATTGTTGACATAATTTAGATGCTCCAAAATTGACAATTTAAACTCAAATGTCCTCCACCACATAATTGACAAGAAGGGAATGGAGGTCTCTACAGCATTTGTACTAAACTTATCATTCTTTTGATTCAGAGCATCAAACTTGGCATTTATTAAACTCAAGGCATCAACGTCAAATACTCCAATCAATTTTTTATAAACTTCCTTCTCATTGGACCAATGATAATTATCGAAGGCCATATTTTTAATCAATCTGTGAGCCTCATCTGTCTGCATCAAGAGTGATTCTGATTTGACCAAGCAACCCATTATAAAATATTTGGATAATGAACCAATCAGGCATGTCATGATGGGGACATCTTCGCTTAAAATCTTTTTATCTCTCTCATCCTTCATAGAGGAACTCATCTTCCTTAAGAGAGAAGGTGGAGATGTCAGTTCTGAGTTTTGTAGCTTTACTAGGAGGGAAATACTTTGCCAAAATTATTGTGACAGATTATTCCATGTAGTGAATATACCGGGAGCCATAGAATGCAACTAGGCCTTTGCTTTGTCCTTAAGAGAGAATGGGAATAGCCAAAGTCTGATAGCATCCTCTGAGACTCCATTGATTCGGAATGTGTCATAAATATCCAAGAAGGAATTGTGATTGCTGCACCATCTGAATGAGAGAAGGTTTTAACTCAAAATTATTTGCAACAATTGGAGGTTTTGTCACACTTGACTGGTACCCTTGGGCATTTGGGGTAAGATAATCTTTGAGCAATTTGATTATTGTCTCCCATGTTGCTTTTCTCAATTCTTTACTGTTTCAATTCTCTTCTCAATTCAACAAGTGTCTTCTCAAATTCAGGGTCGAGTTCAAGCAAATCTTCTCGACTCCCAATCCTGTTCATATACCAGATATGCTACCTGAAAAGAGAAAATTACAGCAAAATAAATTAAACAAAATAAAAGGAAAGAAAAAGAAAAATATGTCTAGAGTAATCAAACAACCACTCATTCAATATTAAAGCATCGATCCCCGACAATGGCATCAAAAACTTATTGATGATCGCAAATATACAGATCATACAAGTAGTAAAATAAGATATCGTTCTCTCAGGGATTAAGATTGAGTACTGAACTAAAGAAATTTTAATTATCTAGACTAAAAAGCAATTTGAGCAATTTAAAAAAAACTAAATTATTAACTAAAATTGAAAGCACGAATTAAAAGCTAATGAATTAAACTCAATGAATCATGATTCTAGGATTTATGTTTCACTCAATCAAATAATTACAACTATCATTAAAACTTTTTTAGTTAAGGTTGATATCACTTATGAAGACGAATTATCCTAATATAATTCAATTTCCTATTTCGAGCCCAAAAGAATGTATTAAAATTAAGATACTATCAACCCTTGACTATGGGATCTCTTTTGGATTGCATGTGCATTCAAAACAAAATCAGCATCAAATTTGCTCCAATTCTTTAATATCCAACCAAATTAGTGTCATAGCTACTCCAAATCTTTAATATCTAACTAAATCTGTTCCAAATCTATAACATCCTGCAAGATACCACAATCAATTAGAAAATAATCAATGATATCACAAATTTATCAAAATTAATTTAATTTAAGACATAATAAAGCCTATTTTTTAAAAAAAATATGTAATTTTAAGCTATTGTCATCAGGTTCAACCAAAGCACAAAAATAGATTATAGTCATAGCATAAATAATACATTATAGGCATAGCAGAAACAATATTACATACTCATCCAATGGTCCTTAATGGAGCAATACGCATACAAATTGGACAAAATGAATATATGAAAGAAACAAAGAAGCTGCAACTAAAACTTATTGATCCAATGAGATGAAAAAGAAAGAACTATTTAAAACAACTAAAAAAAGAAAACTGCACCAAACTCTCAAGGAATGGCAAAACTTGAAAATCAAAGAAATTAGGCATAGAACCAGATTAAGAATAGACGAACCCCAAGCTTCCTCTCCACCCTCGGCTCCCTATAAGCCAATATAAAAAAGTCACATGATCAATGCATACTTAAATCATGGAGTTCAATATAGAAAAAGACATTTAAGAAGAATATTATGTGTGATGCGAACCTCGCCAAAAATAACGAGACCCGTCAACAACTTAGGTACCACGACCGTCTGCAATCAGATTTTTGGATGAAAAATCTTGACCCGTTACCTATGCAGAGGTAAGAACCTTGGTATGTTAAAGACGACACAAACGGTGGTAGAAATTCCATTTGATAAGTCGAATTGTGAACGCTACGGAATGATTCCGATAAGTTCGAATAGTTCTTCAAATAACTAAAGAGAAACTCTCAATTTTTGTAAATAAATTATGTTATTTCTTTCATTCATGTACGTCTTTAAATAAGGCTGATTATAATAAAGGAAAGTATCTGATTAAATCAATCAGCCTAACAAATAAAGGAAAGTATCTCGGCCTTAGCAAATAAAGGAAAGTATCTAATTAAATCAATCAGTCCTAACAAATAACGGAAAGTATCTAATTAAATCAATTCAGCCCCTAAACATGCATAGATTTGCTGCTGCAATTAGCCCCCAAATCATGTGGATTTACTGCTGCAATTAGGTTGGGTTTGAATCACATTGATGCTTCTTTGTTGAAAAGATGGGCTATGCTCAATGGAGCCGTAAATTTGATTTGAGACCAGATTTCTTGAATCAGCCCGTTGAGTGCTTCCTTTAATTTATTTACCTGAGCTCTCGTACCTGGGCCAACTGGGCACTTGGACCGAATCCTTTAATGTCTTAATTTCATTTGCATCATTCCCCTCCTCTTGAAAAGGATTTGTCCCTCAAATCATCACCTAAATCAAAAGGAGTCAAGCCAGTAACATTAAAAGTAGCACTAATATTGTACTCACCTAGGTAAATCCAGCTTATAGGCATTGTCATTGATACGCTCGATGACTTGAAAAGGACAATCTCTTCTCGGAAGTAGTTTGGAACGTCTTTGAATAGGAAATCTCTCTTTTTTCATGTGCAACCAAACCCAATCTCTATGTTCGAAAATTAGCTTATGGTGCCCCTTGTTTGGCTTGTTTTTGCATATTGCTGCTCCGTTCTCCGCTCGACATTGGGTCTTGCCTTGTCATGGATCTGTTTGAACAAATTTAGCTTTCTTTTCACCATCTAAATTCACATACTCAGACAATAAAGGTAAAGGAGATAAATCCAATTGAGTCAAAAGGGATTAAATTCATATACAATTTCAAAAGGTGAAAATTTAGTAGCAGAATGAACAGTACGATTAGTAAGCAAACTCGACATGTGGTAAAACATTCTTCCCATGTTTTGATATTTTTTCCTAATGATAGCCCTCAAAAAAGTTGACAAAGTCTCTATTTACTACTTCGGTTTGACCAATCAGTTTGTAGGTGACACGTAGTAGAAAACAAGAGCTTAGTTCCTAACTTGCACCATAAAGTCTTCCAAAAGTAGCTCAAGAACTTAGCATTTCTATTCGAAACAATTGTCCTAGGCATACCATGTAATCTCACAACCTCCCTAAAGAACAAATCAGCAACATGTGAAGCATCATCCGTTTTTGTGACATGGAATAAAATGTGCCATCTTAGAGAATCTATCCACAACCATAAATATTGAATCTTTTCCTTGTTTTAGACCTAGGCAAACCTAACAAAAATCCATCGAAATATCAATCCAAGGTTCACTAGGAATTGGCAAAGGAGTATACAAAACCGTTAGGCTGCATTCTGGACTTAGCTTGCCTACACGTGACACATCTACCACAAATCTCTCGACATCTCATTTCATGTATGGCCAATAGAAGTGTTCTACAAAACCGCTAAAGTCTTGGCAACTCCAAAATGTTCCATTAACCCTCCACTATGGGATTCCTTACCAATAAGTCTCGTAATGAACAATTAGGTACACACAACTTATTTTCTCAAAACAAGAAATCTTCATGCCTAAAGACTTTCCCACGCCCTTTTCCTCACAATTTCCTATATTCCTCACAAAAATCTTGGTCAAAAGGGTACAAATTTTTAATGTGTTTCAAAACCAAATAATTTTGCGTCAAGAGTAGAGATTAACATGTACCTTCGAGAAAGTGCATCAGCTACCACATTCTCCTTACCTTGTTTATATCAGATGACATATGGAAACGTCTCAATGAACTCTACCCATCGAGCATGTCTCATACTCAACTTGTGTTGACTCTTTAGATGCTTCAAGGACTCATGATCAGTGTGAATCACAAACTCCTTAGGCCAAAGGTAGTGCTGCCAAGTCTCTAGAGTTCA